>OX375867.1:66435780-66543499 GCA_947359475.1 Heligmosomoides polygyrus bakeri
ATCATGCGATAGAGCTCGAAATTCTAGTACAGGAGATGGTATGGTTTATCTCAGTAGTATGGAAGCATGCCTCGTAGTTAATTTTGATATAAATAAAAACTGATATTTACCGAAAGTTAACTGCGCCTGAAAAAATGTTGTAAGGGTTATTGAGACAAGTTTCTCTCCTGGCTCATTCGATAGAGCTTGAAATTCTGATATAGAAGATGATAGGGTTCAGATCAGTCCCATATTCTGGACTGCCAATGCAAGCTGTCTGAGCCTACTATCCCTCTATCGATTGTAATCACACCAAATCTGGTCGACCTACAGGCTCCCGTGGTTGGCTGGGTCAGCATCGCCTTCGCGGCGAGAGCTGTCTGGCTGAGTGCGAAGCGGCGGGTGTCACTGCGCGAGTCGACGCTAATTGTCTCCGCAGGCACTGTCCCGCGCCTTTGCCCGCGCCGCTTTCAGGCAGAACGTCCCTCACCCCGTCGGGACCCTGCAGATGTGCCACAGACGTTATGCAACATGCGTCCGGATTCAGAAGACTTTACACAGACGTCGTACAACGTGCACCCGGATGTGCCGCAGATCAGACTTTGCGCAGCATGCGTTAGATTTCTAGAAGAATTTTTAAAGGTTTCATGCAACACGTGTGCGCCTGCTTAACTCTCACTCCGTTTCTCAGCCGGAAGATGGGTAAGGGGTATTGGCGGCGAGAGGGGGGGGGGGGGGGGGGAGGGGAGAGTAGGAAAATGACTTTAGGAATCGGAGCACTAACTCTCACGATCTGCTTCTCGCGACATAGAGAAGGGGTACTTCGGAGTAGAAGTCGCGTATATGGTAATGTGGCAATAAGAGTAGTTCTACAAACCGTGCGCCGCTATACTATTCTATATAGCAAAACTAGTTTTTTTACTGTAATGTGAGTAAGAAGACCTAAAGAGGAAAAGAAGAGAGTCTGGGTGTTCTGTTCTCCGCGCTTCTGGGTACCCAATCAGACGTTTTATGGCCGCGAGGCCGCGCTGAACGTTAGGTTTTTGTATAAAAAGGTTCTTTATAGAAATCTTGTCATAAAGTACCGACTGCCTGCAGATCGTTTAACGTGTCCATACAGCGTAGCCTTGGTCTCCCACAACGTCTACCTTGAGCTTCCAGCTGCAGTGCTCTCTTTGCAACGGACTCTTCACTAGCACGCAGAACGTGGCCGAACCATATCACCATCAGACCGTCACCGCTCCCATTCAACCCATCGGTCTTGGGTTGATTGGGAGCGGTGCCAAAGCGTTCCCACTTGTTATCGTTACGAGTACGGGCCGTTCGCGTTATGCCTGCTCTCCAACGCAAAAGTCGACGCTCCGCTTTCTTTTTCGTGGGCCAGCATTCAGGTCCGTACAACGTCACGGGTCCTGTGGGACGCCTATGACTTCAACTTATCGCTGGCTTCCCGGACACTAAAGTAATCCGCTGGTGCTCCTTTATTCGAGCCACGCAGAGTTTATGCGGTGGTTGATCTCGTGAAGCAAACCTACGTCGCTGGTAATAGTTGAGCCCAGGTATTTGAATGCTTCAATTGGTTTCTCGACACTATCCGCTGTGATCGAATCCCTGTCGTTCTCGTCGTTCGTTAGGTACTCCGTCTTCTTAACATTCAGACACAGTCCGGGCGCTGGAAATCGATCACTCCAGGCCTTACGTGTTTCTTCAAGACAGTTCGGCTTTCCGAGGAAATCATCACAGCATCAGCGTGAAGCAACGTCCAGGGCGTCGGTTGTTGAACGTCTGTCGTGACGACGTCCGTTACTGTAATAGAATGAGTAGAAGCGGCGACATTAACACCAACAGTGATGGGAAACGGTCGTGGTGTTCCAGCAGCTGTGTGAACTCAGATTTTGGCATCGTTTTACAGCGTTTAACCCACTTGACTAGCTCTTCGGTACGCCATTTTTCACACTTTAGAAAGCAAATCACTTCGTGATGGACACGGTCAAACGTTTTTCTCCAAATTTAGGAACGCGAAGCGAATGACCCTGCTCCTTTGTCGTTGTTTTTCCAGTAACAATCTGGTGGACTGCATTGATGGTTCCGTAGTTGGCATCGAAACCACACAGACTTTTATGCATCTCTACGTCGTCGCGAATTCTCTTCTCCACAATGTGCTTAAATATCTTAGCGCATGATGCAACAAACGAAGTTGGCGACAGCTGGAGCATTTAGCAGGGCTGTCTTTGTTCTTGAAAATCGGTACCGTTACACTGTGTGTCCTGTTCTTCGGTTTTTGTCTTCCCTGCTGTCTTGCTAAAAAGTCCCCGCCATGCTGATGTGTGGTTAGCTCTTCGATGGTTCTGCAGAAAAGTCATCTGGTCCAGTTGCTCTTCCAACCTTCATTTTTCTGAGAGCTGCTTCCACTTCCTAAACGGAGTTTGGAGGTATGTGACCTTGAACTGGCGGTACGAGTGTTATCAGCGGATGCGGAACTTCCTCATTCGAAATTATTTTGAAATATTTTTTCGATAACACTAATAGTAGGTCCTTACTCGTGAGTCGGGATCCTGTTCTAGCATTGATTCCCTAGAAATGTTATTCCAATGTTGCTTTTTTCAGCGAGGTATGGCGTGCTTTCGACCTTGAGGAGAATCGCTTCGTTGCTTGCAAGATCCATCACGTGAACAAGGAGTGGAAGGAAGAGAAGAAGGTGAGGGGCAATTGTATTAGCAGGGAAGTTGACTAATGTGAAATGCGGAAATCGGGACCCTTGTGATGCATTGAGTTATAGGAGTTTGAAGTCTTCTTTCAGGCCAATTACGTCAAGCATGCTATGAGGGAAAAGGACATCCACAAGACCCTGGACCACTGTCGCATCGTGAAGCTATTCGATCTCTTCACCATCGACAATCACTCGTTTTGCACTGTTCTTGAGTACTGCACGGGTAATGACTTGGATTTCTACCTTAAGCAGAACAAGTGCATCTCGGAAAAAGAAGCTCGAAGTATCATCATGCAGGTAGTTACTATGATCGTGGATTCGCCGCTGCCTCTCAAAACTGCCAATTATAGGTTGTCTCTGCGCTCGTCTACCTTAACGAAAAGAAGCCGCCCATAATCCACTACGATCTTAAGCCGGCGAACATTCTTCTCGAGTCCGGAACAACTTGTGGCGCTATAAAAATAACCGATTTTGGTTTGTCGAAGATCATGGAAGGCTCATCCGATGACGATAGCATTGAGTTAACGTCGCAATTTGCTGGAACTTACTGGTAGGTGTTGCCATCAAGAGTTTGTGGAGAAGCGTCATGGCAACGCGATTTGTGTATCCCTCCGACCCTTTCGCGGTCTCGCATTCAACTATTTCGCCAAAGCTTAGGCCTAGCAAGGAGACGAGGCATTGCGTCAGCAAAGCATGCTACCGTTCTTAATGTGCCGCTTCTGGGCTAGTCATATTGTAAATGGTGAATGGATGATGGTGTGTGTACGCAACAGTATAGATACGGGGCATGAATCACAGAGATATCTATGCCTTAAAATGGTGGACCAATTTAGTAAGCAATTCAGTAACAAGTCATAGGTAAGACGGCTTGTAACGATATAGTAATCAAAGGGTACCTTCCTCGGCTGAAGCACATCCGGAAAATCAGAACTAATTTACTACGCCGGCCTTCATTCTCTGCCGGACGTTTTGGCTCATGTAAAGAACATATCATGGGAAGTTAATTCTCTTTGTCCATATTTGTTGCTGGCAAGTAGTGCTACATACAAAAGCGGGAGCAGGTTTTTAGAGAAGGGGATGAAGCTTTTTAAGCGAGAGCTAGAACTTGTTTGAGCAATACACGAAGTAAGTTGAACGAAAATTGTGCGAGTTTGCAGCCCTACGGGTGTTTTCACAAGGTGCACCCACGAGTCTGTCGCACTTCGCACAACGTGGGGTCTTAGCTCTAGATCGAACAGAATAGCAAATATTAGATGTGTTTGCGATCCTGCTCGAGCTAATTTGTGATTCCATGCGACTTTGTCTATAGAGCGGGAACAAGTCTTCTCGTGATGTTGCCATCTATTTCAGGTATCTTCCACCGGAGACATTCGTTGTTAGCCACGCGCCGCCGAAAATTAGTTCGAAGGTTGACGTTTGGAGTGTTGGTGTGATATTCTACCAATGTATTTACGGGAAGAAAGTTGGTGAAATTGAAACATTTTTATATTTCTCTCGTTTTTCTTTCTGTGGTTTAATACTAAGTTGTTTAGCCTTTTGGAAATGATCAAACTCAACAGAAGATCCTCGAGGAGAACACTATACTTAAGGCTAACGAAGTTCACTTTCCGGCGAAGCCACAAGTGAGGCGTCCTGTTTCTTATTTGACTTTAGTTTTGCTATTCTTCTTCTTTATGGGCGCAGTCGGAGGCCAACCAAGCCTTCCATTCCTCTGAGTCAGTAGATTGCTACCAGGCTTTCTGGGGAGGATAAAGCGTTGACTTGTTGATCGGCTGGCCGCAGTGAGTCATTGTATAAACCAGATATGCATTCAAACAGCCTCCGCGCACCCCGTAGGGGTAGAATGCGTGGCGCATCCCAAAGGGGATTGGTCAGCGCCGTCCTTTATCCTTATCCTTAATCTTGTTTTAATGTTGGTGGCACCTAGTTTTCGCAAGGGTTCTTTTGGCGGGCTTGGCTAATATAGAATCAGCTTCTAGAGCTGATTGCTGGCAAGGCGTTAATCCACAGATAATCGTATAATTTCTTTCTGCTAAGCATTGATAAGTATCCACTATAGCTGCTTTCCATTTCAACGTCGCGTGTACTTGCATGAGTGCACCTTCTTGGGGTTCCTTTTGGCACTTCAGCGTGACTAGAACCAGCGACGCGTAAATAGCGACAGTGAAATAACTACCTCTCCCCCTTCGTATACCCTATGCTTTCTGCTAAAGTTCTCGTCGTGCTAGGCTTAGCGATGCATGTCGTTTTCAGTTTTGTTGGATATCAAAATCCTTAATCCGGTTTCCGGGGGTTTTGGTGTATCCGTTTTGTTGTTCGTTATCCGGCGATTTTTGGGCCGGATAAAAAACAAAAATCAGCTGGATCCTCAGGTTTGGACGAGAATGCTGGTCTGTGTATAAGAGCCTGTTCAGTAGTATCAGTGATCGTGAGCAGCAACAACGGTATTTAAATCCGGAAAGGTACGAGAGGCATTTCCTCACGTAGGCAGCGCTGGCGACGTTGGAAGGATGCCTAGCTTCCATCGCTCCAGGGTGGCTAATCTTCTGCCGTACTCAGTGTTTAGCGGATCCATGCGGCCTACTAAACATTGAGCTTTTCATCCAAGATAGCATAAGAGCTGTCTTGATGATATTGTTCAGAGGTGGTGACGCATCCCAAGAAAAATCGTGTAGCGCCGACGTTTGTATCTATCCTTTGTGGTTCCACGACAGCCGTGTGTTCGATTTGATTTCGTGAGGCAATGGTATCGTTTCATTATTCATAGACTTTTGTGAACCATCAATAAAAACCGCAGCATTTTAATGAAAGCGAGTAAAATGGGATTAGCTCTAGTCCAGACAAATGCGAAAAGAGATTCTCACTGATAATGGAGGTGCGTTTGTCATGTTAAAGGATTGGTTTTCTCTATTAAAAATGGTTCAATTAAAGTATTCAATGAAGTTCCTATCGCACGGGTTGCAAAACGTGCAGATCCGTTTTGATTTGTGAGCTTTCTAGTGAAACGCTATATAGGCAATGATATCCTTTTAGGAAGGCGCCAGATATTCTACCCTATTCCTTGGGCCGGATAACGAACAATGAACTATTTTTTACCTTATTATGTCATAACCCTTAAAATACGTATCTGGACTGCGCAGTGGCTTGCTCTGGCTAACTGTTGGGAAGTTGGTATTTTGTCCATCCCAGTTCTTCTGCCTTGTGCTTTCAAACAACAGTAATTGTTTCAAGCTCTGGAATCCAGCTGGTTATGCATACATTATTGGGCCAATGCTTCTGCGCAACCGGCTTCTACATAGTATGGAAAAGGCAAGAGGCGTTGGAAGAATTACTGGTCTAGGGATCATTCTATTTTGCAGCGGCTTTGAACGAAAAGAAAAAATTAGGCGACTTCTGAGTAAAACAACCCAACCGAGGCTCCGTAAACAGGCGAAAGGCGGGTGAAATTTGTAAATTTGACATTGTACTATGAAGTGGTTTTTGGACTATTAATTTCTCAAGTTTTCTTTGGCTTCTCCAGGCATTAAAGAATGTGGTTATGCCAAAACATCTGTTGAGTAGAGCGGCGAAAATATAAAATAAGACGGTATTGGTTTCTCACTTGAAGGTCTTCGGTGCCTCTTACTGACAGCCTCAAAAATCCCACAGGGCCTCGCTAACGAATTGCGTACGTCGATTGCACCGTGTTTCAAAAAAAAAAACACTTTTAAAGTGGTCAGAATCAGCTACAATTTAAAGGTGCTCGAATTCTTGATGAAAATTAGAGCAATATAAGAACAGTTTTAATTTTTGTTGTTTGTCCGTTATCCGTTGAAATTTCAAAATTTCCTAATCCGCTCATCCCTGGTCCACTCTCGTTTAACCCATCAGCACTCATCCGCATATCGGAATGAGCCGGTCTTGGTAGAAATGATTTCGAAATATTCTAAAAGAATAAGGGTCTATAATCAAGTTCGTCAGCTCTTTGATGTGCACAACATACAATGGTGGAGATGTCGAGAAACCATCTTATTCGGACACTGGGAGAGGTCATCCGCAGGTGAAAAATGGATGCATCGAGCACTGCTAGGTGACTTGTTTTATACCTATATGTGAGAGGTTGAAGGCCTAGAGAAGACTGGATTACGGTCCTCTAGGCAAAAATTCAAATGGGGATTTTTGCAGTGAAGCGGAATTTCGTCACGCTTTTCACACGTACTCTTCAGATCTGGGGTTAGTAGGCGTAGTCTTGGTCTGTTCCGAGATCTAAAGAGGGTTTTGGTTTACGTATTGCTACTGCACGGTAAATAACCATAGATAAACATCAATATTTTTATTACTCAAAGAATAGCGACAACAGACAAATAATTACTTATTTAAAAAAGAACATGAATGTGTTGGAACTGTAATCAAATGTCTTTGCGACGCAGTAGCCAGAACCATTAATGCCCCGTTAAAGTTTGCACTTTTAGCTTCCGTCTCCCGAAAAACAAAATCCAATCTGTTGATATGCACACTGTATTAATACCACTGTATTATCAGAGATAACTCAGAGGGCTTTCTGTAAAGTAAACTGAAACAGCAATCAGACATTCCGTAGACTAGTTTTTAGAAAGTAGTATATTTTAGCCCGTAGCCTTTTTCAAGGCATAGGAAAAACCTAGACGAAATAGCAATATTGAGGAATGAAAGCAGGCCATGAACTTCTCCAACCTGGAATTTTGTAAAGAGCAGAGCTGAAGTTCATTCACTGAGCATCCTATCATAGCATGCCTTGAGAATATTTGCTAAGTCTGGTAGTGATCGATTCGTGTCCTTTATTATACATATATAACCAGGATTGTTTCACAACAGTACATGCGCCCGAATGCCGCTTTCTGAACTACTAGATTCTGTATTAGGTTGTTGCAGAATTTCTCGCCATTTTCAAGACACCAATTTTTTTAGTTTTATAAAAAAAAAAGCGAAACACTTCAAGAAACGAAGTAACCGCCATCATGTTCAATCACTCCTCTCCGCCTTTCAGGCAGACTCCCGATCTCATCGGCGTAGGCCTTTTCTGGCTTTGGTTCGAAAAAGCCAGCCAGCCAGCATTCCATGTTGTCCTCGTCATTGAACGTTTCACTTTGCATGGCATTGGAGAGAGACAGGAAGAGGGGGTAGTCTGTAGGTGCAATATCTGGGCTGTACGGTGCGTGAGGCACCACTTTCCATCCAAGATCGAGAAGTTTTTGGCCAGTTATTCTTGCAATGTGTGGTCGAGCATTGTCGTGCAAGAATCGGATTCTGCCATGATTCGGACGCTTTTCTGCGATCTTGGCAGCCACCAGCTATCGCAATCGGTCGTTGTGACATCGGATTCACGTCCTGACCTGAGCGAATCTTGAAGATTAAACTCACCTTTGTGAAGGCGTGTTAACCATTCTCGTGCAGTGAGATCGGATCACTGTGCTCTCCCCAAGTGCACCATTGATGTGACGACAGGAAGCGGCTGCTGACTCACCAAATTTGAAGTCATACAATAAGAGACCTCGGATGTACTCCTTTGAAAGCTCCATTTTTCTAGAAGTTACGCGAGAGTGAGTAGCTAGCAACAGTAGCAAACGATATCTCTGATCTCTCTATGTGAGCAAGCTATAAGTTAGTGTTAGTGAGAAGTAAGCACATTCAAAAAATGGCGGGAACTTTCGCAACAACCTGTTATATAGTAAAGATTTTTTGCAAATGAAGTATGTTCAACTGTTTATGTGGAGTTCCACATCTCTGAAGATTCTTACCAGGGAATGCGTCAGCTTCCCATGGAACTTCGGATTGATACCTATATCACATGAAAGAGCTCGAGACGCTGATCACAGATATGTAGACCGTATTTGCTAAATGGATCTCCTAAGCGAGTTATGGCCGGCGGAAGTCGCGATGTCTTCCATGTGTTAGGCGCGCTCAATCAGCGTTGGGCGCAGTATTGCGCTGTAATCAGCGGCTCGGCTATCAGCGCCGTCAGTAGCGGCGGCGGCGCAGTGGTAGGGTACTCACTTCACGGGATTGAGGTCATTGGTTCGGTTCCAGCCGCTGACGGGTTTTTTGCATTTTGTGATCTATCTTCGACGAGGACCTGTAATCTCATTTTTAGCATATTTTTGAGCAAACGGCTAATGGCGACTTGCATTTACGTCTATTTGAAGACGGAAACGTGTTTCAGGTAAAATGTTTTATTCATGACGTGAAGCAAGTCAGAAATTCAAATCAAAACAAAATAAAAAGTAAAAATAAAATCAAAAATCAACAAAACTTAATAAACATAATAAATAAAATGTAAAGGCACTAGTTAGAAGTTCCGACTCCACCAACACGGCTTCGGTTGAAAAAAAAATTTCGCTGAAACTTCGTTTAGGGGGTTATTTGGGGTGCTGATCACGAATCTGACGTCCGTTTTTCACGATTCGGTCGGAGACCACCCATACCGTTGCTGCAACCGTTCGGCCGAAGTCGTGTCGGTGGAGACGGAACTTTTAACTAGTGCCCAGCGAAATCGGTGACTCTGCCTGGATCACCCTAGTTAAAGGTATGGGTGGTCTCCTACCGAATCGTGAAAAACGGATGTCAGATTCGTGATCAGCACCCCAAATAACCCCCCTAAACGAAGTTTCAGCGAAAAAATTTCAACCGAAGTCGTATCGGTGGAGTCAGAACTTTTAACAAGTGATTTTACATTTTATTTATTATGTTTATTAAGTTTTGTTGATTTTTGATTTTATTTTTACTTTTTATTTTGTTTTGATTTGTATTTCTGACTTGCTTCACGTCTTAATTAAAACATTTTACCTGAAACACGTTTCCGTCTTCAAATAGACGTAAATGCAAGTCGCCATTAGCCTTTCGCTCAAAAATGTGCTGAAAATGAGATTCTAGGTCCTCGTCGAAGATAGATCACAAAATGCAAAAAACCCGTCAGCCGCGGGAAGCGAACCAACGAACCCAATCCTTTGGAGCGAGCACTCTACCACTGCGCCGCCGCCGCTACCGACGGCGCTAATAGCCGAACCGCTGATTTCCGCGCAATACTGCGCCCAACGCTGATTGAGCGCGCCTAACACATGGAAGACATCGCGGCTTCCGCCGGCCATAACTCGCTTAGGAGATCCATTTAGCAAATATGGTCTACATATCTGTGATCAACGTCTCGAGCTCTTTCACGTGATATAGGTCTCAATCTGAAGTTCCATGGGAAGCTGACGGCATTCCCTGGTTAGATGCATCGACGTGGCTTTGCAATATTCCAACATTTGCCTACTTCTCCTGTGATCATGAGTAATTTAAAAATTCGCTAGATGGTTTTGAAAAATTATGCATTCGAATGCAGCAGACTGACAAGATTTTAAAAAGTAAAGATTCCATTAACCTGGCATGACTAGGAAGTACCCGCCGTTGTGACGAGTGTGACCTTGATGGGTTCTTCTTATAAAATATTGGGGTTTTAAACATTTCACTAAAATGTTTTGCTTTTTCTCGTCAGCATCATCCTCCGGGCACTCGGTCGTCAATTCTATAGTCTTGTTTGGTCCTTAATTTTCCCCCAATTAGGCTGAATAATCAGTTTACGTCAAATGTGCTGCTGAAACGAGCGGGGTTATGCTCACCTACCTCGACCTAACCTTATGAATGAGACCTACCACATGAAGCGATCTATTCAAAAGTACAATTAAGGCCTCCGCACACTTTTGCGGCAACGCAGCATGCAACAGGTAGTAAAACTGCCTCGTAGGAGGCAAAACTGCCGCTTAGGAGGCACACATCCTCAGCCTTGCAGTCCATTCCATCGCCAACGCGGTTTCATTATCATTATCAGTTACCATTCTAGATCCCGCCACGATCAGCTAGAGCCCAGACAGAAGTTATCGGCAGTAAGGCGGTTGTAACGGCAATGATGCTTTGAATCATTGTTGCCGCTGCCGCGCAGGCGGGACATCAGCGGCAGTCCGGACTGGGGGAGTTTTGCCTCGCGCGGCGAATCTGCGTCTCTGTCCTGGGAGAGGTGTTCCCTACACTGCCCTCAGAAAGGGGTGGAGCAAAAGGCGCGCCGAGGACGAGATGTCTGGGTCCCCGCCATCACATGGAGGCATCGCATTTCTAATCATTTCCCTTGATCTATCAGCTCTTTCTGAACATATTTCGTTCTTGATACAAGCGTCAGAATATTGTACACCACATTTGGAGAAAACGACTTTTCAGCTGCAGCGCCAAGGTTTTCTTCAGGTCCTGCCACATTGCTCAGTATTAAGGCGTTGTCCGCATTTTTGGATAAGAACAACAACATCTTAACGAGATATGTCATGACAACAACGCGATCAACCGCTATAAAGTTTTTCAATCTATCCCCTATCCTCTACCACTATATAATTGAGTTAGCAGTCGATGACGTTTGAGCGATCTAACCTAAGTGAGATACGCCGCATTATCTACCGCGGGAGCGGTCAAGTGGTCTAACCTGAGTGAGATACGCCTCATCATCTAGAGCGCGGGTAAAGTTTGCTATTGAACGTGGGGTGTTGCTGCAGCAGGGGAAGCGCAGCCCTTCACTGCTCAACACAACAGCACATACGCGCGTTTCTGAGCGCCCAGATTCAAAAGCCGTGTCGCCGACTTCGTGCCATTAGCATGAGAAGACCACTAAAGGGATAAAAGTAGAAGGGGAACTCTAGGGTGGAGAACCGACAGCGACCAGAAGGGGCGACCTGGACGAGGCATCGGGATGGGCGTGGGGGGGGGGAGGGTTGATAGGGGGAACAGTGAAGCAGGCCAGGTGGTAGCACCAAGAAGGATTTAGGCAATAAGGAGAGTAGGGAGTTACCAATCAGGGGGGGGGGGGGGGGGGGGCAGTAAGGAGGATCAGCAAGGGGATCCATTACCAGTAAGGGAGACCGGATTTAGAAGATGTGACACCGATGTCGCGCAATGGGCGTTCGCTCGTCGTCGCGGTGTCGTGAGCGTGGGAGGGCTACTTAATTATGATAGAGTAGTAAGGAGTATTCCGAAGGGGAGGAATCTACCTGGAAGAAGGGACCTGGAGGCGGGACCAGGATGGGGAATCAACAAGAAGGAAGCCGTGGATAACGAGGAATCTGCCATATGCATAGCCTCTTCTTGCTCGACACAGCGGCGACTGCGCGCACTTCTGAGCTTCTGGATTCGGAAGAGGTGGCTTCTGAGTCTTGGATCCAGAAGACGGGCTCCCTACGTCGCGCAACAAGCGTCCCGATTCTGAATACGTGTCACCGACGTCTGTCGTAACATGGGAGGACCACTAAGGGGGTGGTGGAGAAGGGCAGTAAGAGGGACCTCTAGGGTGAGCCAGGAGAGCAATCAGGAAGGAAGGAACAACCTGGAGGAGGGGCCAGGACGGGGAAACCAGCAAGAAGAGACGAGTAGGAGGACAATAGTGGAAACGAAGAAGTGGGCCAGGAGTTGGAACCAGGAGGGTGGGGGAGGGGGAAAGACCAGTAAAGGCGGACCAGCAATTAGCGAGTAAGGGGGAACCTGGCATAAGTATTCGAAAGACGTGTCAACCATAATCGGAAACTAGCTGTTGAGCATGAGAACGGTTGCGGAAGAGCAACCTGAGGGCAGAAGTATTGCGCAGCACAAACCAATGACATTGCTGGACGGTCTGAAGAAAATGTCTATGGTGAAGGTACCGAAGTGGTGAACGGCTTGATGCCGCAGCAGGTCCTAGATATTAGCGAATTTTAGGTTTTACAAAGACTACTTTCCATAGGTCAGTGATGCTGCACGGTCTTACGAAGCGCGCCAGTACGAGACACGCCGTTAGGCGTGTCGGAGCACTTGTATAAGGATAATTGTTTAATCCTTTGAAATGAGAGGACGGTGGGCCGGTTTTGCGCAAGCAATTTCAGATAAGCCTTCAATGTAGAGACCGGAATCACCCATAGTCTCTAGTTGTGGCGAAAATTTAAAGAATCCACCTCCTTTCCTCAACTGTCTCCACAACTAACTAAGAAGTGACTTCGGAGTTCTCCACGAGATGCGCTCCTCAATCGTCCCCTATCAGCTGTTAAGTTTCGGACGAGGTCTCGCCAATTAACGACGATTTCGCACGCCGCAAACTTGTCCAAATAAGGCGGCGCGGGTAGGGTGGGAAGTGGGCGGCGGGCGAGTAGGGAACGAGCGCCTCCCCCCCCCCCCCCCCCCGTCTCTGCCCTCTGCTTAAAAATAGGGCTTCCGCTTTGCCGTAAAAGTGTGTGTAGGGCATCTGACACACCTCCGACTCGCTCCATCAACTCGTCGCAGGAGCGATGCGGACAACTGTCAATGGTGCGCCCTCGCTGCATTGGCGGACGGTGGGTGTCGCCGTTGCCAGAGGTCGCACCGTCGCTCCCGCGACGAGTCGCAGAGGGGCTGGCATAGGCATCTGGCATGCCTCCGAGTCGCTCCAGCGACTTTACTTTATTCTGGACGTAGCACGAAGACTACGTATAAAACAACAAACAAAAACAAACACCAGCATAATTGAACCAGAGAACAGCAAGTGACAGAACAGCATCATTACTTACTAAATAAAACAGAATAGAAGTGAATCAAAAGAAAAGAAAATCAGGACACCTCTGCCACAGCCTTACTTGCCTTGGCTTTAAAAGAGCCAAGTGTCAGGTGTAGGAAGTCCTCTTTGAACGCCTTATTTAAGAGTACAGGAACCCTATTAGAAAAGAATTGTGTACCGACCTGTTTCCTACAAGACGGAACCTTGACTTTCTTCCTACCACCTCTAGTAGAAGAATCAACAACTGTGAAAAATTTGGAGGAGCTAACAGAAGCTGTACCAGTAAGAATTCTGAATGCCATAACGAGATTATTTCTTTTTTTTCCTGAACTTTCCTCAAATTACATCTCAGCCTATAATACCGTCGCAGCCTTAAATGTCGTCCGACGACCCGGTCGCTGATCTTTATTCTCCTTTCTTTTTAGGTTCGCTTAGTAGTTTCTTCTTCTACTGTTTAGTTTGCGTTTATTAATAGATAATTTGTGGTCGTTCCTTTTATTTGTGTCTTTATGATAGTTGGTTGTCCACACGATGTTTTTCGTGTAATAAATATATATATATAAGTGTAAACTGCGTAAGCCGACGTCTTATAACTCCGTTTGGAATGAACTCATAGCTCAAAGCATTGCGAATGGTCGCGGCGATAGTGTTGCGCGGGTAGCTACGCAGTTGGTAGCTACACGCGTAACACTATCGCCGCGACCATTCGCTGTAGCGACTTGGAAGTATGCCATGTGCCAAATGATTGGCAGTAGTCCGCTCACTGATACTCCGCCCCAAATTAGCTTCTACAGGTCACTAGTGACGTCAAAATACGTTATTTCCACGTGTAGGTCACTTTCTCCAGTGTTCACTTCGTGTATACAATTGTTTGAGTGCAGCGGATGAATAATGGAAGGTACCAATTCATTGACTTCATAGAGGTTGTGGGTTTGGACTCTCGAGGAGGGATGTGTGGCGGCTGTACGGGAGTGCATTGCTGGGCAACTACTACGACCTCATGCCTGCCTTTTCGCTGTGCATCTCATAACTATGTGAACAGTGAAAACCTTTTACAGTAGGAAGTCTACGCAAACCGGTCATTTCAGGTTAGTCATGTCGCGCAGGACTTCATACGGCGATGTCTGCAGTACAAAAAGGAGGATCGCGCAGATGTGTTCGAGCTGATGAAACACGAGTTGTTTCGACCACGAGGACAGGTTCGTAATCACTTCCTAGCACTTTCTCGACCACCTGGAAATCTATTAATGACTAGGATGGCCAAATTCCAGTTAATGATACGGACGTTTTTTGGTATACCCAAAAAATTCTCGAGAAGTTTGAGGGCTAACGAGGGAGGTCAGTGAAGTCAGTTGAAGATTCTGAACGAGACCTATATGGTCTTGTAGGGCATCGGACGAGGATCACAGAACTGTGTTTCGTTTTTGCTAGGTGCCCCTTGGGTGGTCTAAAAATGGCAAGAAATGGTATCACTTCAGGGCGGGCGATAAGACAAAAGTGACGTCTGGAATGGTCCTGTCGTTCTCGAAACTTGACCTACAAAAGGTTTGGGGATCAAATTAAAGTTAGATTATAGTAGCACGATAATTTCCTACGTTTCCTAGATGAAGCTGCAGTGCACATTCAAGTGATTCGTTCGCATCAATGGTGGCAGCGACTGCATGGCCGAGTGGATAGCGCGGCGGACTTACGGGAGGGGGTCGAGTGTTGGATTCCGGGGTGCCTTTGCGATTTGCTCTGTAGAGTGCTCCCTTTTTGGCGAATAAAAAGTACATTTTGGCTTCGGTAGGTTACTGTATTATTGGCTAGTGGTGAATAAGGGTGAGGAAGTTATGACTACTGATTTCGCCCAGACTTCGCCTATGGGAATTATTTAAGCTGCTAACCACGAATCTGTCACTCTTTTTCTAAATTATCACTTTTCTTGCACTACTTTCCATAGAAGGTTGAAGTCGAAGATTGGAAAATAAGTGTGACCACATTGAAGAAAGCGATCCTGCTAAGGTAGACAGCTTTACACACCCATATTTACCGTAACCTGCCGTAATATACCGAAGTTTTAAAAACAGGTATCATATCCGTGGTCAACATCCCAAGTAACTCCCGTGGGTGTTTGAGCGAAATTTTTTCCTTAGTCCTCTCCTCGATCTCTGGAGTCGTGAAAGGCAGCAGTGCCAGTTATTCCGCGTACACCCCTTTAATTACACATTCTGCCGTTGCCGTTCATCGTTTCAACGAAAATATTTGCCAGATTGGTGATCTGAATCCCAGATAATCCTGCAGATGAATTTGGGACGAGAAATCTTTTTCGATCTCCAGAGTTGAGGGAGTGAGTGCAAGTGGTCATAGCTGCAATGTCCCGACCCGTCTACTGTAAGAGTAGTCAGGAAAAAATACACAGCTAGATAAATACTATGAGGTGAATAAAATATGCTGTACTTAGACTGTAAAGAAATCTGAAGAACGATGAACGTGTCTTGATGGTGGGGCATACTCGTCGATCGTGTTCAGAAATAAGACGACAGCGTGCAACACTTCAAAAACTAGTTGAGAACATGCCAAAGAGGTCATATGGGGTAGCATCTAACGAGAGCTTCCTCAGCGAGACAAGCGTGGTTTAATGGACGCTTAACATCACCCGCACGACAAACCTAGCTTTACATCTGACAACAGTGACAACAGGTTGAAAGCGGGTTAGGAAGCGAAGAAGATATCCTGCCGAAGCCAAAATGTACTCTTTATTAGCCAAAAAGGGAGCACTCTACAGAGCAGATCGCATAGCCACCCCGGAATCGAACCCTCGACCCCTTCCCGTAAGTCCGCCGCGCTATCCACTAGGCCATACAGTCGCTTACACCACCATTGAAATGAATCACTTGAATGTACACTGTAGCTTCGTCTAGGAAACGTAGGAAATTATATTACTATAACTTTAATTTGAGCTCCAAACCTTTTGTAAGTTAAGTTCTGAGCACGACATTCCAGGTGTCACTTTTTCCTTATCAGCCCGCCCTGAAGGGGTACAATTTTTTGCCATTTTTAGACCACCCAGGGGAATTTAGCAACACGGTTCTGTGATCCTCGTCCGATGCCCTACAAAACCATATAGGTCTCGTTCAGAATCTCCGGACCGAGTTCACAGACCGCCTTCGTAAGGCGTTTTCCCGAATTAACTTTAACTTAAAATGTGCCTTTCGAAATCCCATAATGTTTCAGAAGAGTGGACCGCCGTCGTCACCAAGTATTTCGCGAAGTCTTTCAAAAGGAGACGTGGATGAATGAGGTGGCGCGAACGAGCAATAACAGCGACCCTTAGGACGTGTCTCTCTCCTGCTCTGTCTCTGCTGACAAGCTTCGGTACCCGACCGCCCGACTGTTCAGCAGTCATCGCTTCTTGGATTGTAGCTTTGTAGACTATTAACCAACTAATTGTGTTTGATTCGTTCATGCGTACGCTGGGTTTACCTTTATTTTTTTTTATCCCAACACTTGGTCGATGTTGGTGAAATCCTGTGAATAGTTTACTGAGGTAAAGTGTACCCAGTACAAAAGCGTATTGAATTGATCCGTTTATGACAGGTTTGGGCGAACGCGCTCTGTTTCGATATCGTTTTGATATGTTCCTAACCCCTTCACCCGTTTCTCCCCCTCGTCAGATTGACGTATGATGATGATCAGATCCGGTGTCACGTTCAGATTGCTTCTGTTCCCCCGTCATCCCCAGTCGTACACACGCTTCTTCGTCCAACACAATATTCCGCCCCAATCTCTTTCAACTTGTTAATATATATTCTATCGCTTGGGAGACCCCCTTACGAGTTCCTTTGTGTAATTATTTTTATATGATGTTGGTTGAGAGGCGCACATTTTTGCAGGTGTAATTTGATAAAAGGAGAGTCCTTTGGTGATACATGAACGTACGCGCGCGCTATTGTTGTTCCGTTCAACACATGACATGACTACGTGTGCGGCGATTAGCTGTACGCATAGGATTGCGTGAATTTATTTATGTTCGATAAAATTATGGATCACATCCTGCGGTTGTTGTGCTTATATAGGTCGACGTGAAGAGAATTTCACGTGCACGCGTTCAGCATATTTGATGAAGATGTTATCTAACGCGAAATCAATTGAAAGGTCTAATGGACTGATGGCTTGTGCCACCTCTGTGGTTTCCAACTGTGGTTGAGTCTTTCACTAGGATCAGTCCTATAGCGGGATCGTGTGAGACACTAGGGTTGGGAAAGTAATTGGAAGTGAGGCACAGATCTTAACGACTTTCGTGAGTGACAGTGCGAGCAACAACAATGCGGAACTGTGTCAAAAGCATATGTAACACAGAGCGGTTTATCAGTACTCAGCTGTGCGTCGCAGCAGAAGGTGGATCGTGAGTCGGCCGCAGCCCCTGCTCACGCTTAGGCCAACCAAACCCACCTGACGGAGGTTGGTTGTCTGGTGCTGTGTAGTCTAGAAGGGCGAAAAGGACCTATCCGTTGGTTAGCGGGCCACCACTTGAGATACATGACTGTTCTTGGTCGAGAACGGCAACAACTGCTCGTCCGTGCAAGGTGTGCCATTCAGTGGGACCGCTGCCGGGGCAAACCGATACACGCATTGCCCGCGACAGTCGCGGACTAATGCGGACCCCGGACAAGTAACTAAGCTTCCTCCTTTAGTGGACTCTGAACATTGTACTGTATACAGACTCCGCGGGCTTCATATTCATATTGTGATCGGTCCCGTTATTTCATGAATTTCGTGCATCTTTATCGATAGTGCAGAACGTTGATGAATAACGATGTTATCGATATTTTGTCAGAGATGTGTAGTTGGTGGAATGGTAAACGGCTACAACAATCAGCTCGTTTTGCGAGAAGGATTTTGAATATGTATTTGGCCAAACAATGGCTTACGGTGGCTAGCCGACAATCAAATCAGTGTTTATCCTTCCCAGATAAATCTGGTACCACTTCACCGAAGCCGGAAAGATGGAAGTCTTTGTTGGCCTAGGTGGAAAATCCGAACCAGGACCCTGATTCGGGATACAGACGACAGTCGGCACCTTTTCCGACTGCGCTCCACGTGCCTTAGAACCCCGTCCTTCATCCTTAAAGGATGGGTGTTGAACAGCAGCTTGTAGTTTAATTAATCCTAAACAGAAGCAAATTTCCCTAAAGAATCAGCCTAGAACGAGAATTCAAAGGCAAAGGAACTCTGAGAATCGAACTCTTGGGGTCGTATTTGCGACCAGTTCGTGGAGCTTCAGGAGGGTTAAACGCAAACGTTGCGTATTCTATATTCGAATTCCTTGTTAAACGGAATGCTCCATCTCGCAAAGCTAGATGCTCTTTCTTACTACACTAAGGAACGTTAGGACCGTTTTCCGCGATTCACGCGTACTAGCCGGGTCACTGATTGCTTCAATCCGGAGCGAATAATCCACCCAGAATGGTTTTTCTTTTGATTCAGCACGAGATAAGATCCATAAACATGAATGAATTTATGATTTCGGTGCTCATTGGTGCTGTCGCAGCAACACAACCCAGATTAACTATCATATCTGTGTGATGCCGTCGAGCAGCCGGTTACCGGTAAGAATCGATGTCGTCATCACAGTGCACACGTTGGGCATCAGCTTGATGCCAGCGAGTTCAGCCCGAGTCACACCGCCCACAACGAACACCGCGGTACGGTCGTCACCTGGAAGCAGCGCGGCGGTGCCCAGCCACAGACAAACACATACACACGCCAGACGTCTCGTCTGCCCACCCGTTTCTGCTGTGCTTCGTGATCGATGATTGACGATGTGTGCTTTTAACGTCGTCAAGCACAGATTCGCAGCGCTCGTTCGAATCATAGCAGATAGGGCTGCACTAGGCACTCACCTCCTACGGGTCCGTCAAACGTCTTGTTCCAGCCGGCCCATCGCACACGATCGCCTTCCTCCAGGATCCGGACGATCAGAGGAGCGTATCCACTGTATGCGTATGCTGCGCCTTGTGTGCTCTGGAGTTGTTCCTTTGAAACGTTGAACACAAGCACTCCTAGTAATGGTGTAGATGAAGAACAGTTTAGGTTTTCTGGACCGTAAAGAAACGGCCAAATCAATTTCCACCTCACACACAGACGGCGAATTTCCTAGCTTTACTGGGAACGGGATAAAGGCGGCGCTATTGAATCCCTTTTGCGGCGCGCAACGTATTGTACCTCTACTAGATGTCGTTAAGGCAACTTGAGTGCCTAATTGGCCTATTCAATGACTTACGGCGGCAGTCCAATGACCGTTTAGTGTTTCACTCCCCTAGGAGAGACATGTATCAATGCACCGATTCCGAATGGATGGAAGGCTTCTTTAGGATGCATGCGACATCCGGCGATTCCTTACACTGCGCTACCATGGCCTGTGTGAATAGAGGCACGCACAGGAGAAGTCGGAGGAGGCCTTGGACTATGCCTGCACCCCGAATAGAAGTTCTTGGTTTGAGTTTCCTCCCCGAGCCTACCAAAACTTCCACCTCTCCTGTGTTGGTGAATTTGCACCAAACGTGCTCGGGAAGGACAAAACTCCGATTTATCCATCGCTGGCATCCACAAGTCGCTGTGTTGACCAAATACTCATTCAAATGGCCTCCGCGAGATCCGTATTACTGGAATGCGTAGCGCATCAAAAGCAGGTGATACGATAAGCACCGCCGTTTGTCCTGATCGTTTGCTGGAAGCGGATAACTGGGCGCTATCAGCGGCTGCTAGAACACATTGTGCATTGCTTTTAGCCAGTGAGGATCGGCGCGCAGCAGGATGTATTGTTCGTTAATGAAATGACGTCACCTACCGTCTCGGACACGTTCTCCGGCAACATGTCGTATTGTTTCTTCATCGAGGGGAACATGAGCGGTGCGTAGTCGGTCGAGAGTTTTCCGCTGCCTCCACGCTCACGGATAATGCCCATCTTATGCAGCTTCAGAAGCTTGTTTAGCGCCTCGACACCGAACGACTGAAAATGGCTTCCACGAGAGAAACTTCGCAGCAAGTGCTATAGAGATTTCGTTAGCTCAATTCTTCTCCTTCGTATGCTTGAACTCTCCTCTGACTCAATCCGAGTATGACTGAGTCACAGACTACCGCGAAGCAAACCGAGTGATAACTCTCCCCCCCCCCCCCCTCTTCACGAGGAATTGCGACTAACGTGGATACAGGGGTTATTGACTACACTTTACTCTTGCACTCCTCTCTCTGCACACAGCAACATTAGTTAAAGTCAAGGAATAAGTGAGGCTCTGTGGAGCTGTAGCACATCTGGCTGTCACGCACCCTTCTCTGCGATACACACTACAGAGCAGTTATTGACACTTAATGGCCAGAAGCTTGTGGAAGGGTTCGCCTTCTAGGCCGACCCCTGCCCACTGCTTTCACTCGCGTCGTCGACGACCGCAACCTGAAGGGGCAGCGGTGTTCCTCTGCCGTCATAACAAGGCTGTTCTTACCTGCATGGTCATGCGCCTGTACTGCTGTAGAACTGCGGACTTCAGTCCACCAGCAGCCAGAGCATGAGTGGCTATAAGGCGTATTGCGGCGTTCACGTCATCTCCATTAACGATCGCCTCTTCGATGAAGGAATGCACTTTGTCGCTGGATGCCGACTCGAGCAGCTCTACAAGAGCGATTTATTATGAATAACTGACAAGGGAAGTATGCTAGGTGATCATGGGACTTTACGATTAGATGTATATCACGACGTGTGGCTTAAAACCCTCATTCCAAATATGTGTTCCATTCCTGCTGTTATGCGAAGTTATGGCCATTTTCAGTTTGGTTCCATTGCCTCTAGATGCAGGAAGAGCGGGGCAAGCACAAAAGAGCGAGCTCACCTATTCTGGAAACTGCGCTGACCGCAGAGCAGTGGTGACGCAGGAGATAGAGGAACGGCGTGGTGAAACAGGGTAGATTGTGGTTCGACTCCGTGGTGATGCAGGATTATTGCACTTCCTTAAAAGGATCTGCCACGATCAACCAAAGCTCTCTATGTCAAATCGCAATGGAAAGGGTCACAAGAAAGGAGAGTTTCCTTTGTACTGTTGTATTAGGTTGGTGGAAAAGTCTTGCACCACAGCGTAATTTTTTTCAAAATTTTTCAAAATTTTATTGCTTCTTTTATGAGCGATTTCAATCTACAAAGTAACTACCATTTACATAACCTGCCATCTGATGGGGAGATCACGAATTCCTTTCTTCCAGAATGACTCGAAGAAGTGCGCCACCTCGGATTCTAGTTCTGTTCGGTCGTTGAAGCACCTATCCCTCAGGTGTTGCTTGAGAGCTCAGCAGAGGTGGTAGTCCGATGGCGCAAGATCTGGCGAATACGGTGGGTGGGGCAGCACCTCTCACCTAAGCTCCCCCAACTTCTGGCGAGACGACCTTGCAACATGGGGGCGAGCATTGTCGTGAAGAAGGTAAACATTCCTCCGCCCTCGCCGTTTCCGCGACACAGCAATAGCCAGTTGCGCAGCCTTGTCTGAGTCACGGAGATCGTGGAAAAAATATAAATGTTATTCTAGACCCTAAAACAAAACAATAAATATTATTATTCTGAAATTTATATTACTATAATATTATTACTTTGAAATATTATTATAATAAGTATTACAATATTGATATTTTGAAATATTCTAGAATGTTTGGGTCACAATTGCGTGGCACCAAACAGCCCTTGGAAGTTCCTGTTGAATCTTGAAAATTTTCCAAAATTTTTGGTGCAAAACTTTTTTACCAACCTAATACTCTCACAACTCCAGGGTAGAAAAATTTCTTCGTCTAAACGTGGCCCAGAGGCGCTCATCACTTATATGAGGTCCCTCCACCCGAAGGTGTCGAGGGAAAAGGTGAATTTTGTACCGCTTGAAAATTCATTTAAATTTGCAACCTAGCCTAGGTGGATGAAGCGACCTTGCTCTACCGTTCTACTGAAAGCGGCACTCGTTCGCTCTCGAGTATGCAGAGTAGATTTCGATTAATTTCTTCTGATTACCACCTACGCAAAATGGGATTGAGCGTAAAGGTGAACCTTCCAGATTTTTGTTGTTTTTTTTTTACAAAAAAGCAGTCCCAACATCTAGGTAGCGCCCTCGCGGACCGGGCTTTCGGCCTTGACAGAGAAGTTAAAAGAGGCCGTTTTGATGAAACTCGATTTGGGAATTTCTTCGCATGACTCCGACCTGCGAAGACTGACCTGGACAATCAATTACGAGTGCTCTTAACGGTTTCATAGCAAGCCATCGTTGGTTGCAAGGAGTCCTTTCTTTCTCATTGCGATTTGACATAGAGAGCTTTGGTTGATCGAGACAGATTTTTTTTTAGAAAGTGCAAATGCCCGCATTACCGGGGAGTCGAACTACAAACCACCCGTTTTCACCATGCCGCTCCTCGATCCCACGCGCCATCACTGCTTGTCAGTCAACGCAGTCTCCAGCCTACAGGGTGCGCATTAATTATGGGTCTCAAATAATCGAAGTGCCATAGGCCTATGCTATACCATCGCTCACCCCGAGCGATGCCTAATGATAGACTCCCATATCGACTCATCGCTTCGCGCGGTCGATGTAGGAGCTTATCATTAGGCTTCGCGCGGGGTGAGTGGTGGTATAACATAGGCCATAGTAACACAAGCAATTCGAAACGGTGAAAAACACTACACAATCTTTGATAAGGTCCTTAACAATCAAAAATTACAATCTTCATTCAAAGTGCGTTCCTCTTGCGCATGTGCAGCTTCTCACGTGGAAGCGTGAGCGCGAGGATCACCACGCCCTGATGCCATCCAACCCAATGTGGTCGGCTGGCGCAGTGGATAGCGATGTCGCCTCTCGGCCTGGCCAAGTGGGTTTTGCGGTTCAACACCCGGTGTCGCCATAGTTTTTGCACACATCGAGTCGTTATTATTATGTGCTTGCGTGACCACAGGAGTCAATTTATACACGATTAATGCTTTTAGTAAGAGTTAAGTATTTACCGGTATCAAACCAAATTCAAGACCTTTCTCCCTAGTGTATTTGTTTGTGTGCATTTACAGTATCGTTGTTGATACGATACAGTGCGAATACGTTCCATTGAGAGGAACTCAAATGAAAGCAGAAAAGGGTTACGTTTACTTAGTAAAAGCATTAATCGTGTACAAATTGACTCCTGCGGTCACGCAAACGCATAGTAATAACAACTCGACGTGTGCAAAAACTATGGCGAAACCGGGGGTCGAACCGTGAAACACACTCGGTGCGGCCGAGAGGCCACATCACTATCCACTACGCCCGCTAACCATACTTGGTTCAGGGTTCAGTGGCAGCAAGGCAGATGAACTTCACGTTCACACTTCCACACGCCTTTTTTCGACTTCAGAAGAGCATTCGGAGAAAAATTAACTACTGAATATTGGATCGTTCTATGCCACGCAGGTTTGTTATGGTGGTATAACTTTTATTTCGGCCGACGTTTCGACAACTCGCCTTTTTCAAAGGCCTGAAAGTACTTTGAAACTTTATATCCAGCAACTCATTCCGTCAAAGGCATACTTCTTCGCATCTCTAGTTACAATGGGTTCCCACGAATGTCAAGGAATGCCCCTCTAAAGCATACAAAACTCACCGTTGTTCCACCATCGCTGAGAGAGGGCACAGCTATAAGACCATCAATGAGCAACTGGGACCTACCATGCAGGTCTATACTAATAAGTATAGACTGCGCATTCTCAGAGCTCACACAACGGGATGAAGCGCAAGTCAGTATATATTGTTATAACAAGCCCAGATTTTATGAACGTCGGACATGGAGACTAATTAACTACAGTTTTGGACTCCCCACGGGAGACCTTGCATCCTGTGAAAATTGCATCGCAAAATCTCACCGCCACTTTGGAGGCTCTCCTTGTCAGACGAGTCCCGAAGGCGTCGCATTTGGCACGCACCAGAGCATCGTTTTCAGTGACGAGAAAATTTTCACATCAGAACCTATTGTAAATCCACGAAACGGTCGGATCCTCGCAGCAGGTAAGGTGCAGGTCATTTCTAGAGGAAAAGTCATCGGAAAAACTGCACTTCCGAGTTCTGTTATGGTTTGGGGTGTGATAACCTAATATCGTACAAATGGCCCACGTCTTATTCTACTTCTCCGGACTTTCTTCCTCTATGTTTTATTAAAAATATTGCTGAATATGTAGCGCACCCATTGGAAATAATTTTTAACAAGAGTTACATGAATGCCGATGTCCCTCGAAGAAGGAGACATGCGTTCATCACCCCGATTCCCAAAAAACCCCGTTTGATGATCCCATGAATTACCGTGCAATCAGCATAACCTCTGTTTTCGCAAGAACATTCGAAAAAATTGTTAAGAAAAATATTTTGCAGCATATCCACGAGCACATCATTAGTAAGGAACAGTTCGGATTTTTGAAGGGACGTTCAGTGGAGACCGCGGTGCTTAGTTCTCTGAACGATTGGACAAAGGCTATAGAACGTAAAAACCGAACGGATGTGGTCTTTTTCGGCTTCTCTAAAGCTTTCGTCAAGGTCCCGCTGGGAAAACTATTGGTCAGAATGAAGGTAGTTGGAATCCACCCCATGATCATAAACTGGATCAGGAGTTTCTTCGCAGACAGGACATTTCAAGTCAGGGTTGGTGATATTTACTCTGCGGTGCACTCAGCACCTAGTGGAGTACCTGAAGGAGGAGTTTTGTCACCGCTGCTGTTTGCTGTTTCTGTTGTACACGAGCTCCCTGATTTTGTTTCAAGGTTTGGTGTCAAATGCAAGATGTATGCGGATGACGTGAAAATTTATAAGAAAGTAGATAAAAGTGGGGCTTCGAGTGAAGTTCAAGCTGCTATGGATTTTGTTGAAAAATGGGCAGACGAATGGGAACTTCCTTTAGCGGTTGAGAAAACACACTGCTTTGTAGTACACCCTAGGCGTCAGCCCCATTTTCCAATCTACAAGCTCAAAGGCATTGACCTGCGGCAGGTTTCGGAGGCTCGAGATTTAGGTATTCTTATATCGGGTGATCTGGAATTCGATCTACATTTTAAAGCCCTTGTGAGGTCAGCTAACTACCGAACTTATAACCTGTTCAAGATTTTAAAAACTAATGATCCTCGGGCTCTCCTGTGTGCATACAAGTGCTATGTTAGACCCATTATGGAGTTTTGTACAACCGTTACAACCGTTTTAACCCTTGTCTGAAAAAACACATCCAATTACTTGAAAGCGTTCAAAATTACTATACACGTAAACTATTTTTGAGGTGCTTCAAGCTAGGAAATGCTAACATTCCAAACGGGGTTGAAAGCAAGCAACTTGGCTTACCCTCCCTACGAAGCAGAAGGAAAAGGGCTGATCTGATTATGCTTTTTAAAATTCTCACAAACAGAATTTCCATTGAAAGCATAGAGATTTTTGATGTCCCGAGAACGAGGAGTAGAGGAGGAAGACTTAGATTGTATCCCCAAGTGCCAAGGTCACAGGTTAGGTCTAACTTCCTCACTTATCGGAACCTTAAGGAACTCAACCTGCTTATAGGCGAATCTGAAGGTTTTCTTAACATGTCTGTCTGTCAATTCAAGCACGTTTAACTCGAAGAGGTCTTTTGTAGATGATTTTAGTTACATCTTTTCATATTTGTTGTTTGTGATAGTGTCCTATACGCGTGTGATTGATTGTAATTCACGCCAGAAATAAATAAATAAATAACCTTGGATGGGAAGACGCCATTGGTGTTCGCCGATGCTAGAGAAGATGAGAGAAAGAGAAGATATTGATAAGGAAATATAGTTGAAATCCGTCCTGGAGAAAGCTTTGAGGCCGTGATCCATTTCTCACTTCGGAGACAAGCCATGGCGCCTTCAACAAGACTTGGCACCTGCACGCAAATCGAGGGTTGTCTAGCAGTGGTGTCAACGCGAGTTTCCAGATCTCGTCACCCACAAATAATGGCCATCAAACTCACCTGGGGCCGTATACTCGTCTACCCCGAGTCTCCCCCGATGGCGATTGGGGCGTGATAAGATATGTTGGTATTGTTTGGATTTGCCCCAACGAGGGAACACGAGCATGCGGCCCCAGATCTGAATCCATTTGACTTTTCGGTCAGGTCACTTTTAGAGCACAGGATTTCAGCAATAAGATGCTACAACCTGGGTTCGCTCAAAGCTGCACTTACGAAAGCGTGGAATGGTCTCAATGAGGACTGGTTGCGTGCCACCTGCGACGCCTTTGTGACTCGTCTGAGAAGCTGTATACGCGCAAGAGGATGGCACATTGGATGAAGATTGTGATTTTTGACTGTTAAGGACCTTATCAAAGATTGTGAAGTGTTTTTCTCTGTTTTGAATCGTTTGTGTAACAATGGCACTTCAGTTATTTGTGGCCGATAACTTATGTGCACCTTGTACAAGAGCTTGCTCTCTTGTGAGAGGCCTGCTCTGCGTGCAGCTAGATGGCAAAGAGCGAATCTGAAGCTGGCCATGACTCCGTCCTTAGATGTGTTTAGTAGAAGGGGAACGCATATTTGGAATCAGCGTTTGGAACCGTATGCCGTGATATACACAATTTTCACGTCGAAATTGGGACACTTTTAAAAAAACAAACAGGACATTTTTCACGTCAAACTGGACACGCTTCTAAGCTAGACAAAGACTTTTGAGATAAAAGCGAACTCTTTCAAAACGAAACGACCTTTAGGCAGGTTAAACTACAGACTCATTAAGATGGTTAGAATAATTTCTTGTTCAAGAAAAATTTGGTAGGACTTTCTTTGAAATTTTTTAGTTCACCTGCTCCAATAAGTAACGATTTTATAAAAATTTTATTTTTTTTTAGGAAAAATCTTCTTTCTTCTTCTTCTTCAGCGTTTTTCCCGCTTCGTCGCGGGGTGCGCTCTTCTGGTGTTACGACGCCACCTTTCCCGATCCTGCGCTTGATCAGGGTGGACACCAGTAATCATCAAGTCCGCATGTAACGTATCGGACCAACGCTGCTTCGGACGTCCTCTAGGCCGCCTTCCAGATACTTCCAACTCAAGGCCGATCTTGCGGACGCTGTCTTCCTTCCCACGCAGAACGTGGCCGTACCACCGCAAGCGAGCTTCGCGCATCTTGTCCGCTATCGGCGCGACATCGAACTTCTGTAGAATAGCATCATTCCTGATGCGGTCCAAGCGGGTGACTCCAGCCGTCCAGCGCAGCATCTTCGCCTCTATGACGCTGAGGCGCGTTTCAACTTCCTTAGTCGCAGGCCAACACTCAGCGCCGTACATCGCTACCGGCCGCACGAGGGCTCTGTAATTCTTCGACTTCAGGTGCTCTGGTATCTTACTATCACAGAGCACGCCAGTCAGCGAACGCCACTTGGACCAAGCTGCACTCACGCGTGAGTTCACTTCAACCATCAGACCGCCGTCGGACGCTATTGCTGATCCCAAGTATTTAAATACCGAAGTGCGTGCAAGTTCAGTACCGTTAATCTTAATGGAGCCGGACTCCTTCACGTCAGTCGTTAGGTACTCGGTCTTCTTGACATTCAATTTGAGTCCGAACCTCGCCAGACGGTCGCACCAAGCTTGCACCTGCCGCACGAGATCGTCTTTGTCTTCGCCCGCAAGCATCACGTCATCAGCATAAAGCAGCGTCCATGGGACAGGCTTCTGAAGATCTCGCGTAATGGCATCCATGACGACAACAAAGAGGAGTGGAGAAAGCGCAGAACCCTGGTGCACCCCAACAGAGATGGGAAACTCCATTGAGGTTCCAGCTGCAGTTTGCACCCTACTCTTTGGGCAAGAGTAGAGCATCCGCACCCATTCTATGAGTTCTTCAGGTACGTTGTGTTGTCGCAAGGCGTACCATATAAGCTCACGCGGTACGCGGTCGAAGGCCTTCTCCAAGTCGAGAAAGGCGATATGCACCGGCTTCTATCTCTCGCGATGCTTCTCCACCAGGAGGCGGGCGGCGTGTATAGCATCAATGGTCCTACAACCAGACACAAAGCCGCACTGGTTGTCGGAGAGCTTGACGATTTCACGGATTTGTGCGAAAGCAGGCGAATCGGACGGTAATTGAAGCAGTCCGCAGGACTGCCCTTCTTCTTCCAAAGCGGAATCGTCGTACTGTTGTGCCAACACTCCGGTACTTCCTTCTCCTTTACTACCTGGTTGAAGAACTCAGCCAACCACTCAGCAGGATAGCAGAGCTTCGACTTCCAAACATCGGCTGCCAGATCATCCGGCCCTGTCGCCTTACCGGGCTTCATCTTCTTCAGAGCCGCTTCTGTTTCCTCCACGGTGATCTTGTGAACGGGACCGTGAACAGAAACCACAGAAGGGATGGCCGGATGAGGAAATTCCACAGTGAAAATTTCCTCAAAGTAATCACGCCATCGCTTCGGCGCCTTTTTGCAGTCTGTCAGAAGATGGCCGCTCTTCGGTCAGATGGTCATGATGGTGATGTCATGGTCATCATGCCATCATCAATGATGGCCGCTCATCATTGATGCCAACGAACTTTTCAATATCCTCGGTTTGGCGATGGCGGGTCTTAGCAAGTCGGTACAAATACCGCTCACCATCGCACGACTCGAGCTTTCGGTAGACATCATAATAATGAGTGGCTTTCGCAACAGCCACGGCTTTCTTTGCAGCCTTCTTCGCCTTCTGATACTCCTGCCAGTTGTCGACTGTTCTGTCGCCGAGAAACACATGATACAGCGACTACTTCTCTCGAACCTTCGCTTTCACATCGTCCGTCCACAGCCATGTCTGCTTGTCGACTTTGCGTCGTCCAGGCTTCGTAGTGCCGAGTTCCGATCTTGCAGCTTGGCGTATCGCGTCGGTTGCTCTCTTCCAAGTTTCATCGACAGTCGTGACTGTCGGCAACCGTACGCGGGAAATCACAGCTGCTTCCTTCTCTTTCATTCGTCACCACTTGATTCTAGCTGCACCGCATCGCTCGGTCTGTTTCAGCCTCGGAGGGGCGATCTTTAAGGTGCAGATCAGCGGTCGATGCTGTGGGGCGACCGTCTCATACGGCACGATCTTCGCGTCTATGACAATGCTCCGGTCGCGATCCTTCACAAGGACAAAGTCTATCTGAGACTTGGAGCTCCACTATAGTGTGAGATGAGGTGGGAGTCGCGTTTTCGGAAAACGGTGATCACAATGGTGAGATTATGCGATTCCGCATGCTCAAGAATACGCTCACCGTCGGGGTTACGAGACCCGTATTCGAAACCACCATGACAGCTGTACCCGTCCTTCCAAGCACCTACGTGCCCATTAAGGTCACCAGCGACTATGATGACATCTTTCAACGGTACCTCTGCTGTCCTCTCATCAAGCAGGTTCCAAAACTCATCCCTGGCTTGATCGGTGCAGCCACTCTGCGGAGCATACGCAGAGAAGAAGTGATAGAGTCGCTCCTTAGCGGCGACAACGATCTTCATCGATCGATCGTCAAAGCGCTCGACGCTTACAATCGAGTCACGAAATCGTTCGGAGACGATTATTCCGACACCGCTGGTGGTCCTGGGACTTCCACATAGAACGGCCTTGAAGCCACGTCCTATGTCCCTTGATTTGCGGCAGGCCCACCTCGTCTCCTGCACTGCACAGAAATCCACTCTTCTTCGCTCCAGTGCTTCAACCAACTCGCACGAGCGGCCCGTCAACGTATCCACATTCAGCGTTGCTACGCGGGTTTGCCTACATTACGGACTAGCTCAGTTGCCCCCGATGCCGTCCTCGCATCAGGGACCCTCGCATACTTTTCACACTCGCCGGGCTTTGCGAGTGCGCGTCGGCTCCCGCGGAAGCCGTAGCATTATCTCGAAAGCTCTTAAACGTCATCAACCATATGATGTGACATGAGCTTTCGTAGACCGGCCTGTCACAAGGGCCTGTCGCCTGCATTCGAATGTCCGTGATTAGCTTAGCTCGCAGAGCGAGCAGTTTCCAGTGGCACCACGTGGAGGAACGGACATCGCCACCTTTTTGCGGAAAAATATTAGTTTATATTTTGTTTTAAAGCACAGAAAAGCAGCAGTTATTTAATGCATTTAATTGATCGCGCCAACACTCGGGAGGCATGTCGCAATGTTTATTTGATTGATAAGGCAAATACTGCTTACATCAAAGTAAGGATATGTGTGCGTGCTACAATTGTTTATGTTGCACCGTTTGAGATGTGAACTTCCATGCAAACAAATTTTGCTATCAATCGAAGAAGAATCGCGAAGTTTCGGAAGAGAGTATTACGCAATCTCTGCCTTGGCGATAAAAAAATGACCGCCTTCTTCCTCTTTAAAGCAAGCTTTAAATCATTGTTTTTCCCCCTAAAATAATTTTTTATAAAATTTCAAACAATGCGTTCTCTTACTGCGTAGATCAACTAAAATTTCAAGAAAGTTGTACTAAATTTTCCATGAACAAAACATTATTCTAACCTTTTTGAAGAGTGTCTAGTTTAATGTGGAAGGAGCTCATTTCAATTTGGAAGAGTTCGTTTTGATTTCAAAAGTCTTAGGCTAGCTTAGAACCGTGCCCAATTTGATTCGAAAAGTGTCCAGTTCGACGCGAAAATGGTGTACATCTCATCTTAAAGTCCCATGGTCACGTGTCCTTCCCTTGTGAGTGGGAAAGTGGTGAAGAGGTGAGGTCCGCGCGTGGTGCGAACGGCAGGAGACCTTTTCCTTTTATACAAGTTGACGAGACTCTAGTACTAACTCTCGCCCCTACACCTACAAAAGCTTCTATCTCACGGTGTCAGTAAATTGCTGCCGTAAGAATCTGATAAGATTAGTACACTGACTTGTCCATCACCTCGCCACTGCAAACGATGTATGTCAAATAAGCAGGTCAACGCGGTGAGTACGTGGGTGTGCTCATTGCGAGTGCGGAGACCTATAGCGATAGCTTGGTAGGCGCTGGACAGAGCCTTGCTCTACAGGAACGAAGCCCTCAATACTAGGCCTATAACCGACTCTTGTCTAATGCCCTGACTCGGGTAGCGCTGAAACCATGTCGGATCCGTGCAGAACGCTCAGGTGGCTAAAGTGGCAGGAGGAAGAGCGCGGCATAGCTGTGACAACATGGTGATTCACCAACGCTGTGCACCTCCAAGCGAACCTTTTTCCACTCGGATGTAGTCAGCGAAGACGTCGTAGAGATGGGCGCGTGCCATCTCGGCAAGCCGCATATGTGTGCTGCAGAGTTTCTTTCGCAGCAGTATCTGCGGCATTTTCTTCACAAGTACCTGATATTCCGCCACAGACATCCGGTCACGGTCGAACTGAAATTCATGTCTGAGCACAGCCCGGGCAAGGGATGACCCTCCATCACCTGTTCGTCCTCCTTGATATCGTTTAGGATCTTTGCGAGCTCGTATCCGATAGCATTAATGTGCACATCTTTGAGCCGGTGAAACACCTCGTCGTTAAGATGTATTTCTTTGAGGGCAAACGGGTCAGCGTTGTCGTTGTTCTCGAATTCAGTTAGAGGGACCTAAATAGCTGAGGATTAACCTTTTTCCGATTAAGCGCTCAGCGATGCAGTAGTTATTTATAAATGATTTATTTATGAATAAATATAGTTTATATATTACTTATCATCGTACTAAACAATGACGCGCGGAAAGCTATCGGTCGGCGTCCATCAATTGCAGGTCTGGAGAAGTTGGGGGTCCACCCTCATTTTCCTTCGTAAAATCCGACAATTTTGTTCGAAAACTTTAAAATTCGTTCAAATTCCTGAATTTAATGGAAATGTGCTAGCAGCTCTTGCGAAGCCACACCACGTCTGCTTCAAGACTCAACGCACATGCGATTAAGCTCTTGGAGCAAAGAAGAGCTGTTAAACTGGATCCTAACGCTTCCCATCTGGAAAAAGTCACCATCTCGAAGGCCTGTCGAATTGCAGTGAAGAGAAGATTGAAGCTGTTAGAAGCCGCTGGGAAATGTTCAAGCATAAAGCGCTGCAAACGAGATCTCTGCGATCAGAAGGCAACAATGTCAGCCCTTGTGGATAAGGATGGAACAACGCAAAAGTCCCGAAGAGCGATGGAGGCCATCGTTCAAGAATTCTACACAGATCTGTTCCGTTCTTCCATCACTGTCCCGAAATGCTTGATGCCACCAGCTGAGGAAGTACCTCCCATTCTGGAATCAGAAGTTGCTCATGCCATCAGAAGGATGAAGCCGGGCACTGCTCCTGGACCGGACGGCATTTCTGCTGATCTCCTTCGTGCGGGTGGCAGTGCCCTCTGCTCACTTCTTGCCAAGCACTTCAACCACTACCTTCGACTTGGTAGGATTCCGGATTCATGGAAAGAGTCGAAAACAGTTTTAATCTTCAAAAAAGGTCAGCAGGAGGATATCAACAACTATCGACCCATCAGTCTTCTCTCGGTCGTGTACAAGATCTTTACAAAGATACTGTTTAATCGCATGGAGCGTTGCTTGGATGAATATCAGCCAGTGGAGCAAGCAGGGTTTCGCAAGGACTTCTCCTGCATGGACCATATTCAGACTGTCTCACAACTCATCGAAAGGAATCGCGAATACCACATCCCACTTGTCCTTGTCTTCGTGGATTACCGGAAAGCGTTCGACTCTGTGGAAATCAACGCCGTTTTGAACGCACTTGTGCACGCTGGTATACCCTACATCCGACTTCTCGACGAATGCTTCTCGAACACATCGACTACCATCCAGCTGTTCGATCGAAAGCTTGAAGTTCCTATCGGGAAAGGAGTACGGCAGGGAGACACGATTTTTCCTAAGCTATTCACAGCGGCACTCCAGGATGCCATGAAAGACTTGAACTGGGACCATAAAGGCTACCTTGTCGACGGTAAACGAATCAGCAACCTTCGCTTCGCCGACGATATTGTTCTCATCTCTACCAGCACGGCAGAAGTCGAGGAAATGCTGAACGAGCTCAATGTGGCAGGTATGAAGATTGGATTGGACATGAATATGTCCAAAACGCAGTTTATGGTCAACCAGTGGTGTGACACGGGACTCGTAAGGTTAAATGGAGTCGCTCTACAACAGGTCGACTCCTACGTCTATCTGGGAAGAGAGCTGAACATGGATAACGACCTCGCTCCTGAAATCGCCCGCAGGAGACGCGCAGCATGGGCAGCCTTCAGTTCGATTCGCGAAGTCACCGATCAGGTCAAGGATCCCGGCCTCAGGGCCTCGATATTCAACGCCTCTGTACTGCCTGCGATGTGTTACGCGACGGAAACCTGGCCCGACAACAAGACAATCGCCAGAGCGATGCAAACTACGCATCGTGCACTGGAGAGATGCCTTCTAAGGACAAGCCTTCGTCAGCAATGGCAAGAAGGCCTATGAAGCTCGGAGCTACGGGAGAAGTCGCAATTAGCAGACCCGCTGCAGTACATGAAGAAGTCCAAATATCGCTGGGCCGGACACCTGCTTCGACGAAAGGACGATAGATGGAGTCTCCGTGTCACAGAATAGCTCCCGAGAGACCATAAGAGACCACTGGGACGACCGCCAACGCGATGGGCAGACTCATTCTCAAGATCTTTCAGAAAGCGGAGTCTGCCTCACTGGATGCAAACAGACAGAGATCGAGCGGTCTGGAAGAGTTGTGGTCCCCGCTGAGAAGACCTCCAGCCGACAAAAGGACTATCAAAGTATCAAAGTAAAGTAAGTAATGGATTTTCCTTCGCTCGATGCCCGGACTATCACGAACCATCTTTCCAGTTTCATACCTTCGTGCGCCACACTGTTTTGTCTTTCAATTAAGTTTTTAAGGTATGGGCGCAAATCTAAGGATAAGAGGGGGAGGGTCCGACCTCATTTTGCTTCGTAAAGTCCCACATTCTGTTCAAAAGCTCTGAAATGACAACATCAAGAACTGTAGTTGTAGAAGACATCTAAGGTTACTTTTACGGGAGTAAAGCCCAGTAAAGCCACCAGGGGCCGGATTCATCAACGACTTACAGCAACTTAACAGAGAGAATACAGCCGAAGTCCCTGATAGCGCGGCTTATCGAGCGATATGGTGAAACATTTCGCCGCGCTACCAGTGATTTCGGCTGTATTTCCTCTGTTAAATTGATGTAAGTCGTTGATGAATCCGACCACTGCTTTCCTCTCTTCGTCGACGTTGTAATTCCACTTCTGGTCATCGCCTTCGTCAGGGTAGGAGCCTTCTTCCGCGTTCACGTTAAACTCCTCCATGACACTCATAAAGCACACTCATAAAGCAATAGCGAACATCGTTCGGAGATCACTGCGCCGCTAGCCTCGCGATTAGCCAAACCCCTTTAGAAGCTGAGAAATAACCTTTTTGGGGAGAAAATTCAATATCGAACAGCACAAAGATAGCAAATGAATATGGCAGATTCCTTGTTCTCCATATGAATTCCCTGATGGCTCCCTCTTGTTGATTCCCCATCCTGGTCCCACCTCCAGGTCCCTTCTTTCAGGTAGATTTCTTCATCCCCCCTCGGGATCCTCCTTACTAATCTACCCCAATTAAGTAGCCCTCCCACGCTCACGACACGACGACGGTGAGCGAACGCCCATTGCGCGACATCGGTGTCACATCTTCTAAATCCGGTCTCCCTTACTGGTAATGGATCCCCTTGCTGATCCTCCTTACTGCCACCCCCCCCCCCCCTCCCCGATTGGTAACTCCTACTGGTCCCTCCTCATTGCCTGAACCTTTCTTGGTGCCACTTCCTGGCCTGCTTCATTGTTCCCGCTATCGACCCCCACCATCCCGATACCTTCTCAGGTCGCTTCCTCCTGGTCGCTGACGGTTCTCCACCCTCGATGTCCCCCTTTCTACTCTTACCCCTTTAGGGTCTTCTAATGATAATGGCACGAAGTCGGCTTCTGAGTCTGAACGCTCAGAAACGCGCGTAGGTGCTGCTGTGTTAAGCAGTAAAGCGCTGTGTTTTCCCTGCTGCAGCAACGTCCTACGTATAATAGCAAATTTTGCCCGCGCTGTAAATGATGAGGCGTATCTCACTCAGGTTAGATCACTCGACCGCCCCCGCTGTAGATGATGCGGCGTATCTCACTTAGGTTAGATCACTCAAACGTCATCGACCGCTAACTCAATTATATAGGGGTAGATATAGTGGACGGTGTCTCCTCTGCTGACTCCAGGCGGTCGCTGTGCAATGAAAGGGACCTGTCTTCTTGATCCAAGCGCTCAGAAATGCGCGCAGACACCGTTGTGTCAAGCAGAAGGAGGCTGCACTTCCTCTGCTGCAGCAGCATCTCATGTTCAATTCTGAATGCGATCCCTCGTCGTAGGACGACAGTGTCTCCTCTTCTGACTCCAGACGGTTGTGATGCGACGAAGGGGACCCGTCTTCTGGATTCAGGCACTCAGAAACGCGCGCAGACGACGTTGTGTCAAGCAGGAGGAAGAACGTCCTCTGCTGTAACAACATTCCATGTTGAACGGCAAACGTTGCCCGCGCGAGGTACGCTGAGGCGTCGCAAGGGGTTCCATGAGATTGCGCGTGGTTCCACGAGGCGTATCTCAGCCAGGTTTCTAACCTGAGTGAGATACGCCTCATCATCTACGTGGCGGGAAGCTAACTCAGTTATATAGTGGTAGATAGATAGTTTAAGCACAGATCAAATAATGGCGCTCCTTAGTGCATGTCACACTTAAGGCCCCCACAGAGTTCTGCGGCAATGCCGCTCGCCGCTCTGGTTAAGGATAGGGCAGGGACGCCGCCGGCTGTGAGCTCTGCGTCTCTGCCCTATGGTTAAGCATAGGGCCGCGGCGCTGCCGCAGAACTCTGTGGGGGTCTTTAGGTTTGCTTCCTTTCAGGCTCTGAAGAAGGCGATCCCGCCGAACACAATTTCACAGTGGGGCGCGAAAACGTACGAATCAGCAGAGTGCGCCTTCAAAATTCGTTTTGAATGTGCTTTTATCCAAGGTGCGCGATTTCAAAATGGGGCGAGGAAATTGAACGGGTTATCCGATTTTATCCGAACCATCGCATTTCTCCAGGATCCGGATAATTGGATGAATCGGATAATGACAATTGCGCGGACCCCGGATTTTTGATGATTCGGATAAGGGCGATTTCGAGGACCCCGGATATTTGAATGATTCGGACAAGGGCATTTTCGCGGGAGCCGGATAATTGGATGATTCAGAAAGGGATAACCGAATCGGATATCCGAAAAGGATTCATTCGAATCCAATGTATAATCGCTGGTGACAATGGTGTTTGCAGGCAGCAGGTCCCAGTGAATGACTCCTTTGGAATTCCCCAGACACTGAGCATTTCCTTTTTTCGGTGAAGTTCCGGTCTTGGCGTGAGAATTCCTGCTTCGCCGCGACCGAGCCACTGACGCCTTCGCGTGTGGTTAACGTAGACTAACCACTTTTCATCGTCACTGACCAGGTTCTCGAGCCAAGAAAAATTCCGCGGTGAAGTCAAGAAGCTCATGTACGCATCCACGCCCTCCTGTAGCTGGTGGCCGCTGGGTTCGTGCGGTATCCGTGTACTATATCTATATGGCTCTCCAAGGCCACGCAGATGTTGAGCTACGGTGGTGTGACTGCACTCGAGCTCCTTTGCCAGCCCACGGAGCAACGCCGAGGATCCTCCTGAACCAGCGCCAGAGAGCGCTCCTCATTCACTGCAACTGGTCTTCCAGACCGTGGTTGATCCTTCGAGCAAAACTCTCCGTTCTTGAACTTCCGGAGCCATACATTCCCTCTGTCGTAGGAGCCAGTGGTAGAACCCATCGTTCCACAGATATTAACCACCGCGACTTTTGCACTGCTTTGCTCTATGAACTCTTGAAGCAGAAGCAGACGAACTTGCTCGCGGTCGAGAACGATTTTCCCTGCCATAGTCGTAACGGAATATGACGACAATAGTGGTACATTTAGGTCATAGGTCAGCCTATGTATGAGTTATTGGGAGAACGTTCCAGAACACTTTCAAAAATTTGGCGGAACGCCAAAGTGAGTGGCGGGAAAATTCCCTTACAACCTATTATACAACAGTGAAAGATATTAAGGCTTCATTATTTAAAAAACGTATCTTGGGAACCCTACTTTCTTAGCAACATGTTGTTGTGGATGGCAGTAGCAGTGGAGCTTCCAAACAATTCTCCACTCTCACCTTAATCGATCCCACCATGCCAATCCCGTACATCTCGTCAAGAATGCCGGCATATGTCAGCTGATGCAACAATGGCGTCAGAGGATCGATCCAGCGGTCTATGATCACCAGCCGATTCAGATGCAGTGGCAGCATTTGGTCCTCCTTTTAAAAAAACACGTTGTATTCGGCAATAGTTGCCGTCCTTAGCAATGATGGCGGGCACAGGGACTTCATACCACATCAGAAGGTCCCATTTTGTACACCATTCGGGCAACATCCTGCGCCCACTTTCCGCGGCTGTAAATGGGGATCGACTGTTGGCACAGTGCCAACATCTGCTGCACTGCTACTGCACACCGATGCAAATGCGTCCAGTCACCGTTGATAAGCAATCTGCAATGAGAGGTAAGAGAGTGATGAGCATAAGTACCTGTGCAAGGGACAGCTTTACCTCGACGGTAATTCGTGATCTGCTAGAGACAAAGCGTAGCCATCGCGCGGTAGCCATGTCAGAGGCAGTTCGCGTACAGACTCCAGACGTTCCCAGTACTGTAACATATTTGTTTGCCGCTGAAATTTCCTTTGGAGCTGACACAGTGCGTGTCACAGTCAATGGAAGCGCCTATCTCACAGACAGTACCTATTGGTTTTAAGTTCGTTTTGTATCAGAAACGACCAAGCCATCAATTTTTACACAGAATCAGTAAAGCACCCGTCCAGGAAGGGCAACTTACTGAGCTCCGTCGCTCCCCTTTTACTCTTGAGATACAGCTCGCTCATATTTTCATTTAAGGAGTTAGTCTATACCGACTATTCAAGTGACGTCTCCTGTTGAGCCCTTCCCATGCATAGTTTTGCGTCGGTTTACATTCTTGACCATTCCTGAACATATTCAAAGAGTCCGTATCTGTCCCTACAGGATTACCTAGGATCGTAACTTTCCTAGAAGTTCTACGTGGACGTGACCTTTAAGGAGCCCTAATATTCCCAATTAATACGAATCCTGAAGAACGCCTCAATAACTAGGACATATTTTTGTAGTAAATCATCGAAATAGCGAAACAGTGAGACCTTCCCTGCGTTCATTTCCTTCAGTTTCTCTCGCACCACGTACCATGCCTCCGGAATGAAGAAGACCTCGAACAGTGTCTTCTGGAACGACACAACATAATAGCGTGTCCTTCGTTCTGAATCCGCGAAACGCAGCCATACCGTGTCTGTTTTCGCCTTATCGATGTATTCACATAGTCCATCTAACGCGGCTAGCGTAGGAGTCAGGAAAAATATGACGTAAGGCGTGTCGGGTGGACGGAATTGATCGAGCGCCACATTGCTGACGACGCCGTGAGTTTTCAGAACTGAGGGGCCGGCGAACTGATGCGGGCATGTTGATGGTGATTACACTAGAGTTCAATCACGAGAGCTGTCTTGAACACTCACCAGATTGACTCTCTGCATAAGATTCCTATCCCAAACAATCGTCTTCTCGCCATCGAGGGCATCCAAACAGTCGAACAGGAGTCGACGGTTGTGCTGCCACACTAGGTTCACTTCGCAGCTTTGACCTCCACATTCTACGGCAGCCATTTCTGAAGTAAAAAAACTGTCTGAAGAGATGCTTCAGTTAGAAGTGGATACATGGCAGATAGATTTGTGTCATCCAGACTACCGCACATGGAGTCAGCTGTGGTGAACACAAGCGGCCGTTTGAGGCGAGTAAGGCACGCACTACACTTCGCCTTTTATTTCTACCCGACCAATCTAGCGACATCGCCAGCTTGCGGTTTGTACGCATTACAGCTCACCGGTCGCATAGAGCAGGGAACCGCTTTGAAGTTTCACAGTGCCCCAAGGCCAGTCGAAGGGGAGAATCATTAGCAGGGCCTCTAAATGACATGCTTTCAGATGGCTATATCCGCATCTCAGTGGTCTCGGGAGGCTACGAAAGCAACAACTCATGCACTCTACACAACGGTTGCTGGCATTCTCATCTCCCTCTATGGTGAGTATCGGCTTTGCCGTTCACTCTGCGTTACTAGCTGTGCTAGACAGTATCCCACGTGCTACTGCTGGGATCGTGCTTCCGTTAATGACATGAGATAAAAACTGCTTGTATACCAGTTTGGCACGCCTTTACTAGGTGTTAGGGTACTTTGTGACTTTGAACAGCGATATGCAGTGCATATTAGGGGTGAAGGTCAGGGCGGAGTTGTACTACCTTTTTGGCCTAAAGGAAATTGTTTTAAAGATGTTGGGCAGATATCTACTTAATTTAATAGGTAGAAATCCATGGAAATAAGGACAGACAACGAGCAATTTGAAACAAATGAACGGTATGCGATATTTCGCCATACGAATTGGATCTCCAACTGCCCACCCCCGGAGTTGGAGCAACAGACAGCACGAAATTCCGGGAGAAGAAGATTTATCACCCCATTTAACATTTTGTAAAACGTAATTAATTCGTTTCTTCTTCCACAATATGCAGAAAAGTATACGCTACGCAGATTGATTATTTTGTTCCTAATGGAAGGCGAAGATGTAGTCGTAACCATCAAACTGGAGGATCGGCAGATTACGCCGACCTTGTGCACACCACAATTCGATTTTGTTTGGTTCGATCCTGCTCTTAACACAATAATTTATTCATCAGCTAACTGCCAGAAGCCGCTGTAAGGCGCATATACCTTCAACACTATATGTTATATATGAGGCAGAAGACGAATATGCAACACATTCCAAGTCGCTGCTTCGAACTAAGTTTGGTGCAACGTCCTGCTGGTTGCGGGTGGGCATTCTCCTTCAGCATAATCAGTGGGTAATTCAGATGCTATAGTAGATTTGCGTACGTTTTTGTCAGTTGTTTGACGACTCATATTTTTCGAGATTGTGACATGTCCGCGGGAGCCGAAGAAGTGTGTGAGGGTCGGTGATGCGAGGACGGCATCGGTGGGCAGCTGAGCTAGTCTGAAAGTCCCGTAACGGAAACAGGACTGGGGTAGCTATGCCGAAGTGGGTACGTTGGCGGGCTGCTCGTGCGAGTTGGCTGAAGCAGTGAAGCGAGGAAGAGTTGATTTCTGTGCAGTGCAGAAGATGAGGTGGTCCTACTGCGTGTCAAGGGACATAGGACGTGCCTTCAAGGCCGTTCTCTGCTGAAGGACCACCAGCGGTGTCGGAATAATCGTCTCGGAGCGTTTCTGAGACTCGATTGTAAGTGTCGAACGCTTTGAGGATCGGCTGATGAATATCATTGTCGCCGCTAAAGAGCGACTCTATCACTTCTTCTCTGGGTATGCTCCGCAGACTGGCTGCTCCCATCAAGCCAAGAATGAGTTCTAGAACCTGCTTGATGAGAAGACAGCAGAGGTACCGTCGAAAGATGTCATCATAGTCGCTGGTGATCTTAATGGGCACGTAGGTGCTACGAAAGACGGGTACAGCTGTCATGGTGGTTTCGGTTACGGGTCGCGTAACGCAGATGGTGAGCGTATCCCTGATTAAGCGGAATCGCATAACCTCGCCATAGTGAACACCGTCTTCCGAAAACGCGAGTCCCACCTCACCTCATACTATAATGGGAGTTTCATATCTCAGATAGACTTCGTCTTTGTGAAAAATCGCGACCGAGGTCTTGTCACAGACGCGAAGATCCCGCCGTATGAGACTACCGCTGATCCGCACCTTAAACTTCGCCCCCCCCCCCCTCCCCCCGAGGCTGAGGCAGGCGCAGCAGGAGTCAAATGGTGGCGAGTGAAAGAGAACGAAGCATATATGATTTCTTGCATAATTTTACCGACAGCCAAGACTGTCGATGCAACTTGGAGGAGAGCAACCGACACGAAGCGCAAAGCTGCAAAGTTGGTACTTGGCACTATGAAGCCTGGGCGACCTAAAGTCGACAGGCATACATGGCTGTGGACGGACGTTGTGAAAGCGAAGGTTCGAGAGAAGAAGTCGCTTTATCATGTATTTCCCGCGCCGATAGCTGAGAAGATGCGCGAAGTTTTACTACGGCCACGTTCTCTGTATGAAAGAAGGCTACGTCCGGAAGGTAGACCGAGTTGGAAGTGTTAGGAAAGCGGCCCAGAAAACGCCCGAAGCAGCGCTGATTCGACGCGTAACACACGGGCATGAAAGGAACTGGTATCCACCCTGACCAAGTGCAGGACAGGAAAGCTGGCGTCACGACACTAAAAGAGCAGACCCCGCGACGAAGCGAATCAAACCCTGAAGAAGAACGATAGAAAGTTATTGGCCTCCGTCTTGAGTGCCAAAGGGAAGCAGCGCTCTTCCACCGCTCAAGGATTTAAAGCTTTATCTATTACATTTCAGAACGACTGACTATCGCAATAAAGTCGAATATCAAACGCTGTTTCCTTTGTCGATCATAACTAGAACGCGTTTTAAGAATGGCCTCTCGATTATCGACCAAACCTGTCCTTTTAATTTTATGACAAACTACTTTCAACAACAACACAGCTTCCTGGATGGGTGAAGCAAATGTCATCTCACCAATCCTTCTTTCCTTTTATAACGGCTTTATGCCTCAGCCTTCTCTATATTTAATCGGGCACTCTAATGATGCTGCATTACAACAAACAATGCAGCCACTTTAAGGACTATACGTTGAGATTCGCTTCGAAATGGATCACGACTACACGGCAATGTGTGACATTTCGTCGACCGTCTCCTGCAGCCGAGTGCTCACTTCGAAGTACGGCACCGGATTTGGAATCGTGGCTCCACTGTTTGGAGGAGACAGCTTCCTGAATCAGGTTTGTTTCTGCGCCGGCCCATTGGACCACAAAGTCATATTCTTTTCCTTCAGAAAAACGCCTTGTATGGTGTCATGGGTTACACAGTCCTAGCGCTGATCCAGCTCTCGCACACTCGATGCTCAGCAAACGTCTCGTTTCCCATTGCGATTCTTCTGAACGTCATGTCCTTTTACCTGATCATAAGTGAGTTCACTTGAAAAGCGAACTGACAGTCGGCGGACCATAATAAGAGAGACCTTATGGTGGTTTGTTGACGTCCACACGATTAAAGCAGCGGCAGAATGGATTAGGAAAGGAGAATCTAGACAGTAGCCAAGCTCAGTACTGCCAGCTTCTATCAACGACCCACTAAGCTTGTTGCAAAAAGGTACTGGAATGAACCACAGAGAGGCAAAAGAACGTACTGATCGTCTGCAGAGTTACAGAATGTGTCGTAAATAGTAGGGCGCGATATTCATGGTTCTGGGACCAATTTGCTTTGAGCTATTGGCTGTGAGAACTTGTAACGTACCGTATACGACTTTAAACCTATGAGCACTCATCTTGCATGACTTTTCTTTCTTTGATGAAGGGAAAACCATTTTCTTGGGTTTATGATCACAATAGATGGATCGTCTTCGAAATATGCCTTCGCCTGAATGATAGAGAGCTTCTCCCTCGTCCCCTTGATCTTCGAGCTGCACAAGCAGGCGACAACAACATCTTCATTCGCCCCTGCTCCGTGCTAGAATGCTCCTCCTCGAGGACAGGAAGAGCGTTAACCTTTGTTCAGGGCTTTCACGGGAAGCTCGGCTTCGGGTGTCTGCGAAGCGCATTAAGTGGACGGCCTAATTTTCGACGACTGGGCCCACGCGACTCGTCTCAAATTCTCGAACGTCGACGACGCTCGGAACTCACTTGCATAAACCTGTTACTCCGACCCTTGCTGCGCGACGCTGATCGCGTGTTCATCCTGCTTTCGTAAATCCCAGGTCTCTCAGGGTAGGTTAGCACATGAAGAACAGTGGAGTCGAATAGGTGGGCATGGAGTCGGATGTTCTCCGTCTTCTTCGCGACTTCTTCGACGCTCTTGAAAGCTCCCGAAGCCGCTCGTTTGCACCTGCTTGGATCCGGTACTACGTCGTTGGCCATTGTGACTTCGCGACTTATGGTTAGATACACATAGCTGGAGCACTCGGAGATGTTCATTCCGGAGGGAGAATGGGCATCAGAAACTCATCCGCTGCTCACGAACATCGTCATCGTACGATTCAGCTGCAGTCCAGCGTTCCCACATACACGATCGAAGTCGGCCAGCATTCGCTCCGCCTGGCTGATGCTAGGTGTTATGAGCACGATGTCGTCAGCGAAGCGAAGAGGTACAATTGCCGGCCGTCGACCTTCACTCCCACGTTTCCCCATTCTAGATCACAAATATTTTCGAGCAAAAGCTTCGGGGATATGCTATTCTGACGATTGACGATGATGTTGTTGTAGAATGGCGAGATCTCGGTCGTGAATCCAGTATATATATATATATATATATATATATATATATATATCATCATCATTTTCAATAGCGTTTGTCCCGCTTGGTAGCAGGGTCCGCTCTTCTGGTCTGGTGACGCCACTTCTCTCGATCAAACGCTTGGTCGGGATGGACACCAGCTAACTTCAAGTCCATATGCAACGTATCCAGCCAACGTTGTTTCGGGCGTCCTCTGGGCCGTTTTCCAGGGTCTTCAAGATTCAGGCCAATCTCACACACGGTGTCGTCGTTAGCGCGAAGGACGTATATATATATATATATATATATATATATATATATATATATATATATATATATATATATATATATATATATATATATATATATATATATATATATATCGAAGTACTCTGATGATATGATAATCTATTATATATATTATATATACTATATATTTTATATATATAATATATTATATATATCGAAATACTCTGATGAGCAGTAGCACCCTCTTTAAGCAGGGCTTAATGACCGCTTAGGTTCCGACAGAGTCGAATGCCTTCTTCAGGCCGATGAACGTAAAGCACAGCGGCACCTTTTACTCTTGCGATACTTATGGTATGTATGTGGTCTGTCGTGCTGAATCCTCTCCGAAGTGTTGTTCGTTCACATAGCAGTCCTTCGTACATCTGGTCCTATTTAGGACGAGTCAGATGAACGACTTGTAGACTACGGAGAAAAGGTAGTTCGGGCGATAGTTGCCAAATCGTGCACGTCTCCCTTCTTGTACAGCAAGATTGTTCTGCTAGTCTTTCAATGAGACGGAACTTCCCGCCCACAGGTAGCGTATGAACAGCCGCGCCAGGGTGTTGTTGATGAGCACTGGCGAGAGGTTCTTCAGGTGCTCAGCTCTGATCCCGTCAAGACCGGGTGCTGTACGCTTCTTTACTAACGACATGACGTGTGGATCGTGGAAGGGAGCACAAGGGGTCGAAAATTCCTGCGGAAAATGGCATGGTGCAAGGTGGGCGTGGCATTCCGAGAGATCCTAGTCGTATATGGCCTTCCCCATTGCCCTTCTGGAAGGGATAACGGTACCGTCAGGGAGTTGGAGAGCGGTAATCTTGGCGCTGAAATTGGCGAAGTTCCGGCAGGCACTGCGGATGTTTAACCCTGCTTCAGCCAACACCTCCGCCCTTCTCTCCTTAAGATCCTCCTTTGTCGCCGCTTTGCATAGCTTCGCAAGTTCGGACATAGGTTGGTAGTTGCCTGATGACTCTGCTCAACGCTAGCGTATCAACCCAAGGTCAGACGTCTCCTGGTGGCTTTCAAGCTCTCGGCTCACTTATCACTATCGCGGAGATGGTGCACGAAGCGGTCGCATTCTTCGTCGATTCTGTCCATGACTGTACTTTCCCAGAGGCCCGCAAGAGAGGTGTTAAGGTTGATGGTCGTCCTGGGACTTCTCTTCTTGAATTTTGCGGCTTTCTCTCCTAGACGTGAAGGTCGGCCGACATGATGAACCCAGTCGTTCAACTTGCTCGTTCCTCTCCAAATCGTGGGTCTCGATATGAAGTTCTTCAGACCACCTTCGCGGACAGATATTGACATTGAAGGCGGCGACGATCACCTTGTAGTCTAATCTTCCTTATAGAACTTTTCCAGCCCCACGTAGAAGGCTTATGCCTATTTTATACTTCGCCGACGTCGCCAACAACAGCGTCGCCGAAGTATAACGTAGGCGTTAGGGCTATGTTATACTTCGGCGACGCGTCGGCGACGCTGTGTGGCGCGGACTGCTACGCACTGCGTAGCAACCCGTGTAACACTGCCGCCGACGTCGCCGATAACACCGTCGCCGAAGTATAACTAGGCCTTAGACGTCTGTCGTCGTAGTCGGGTGTTGGAGCGTACCGACGAGCATAGTCAAAGCTAGTGCGGAGTCACATCGCTTCATCGCAAACGTTCGATTCGGTTTGTTAGACTCGTACGAATCGATGTTCATGGCCAAGGCATGTTATCGAGAACACCAAAGCTGCTTTCTCCCTATTGTCGCATGTTCCGAGGAATAGTTCTTCTCCGGAGTCGTAGGCGGCGGGTAGGGGTGGCGCCTCGTCCTATGAGTCGTAGTTGATCTTCCTGGCTTGCATCATCAGGTGCTCGACGGATGCTTCCCATGCAAGCGTACGGGCGTAGTAAGTACAGAACATCATCGTAGTTCAATTTGCATAGCCGAGTTAGGCCCTGAGAGTTCAGCAGCATCTCCGTCGTCTCACTCCTTCTTCGCATCGCTGTACAAATGACGGCTCATCCGGGATCAGAGGAGCTTTAGTGCTGTTCTTTTTGACTGGAGTAGAGCAGGGGTAGCTATTGAGGTTGGGGGGGGGGGGGTGAAAGGCTCCAAGCAGCCAGTCAGACTGCTCGAAGGGACGTGCCTGACTTTTCAGGCGGCCTCAAATTGCCTTTCGACGAACTCCCAATTTACTGGGTGCTATCTCTTGACCGGACCTATGCAGGATACCATCTGCACAGACGCGCACACTTTCGCACCTTGTGCACGAACCTGCCACGTCCACGCAGAAGGTATAGGCCGTCCCCAGCAGGCGCACGGAGCGCATTTCACCTGCGTATCCCACCTACGTCTCTGGGTCGCATGCGGTTCCCTATACATTCTCCTATCCGCCACCCAGGGACACGCGCCACGTGGTACAGAGACAAGCAGCACAAGCTCCTTCCAATAAGGGAGTTCAGAACTCTCTAAAGAGGGAGATCCCTGCGAAAAATAGCTTATAGATAATAGAATAGAATTACCTCTGTGGTTAGTGGAGTTCTATGAAGTGCAATCTTAAATATCTGTTAACGGTCCGTCCTTTGTGTAGCGTTCTACACAGGCCTTGCACTTCTGAAATGGCTTTAGTTAAGTAGCTTTCATTGTAGTACCGAACGCAGACAACGAAAACAATAAGGAACATATTTTCCGGGAAGCCGTGTAGCCGCTCCAGGTCCTCACAATCTGTCCAAATGTAAAGTTGGTAATAGGGCGACCCCTTGAAATATCTACTGAGAAACAGAACTTGATCGCAACGACAGTCCTTCCAGTTCTCGTCATACTGCGGGCGGCGTGTCTCGTATGTATGGCTATTTATGTTGTGAATGCACTCTTCCTATACTTCACTGTCAAACGACGTCGAGCGCTCGTCGAAGTCGACAACATCAACAACAACAAGAAGCGAAACTGATTCCAAGTATGTGGCGATCATGAACAGATGGCTCTGACAATCTGCTCATAGTCCGGTGTAAAAACATTTCATCGAATTCCGCAACGCGATGTACAACAGTAACAACCATAGAGATCTATTCCTTTCGTCTCCGCTTCTGAGTTTTTCGTGGTAACGTGTTCACTTTGAAAACAGCTCTGTAATAAACATATCTTTGTATTACGCAGCCGACGACAATAGAGTTCAGCAGAAACCTTACCCGCATGCCTTACAAATAGGCATGAACTGACACAGAACAGACAGGCATACCGAACACACCCATCCCGACGAGACCAGTTCATGATGACATGCGCAGGAAGCGCGATAATCGACTTCCTGAAACAGAGACCATTAGAATTCACACAAATGACCTCATTTTTGCATTCATGTCTGTCAGCTGTGCTCCAGGAGGCTCCAGTGGGATATTGTTTCCGCACGTAGGAATAAACCCTACTTAAAAGTAGTAATTAGTGAATGGCAATCGTAGGATTCGGTACTAAGCGGAGCAAGGTTTATTAAAACGCGTAGTTAGATCAGTCAGAACCTGGGCTTCCTTCCCTTGGAACAGAAACTGTGAGTATTCTATGGGCATATAGGAATTATGCAATGAATGGCTCGAAAGGACGGGAGCTCAAATCGATACAATGATTCGCAGCCGATATATAGGCAGTATTTTATACACTGGCCATAAGTGGCAGAACCCTGAAAGGGATTTGAACCCAAAGTCGAATCCTGGTGTTCGACGCTTCCTAAGCATTACGCTACTGCGATGTTTAACAGAGTGAGGCTCTAATCAGCTTCGCTTCGAAACAAGCATTATTTTGCTGACTTAATGTTGCCTCTTCTTCGGGACATTATGGCCACTGGTCGAAGGAGTTAGATTGCTCCATCCAGCTACTCCTATTAGAAACCGGCTAGTAGTTAGTTTACCTGAATGCACCCTGCTTCGCTTACAACTAATCTCCCCCAACAGGATCCCTTAAATATTATTGGAAATTTGAAGCATTTAGCACTATCCATTTAAGTCAATAAAAAGGGCTTAGAGCTCGTATTCCTGTTGCTTAGAATTGAAACCGCAACAAGACATCCTAGTGAGACAAGGTGTTCGTAGGACAAGGAGCCGCAGTGTTAGGCTAGACCTCGAGAGTATTCACCTAAAGTTGTCACACCTCTGTCAAAATTCGAAGAGATTCTTCATTTTCATTGGTGGTTCTCATAGCTGTGTGCATATTACAAGGACGTAGGTCATGATCAAGATCTGGTCTCACCAAGTATGTAGTCGAAAGCGTCTATACTTCGGAAATACGAGAAAGAATGTATCTCAATCCGAGTTCTGTATATAGCACAGCTACTGGCGGTTACAGAAGCCTCTTACGATTAAGGATAGGATTGGTCATCGGGGATTCTGACCAGTGCCCTAGTAGATGGGGAATCACGAGGATGAAAAACTGAATCCTTTCGTTGACACGATGAAAGTGTATACAATTAGATCCGTTTACTATTGGATTTTGGTCAGAGGACGAACTGGCTGACTGGTGGCAGTCCTCTTTTCCATGAGCTGATGAAGTAAGCTTGCTGAAGACTATAATTGATTAGTCATATGCTATATCTTAAAGAGTGCTGAGATCCAATTACCTTCATTTTTGTAGTCACGAAAAGCGAGCGGGTTCAAACCTCGATCTCGTCCCTATGTCACCCTTTCCTAGGCCACCGACCACGGTCCTTCACCGCGGAGGAAATCCCTACCCGCATGAATACTTCTAGGCTCCAACGTTGATCGGACGTAACTCTGCCCTCAGCAACCATGCTACAACACAAAACAACAATTCATTCATTTCAGAAACATAAAGAACTTAATTTATTCAAAGCTTCAAGTGGACGTTAATGAGCTTATAACCTGTTGCAATGATGTTTGGTTGCGATCAAAACATTTTCATTGGTCTTTTTGCTTCACTATGCTCCAAAGTGTCAGTTATCATCTTGTTCAGAAAAAAGGTTGATGTTGTGACTGCCGGTCAATATGCTGAAGATATTTGCCTTCGAAACAAAAACGGAATCAGTATAAAAACGAAAGTACCCTTAATGTCGGCTGCGGGAACAGGGATCGAGCAGATGGATCACCAAGAAGATGTGTCTGAAAGGTGTCCAGGGCTCAATGTTTTAGGTGCAGGAAAATCTTGAGATCACGAAAGTGTAAGTCGTAGAATTCCGTATCCGCACTTCCTGAATGATACTGACCATCATGCTGCTTAACAGCTTACTCGGCCTCTCCACTTGCAGAAAAATACCGCCGGTAATGTCGGCCGCCTGTTGCAGGAGAGGGCTAGGTTCAACTAGCGAGACCACGTCGACACATATTCCATGTTTGGCAGCAGAGAAGAACAGATTCATCAAGGGTCCTGAAATTGTACCACAAAACCTTCGCCATAGAATTAATAAACGATCAACGTTGGCACACTTCTTCATCTTTAGGATTCCCAATGTGAACCCTACTTTTAGCGAAATGCTTAAGAACGTCCTGCGTCACTTTCCTTTTAGCCGTCTTGACAGCGTCCCCATCACCTTCAGTCTTTTCTTGATCGTGTTCACTTTCCTTTCTTTTTTTCTTCATATTTAAGCACTTTTGGACCAATTTCCTTGCTGTCTTTTGGACGAATGAGTGAATAATTTTAGAAAATTTTTATTTTTTCGAGAAAAAACGATAAATCAGATCTTGTTTTAAAGCGCAACAAGCGCTGCGCTGTCATTTAGTGCATTAAGAGACGAGATCACGCCACGCACTCGATTAGCTCGTTGCGATTTTTATTTGATTGATAGTGTAAATGCTGCTGACATGGAACATCAAAGTGAGGATATGTCTGCTCTCTACAGCTGTTTTTGTTGTACCGTTTACATGTGTAAACAACTGCATATAAACAGAAATTTCGTTATCCATCGAAATCGAAAAATCAAATCGTACATACATCATAACTACGGTTAACAACTTAATACGCTGAAAGACCTTGAAATAGACGTGTAGCTATATCAGAGTTGTAAAATAATATAAACAGTTAAGTTAGGGACAGTGGACTCTCGCCGAAGACAGTGTCAGGCGGGGAGTTTGACTGGGGCGGTACATCTGTCAAATATAAACAGTATTATTATATTGTATTGGAGTGTATTTAACATAGGTCGTACCGTGCTCAGTGCCGAAGTCAACCGTCATCGCCACAATAACAACCCTTCCCGTTGAAACTGATGCCGACCCAAGGTCACCATTGTTCGCCGGCATCTGGTCTGCTCGCTTCAAATCTGCAAACCTCTGTAAAGAGCCATATCTTCTAGAATGCTACTCCGGAACTCACGGCATATAGCGTGCGACAATACAGCAGCCAGTGGACTTCCTATTCGATCATCGTCTGAATTTGCGCTATCTCGTAGAGTGTCTCGCACTGCATTCAGCATAGCAGAGGACGCATCGGAAGAGCCTCCGCGCCGCGAATTGTACAGCAGCGAAAACAGTTGATTGTTATAGGGTATCCTATTTCAGGAGTATGGTATCATGCATGCAAATTGTGAACGTTGGTAGCCATGGAAAAACGATCGCAATACACCAGTACATTATAGAAGTTCCTTTTGCTCTGTTTGCGACCATACTTCCAACAGTTCGATACTTCGAATAAATAGATTAAGCACCGCGTTTCCGTTATTTACACAAATTCGGATTGGATCGATAGTGAAGAGGATCGGAAATACCTTGACTGCGTTCATATTTCATCTCCAAAGATGCACTATTTGTTAGGCAAAGTAAGGTAAGAAGAAGATTCTGCGCTAATCATTCCCTTTGAGATTCGCCATTCTGTAACATTTTCTGACATCAAGACAGGAGCTCTGAACCCAATTTGGATTTATACAAAGGAACGGAAAAGGTCGCCAGAAAGAACTTGCCTTCATACCGACAACTTCATACTGGTACGAAGATAACAAGACTTGTAAAGTGACGGCTAAAAAACGCGTTTCATTCCTTCTAGGCAAACCTGGGAACTAGTTAATTAAAAATGCAAAGCTATCTAAGACTGGTACCCAAACAGAACTGGTACCAACTGATTCGCATAGGCAAAGCTCCGATGTCACCGATCTCGCACAGTAGCAATTGGGGGCTTTGAAAGAAGCATTAGTGAATAGTCTCAGCACATTTGTTTCCTCACGAGTCTAAACGTTAATAGGGGCATAAGTTATATATGTGTGTTACGGTTATCCCATTTGCCATCGTCAATAGAACATAGGAATAACGTATATTTCTAGCCGTTCATTTCCATTCATCCCCCGCAGCACAGCCAGGAGTCGTTGATCCACCTACTCCGACCACCTGAACCTTGAATTTTAGAAGTCGAATGAACTCATCAATGTGCTGAAGTCGCTGTCGCTTACAATTGATCGGATTGTTCAAGCGGATTCAATAAGACCGTTCAACTAACCCTTCGTTTTATTTTGTTGGCGAAGGCGAAGAACAACAACTGATTCAAGGCTGACATTGAGAGGTGTGCGTTTGCAAACGAAATCTGAAACCACGTGCGGAAAATTTAACAGTTTGCCTTGAAAACAAGGGCTGTACCTACCAGAGCTCGAATAACGTCATTAATTGTCTCGCTACCATGCAGAAGAGCTAGCCGACCCCAGGCACAGGCGCTACCTTCTACCAGCAACGCCAATGTCGACATTGCGATCGTTTATCGCTCTAGAAACAGCCAGTTCGTCCATACTGACGAATATGCGGGTGAATAAATAAAAAGTCCAATGTCCTAGTATTCTAGAGTAAAAATGGTCAACTGTGGAGCATGCTCTATCCGTCAATGACTCCTTTGGCTCGTCCTTTGGTTTTCAGAGTCCCTCTTCATGTTCTAACTAGTATAGCTCGTTAGAACAAACTAGCTATACTAGTTAGAACATGAAGAGGGACTCTGAAAAACATCCGTCTATTTCCGAGAGAGGGTAAGAGAAAACCGCGATCGCTTCCAACACATTTCTACGAAATCCGCGTAATACTTCCTTCGTGGAAGGTGCTAGTTTCAGGAGGGCATTGGCTCCTTGAAGAAACCGAAAACCCCTGTAGCTACCAGGGCCGGATTCAACAACGACTTACAGCAATTTAACAGAGAAAATTACAGCCGAAATCCCTGATAGCGCTGATTTTCAAGCGATATGTTGAGCGACAAGCCGCGCCATCTGAGTTTTCCGCTGTGAATTCTCTGTGAAAGTTATGTAAGTCGTTGATGGACCCGACCCCAGGCCATTAAACATAGTGGTACCTGAATTTCACTGCGGTGAAATCCCTCAATGAAGTTTATCCCTTTGCTAGCGTGTCGGAACGGTAAAGAAAGGTGTTTTTAGAAAGATACAAGTAAGCGCTCCTGACCGCTGCCACCACCGCAGCTTCACAGTGAATTCGAGTTCCCCCTACTCGTTCGGTTTAACGACTTTAACGAAACACACTTTCATACCAGTTGAAGGGCGGAGATTCCTCCTACATCGCTTTCCCGTTCAGACCTTCTCTTCAGACCCTTGCCTTGTTAGAAGGCCTCCCGTCTATCTAATTGTTATATTCTATCCAATTATGTGTCTCTGACCTGTGAGCCATCTAACGTTCTAACCTTCGTACAATTTCAGCCTGGAAGCTTGCATCACACATCACACTTGTCACACAAACAAAGACTGATATTTAACGAAAAATGAACAACACCTAAAAAAATCTTTAAGGGTTGTGAGGCGGGGCCCTTTTTCTGGCTCAATCAATAGAGCTCGCAGTTCAGGGGTGGCAGGGTTGACTTCAGTGCGAATCTATGGACTGCCACTGCAAGCGCTCTAAGCCTCTTCGCCCTCTACCGACCGTAATTTCACCAGGTCTGGTCGACCTGTAGGCTCCCGTGGTTGGTTGGGTCATCGTCGCCTCCACGGCAAGACCTGCCTTGACCATCGCGAAGCGGCGGGTGACATTGCCAGCGCGAGTTGAAGCTGATAGGCTACACAGGCACTGTCCGTGTTGTGTGTCCGAGCCGTTTTCAGGCAGACGGTCCCTCAACACGCAGAGGCTGCACAAGGTGGTGTCCTCGTGAATGCACAGCTGGGCCATAAGCGCATTCCTATGAGTCTCTGACAAACCGGATCCGTTTGCATGAAGCGATGTGACCGTATACCGCTTTCGCCGTACTAATCGTTAGCGTAGCGCCCCTACAAGATTAAGAGCAAGGGGCCAGGCGTGGTGTCCACTTAGTGAAGGGAGGATAATATCTACAGGCACATTACATCTTAAAAAACGGTCAATTCGCTAGAACCCATCTGCACGTCTGGATATGGGACTTATTCACATTTTCGACTGCAATTCAAGACCCACTGAGCTTGTCTCTGCAAGTCCTAGAAAACGCTGTTTAGTTCGTTCCTCTCGGAGTCCGGATGCTGCAATAGCACCTTACAGGCAACACCATCGGACGAACATGCTAGGCTTAGTTTCGCAGCGACTTCAGTACCCTCAATGGTCGTTTTAAAGCACTCCTTCTCGTGAAGCAGAAACTGCAGGTCTACCAAGAACGGAGGACGTGCCGACTGCTTTCACTTGCGCCAACAAAGTTAATTCTGGCGGCAGGCCCTGCACATGGTTCACAACGGCACAGGCAGATCGTCTGGCAAGACATGCGAGACGATTAATGCTCAACGACCGCTCGACGTTAATCGATATCGGTTCTTTATCCGAGCGATCATTCGCTGATGTCGCGGACTATGGACAAGCCCTGTGACAGTGCATTCCTGACCAAGCTCTACGTGTGCTCCTATCCCTCATGCGTTCCGACTAACCAACTAGCCAACACCTGCCAGTTTGTGTAGTTTCTTGTAGTCGCGGTAGCGAGTTGGCCGTAAACCATTGCTCGTGTGAACACAACACCGTACATAAACTACAGATTTATTACCGAGCGTTAGAACAAATAATAGCTAACTAAAATCAACCAAAAACCAGCAACACAAAACAGGCAATATTTATTTATTTTACTTTTCTTTATAGTATATAAACTGGACAAACGTCCAAATTGTGGATATAACCAGTAAGCCCATTTTCCGAGAGGACCCATGCGGACTGCGGTCGCCTGTCTCGCGACCAGTGTACCAATATTCGTTCTAATAAGTTTCGCTATCAACGTGACGAAGGGTTGTGCTGCTATTGTGAAATTTTCAACATATTTAACAGCTTGTTATCCTCTACAACACATTTCATATCACAGGTGTCCTTAGCTTCTTGTGATTGCGTGTCTTCTAGAACTGACGCATCTTGCACGCAAGCCGAGTGATACGCCTAAACATGGAAATCGTAACATGAGAACGACTCCATACATTATTTTTATGTGTCGAAGTGCTCGGGGAAGGGGAAGGGGAGGTATCTGTTCGTACTAGACAGCGATTGAAGAACTAAGACCGACGACTTTGCTGTCACATGAAGTAATCCAAGACCGTAAAAACATAAAACCGGAAACGGCTCCACACCATAGGGTTCTTTCATGACACCAAGTGGCAGAGGTCTACCAAGCTTATTTTTTCATCGGTCCTCAAGAACGCTATTGTAGACAACAAAGCAGCACATGCCCCACCCCTTTATCCTTCCCCGAGTGCGATAGCGCCCTATCTTGATCAGCTCATGAATAAACCGTACCTGATTATTTACAATGACACAATCTTTGAGTTTCCAAACGCCATCGTCATCTTCATCACAGTATTCTTCGAATTCTTCGCAACAGACGGCGCAATTCTGAAACGCAGTCATAACAATACCGGAGTAATGAATCGATAGGCGACGAAGAGGAATCGTGAACAAGCCTTATTCACAGCTTCCCGTGCCGAAACTGTGAGCACAGGTACGGGCTCTTCCACTGCTTCTGAAATCGGATACAATACAAAACTGGACACAAGAGATCTCCCAAGACCCAAATAGCGTGAATGAGGACATACCAGCACTGCCGCTCGTCATACTGACACCCGTCTCCTCCTCCTCCTCACTTTTAAGCCAGTCCTAAAATCAAGTAGAGCTTTGAGCTGCGCTCTCATTTAAACACGGCGATACTTTATATGATTACAGTGCTACGTACCTTACTACTCGCATACCACGGCCGACTAGTACTGGCTTTTTCAAAGGTTTTCAAGTTCCTCTTCACATGCCAGTCGAGATGACGTTCGTACCGCTCACCGCGCAACTCCATCCGTTGACCACAATGCGGACAGGCATTCTGCTGCTTCTCATGCAACGCGTCGACGACACTTTCGTAGCGTCTGCAATGCTTTTATTGATTCGGAGAACGATCATGGTCTGTTAACGTTAGCCTACATTTTGAGTGTCCGCATGTTGAACTCCTTCAGCGGAGCCGTCGGAACCGAGCGCCGTTCTAGTACGCTGATACTGAAATAGGTCAACGTAGGCAGACTGTTGCTTCACATCGAAACCTCGAACGAAACCTTCAAGGAAACAGGTCATAACCGCGCTCTTAATACATGTTCAGCATACGCCGCTTAGACAGCGTTTGCACACATTTCGCGAGCACAACTAACCAAGGCTGTTTCCAGAATCGTGCTGCCTAATGTTTCTGAATCACAGTACCTATACGAGGGCGTAAGATCGAGGAAAATCGCAGAGCATACAGGAACTGTTTCCGATCCACGTTGTAAGGAAACGGGACGACGGTAAAGGTCCGCGCTAGCAGATCCTTTTACGGGATTTATCACGCAATTAACTCTGTGAGATATCGTTGACACACTTCGAATCCGGATCTGGTTCGATGTATTCGGCCCAGCTGTGCTATCCGATAGAGAAGTAGTTGTCATCTTGTTCCCAAACATGTCAGTGGCCCTTTCTATGGCCCTGGATGGATCGAAGGTACAGTTGTCCCGAGCTCTAAGTGAATGTGGTGTCGGTTCACGTGTCCGCAACATCAGCGCCTCGTCCCGACAAAGCCACATGAGCGCCAGTGACTACACGTGAGGTTACTTACCTACCTGTTTCAATACCCGCGAAACACAGCGGTTTCTGTTCGGAATAAGGCTGCTGTAAGGCACGTAGCAGCAATTACAGTGTTCACCAACAAAAAAATTGAAATAGCGAGCGTTAATTGCAGATGGTAACGAGGCAGGTTTTAGAATGGGAAGGGGTCTTACCGTATCTCTTCCATAACTCGCCGGTTTCCCTAGGCGCCACATCACTAAGATGTTGCTATCACGTGCAAGTCTTATTTCGAGCATACTGGGATAAATCTGGGCAATATAGCTCCCTCCCGTAAACCCCTCCGGATAAAACGTGACGCCCTATTTAACGTAGATTCTTCTGGGAGTCAACCAGCATACCACTACACAAACAGAAATCAATTTCGCATTGGATATAACGGTACTCCCGTTATAGTGCCGTTCAGAGACGAATCTTACGTTCAAAGTGACTCCCGATAGCGACGCGATCAGAACTCCATTCTAATCCCACACATAGAAGACTAGCAAAAAGGTGACTGTGTTTGTGATCAGACCTACCATTTTATTGCCTCGTTCGTGGTCACATAGCCCTATGCAACAATGGGTTGGATGCACATCGACGTTTTTGCGCGCGTGCCGCACCCAGACCTGCTCATAGTCAGCAACACATCGAGCACAGTGTAGGAAACCGGATAGCCATTACATAAAAACTGCGCATGTTAAAGATTTCCTCTATCAGAAACAGAAAATGTTGGTTCAAACGTACATTACTCAAAACAATGTTTTACAGATCTGTTGTGGGCCTAGAGCAGCTGGTATACTGGTCATATGTTGTTATAGGATATTTTACTGTTTTACTGTGTTTTACTTGTGCCAAGCAAGACCCGTACCTGTATCCTCTGCGTTACGGACGGGATAGTCCACTACACCAACGGCGCTGTTTGATCGGGTGAGTGCTGATAGGACATTGTAACGAAGACACAGCGAGTGCCGCGGGCGATCAAACAGCGCTTGTGGGGTGGTGAGCCAGCAGCCCTCTGGAAGGGAGAGAATTCCTGCTCAATTCCCGCCTGGCGTATGAATTTTTATCCCAACAAAGCATCCTGTAACATAAAATTACCCAGTTTTCTTGTCGGTCACGTCTAACATCACTGGGTATTCGTTATACCTCAATACTTATCATACCCGTGGTTATCACGTAGAGTACCTCTGAAGACAAGGACGACGTCAGCAATCTAGATATTCTGTGCCTTAACCTTGACATAGTTGGATATTTTACTCTTCATTGTTTAGTGATGGTTCATTGAGACTTCACTGTATGTGACTTTACATAAATCTGTAGGTAAAAGGGTGTAAAACAGGTCAGCTCCAATTATAAAATAACACCCGTTATAACGCGCATTTTCGCCGGTCCCTTCGAACGCGCTATGAATGGAAGAGACTGTATATGAAACATCACCTACAATACACGATCATCTGTTGCCTCGCGCAAAACTAAACTACAACAGTTCATAGCCTTTACGCATTGTGCATACCTGTGTTCACTAGGAATTGGTGGCGTGGAATCCCGTAACATCGTTGTAGTTTGTCGGAGCCTATCTCGCGTTGAAGGACTGGGCGCCGGAGCAGGAGCAGGTTCAGGTTTCTTGAGAAAGCCGCTCTGCTGCAGCTTCTTCAAGAGGTTGAACGGATCCAAGGACGGCTCTGAAATGGAAGGCTTCCCATTTTCTAAATACTCTCTGAACGTTCTCCCCATCCCACCTGGCTTATTCTCGCTTTTGTTTGCTCGTATTCGATTCAGCTCGGCCGTCAACTCGTATGCAGGGTCTGGATTAATTTTGACATCAGGTGCTGGGCCTGCTAAGCGAATTTCATGCCGTCGGCCGTTTATCGTAGCCACTATCGGAGCCCCTGAATGCGCTACGTAAAAAAAGGTAAAGGCATTCATATGAAACAGCAATACGATGAAAAATGGCCCTCTCACCTCCAAACTGTCCCTTGAAAGAGAAATTGTTGAGATAAAGTTCTCGACTCGGAGCTCCGAACCGTAAAATATGCTCTTGACCATCAATAATCACAGCTTTAGACTCCCCAAAATGTAGCAGGTGCGGCACACCATCAAGGATGACATTGCGAGGCGTTCCAGCAAAGAATATCCTTTAAATTATGATTCGCTTTTCAGAGGTAGTGGTAGTTTGAGACAAAAAATACCAACAACGTACTTATGAGGTAATCCATTGCGCTCTATAACGGCTATATCGTTCACATACTCCACCTCGTGAGCTTTTCCGTCGACGAAAATGCGATTATTTGAGGGAATGTCTAGCTTGACAGGAGCTTCCGCAGTTATAATCTGAAGGAAGGATACTTTCACTTGCACCAATTTTGAATCAATTAATCATAACGCTTACCGCATTCGAGCCAGAAGGCGCTTGAGTAGGGGCCGGGGTGATCGTCGCAGCCGGTACTGCAGGCCGATATCCTGGAGGCATTGGGAATCCATTCGGGCCTCGAACATGCCCCGCGGTCTGCGGCTGCGCTGCGACAACCGGAGAGGGCACAGCGGGAGGCACATAGTTAGGCGGCATGGGGAGACCTCCTGGACCGGGAACTGCTCCTACACCAGCGACGTAATTCGGTGGCATTGGCAGTGTTGACGTTGACGGAGCGACGGCAGGATGGTAGTTTGGAGGCATCGGTAGACCACTAGGGCCAGCGACTGTCGTAGACACGTGAAACGTCGGAGGCATCGGAAGACCAGCTCCGGTGACTTGAAGTTGGTGAGCAGGTGCGGACGGCAGTGAAAGACTGTTGGACGCCATTGGAGGAGACAATCGCCCAGGCAGAGGGAGCTGCTGTTGTTGCTGCTGCTGCTGTATCCGTCCCATCGACGATTTTGCTTGCGCAGTGAACGCATGTGCGCCCAAAATCGGGGTCGGCTTAACAACGGTATCCTTCCTAAAAACAAGCGCATGATACGAAGCGCTCCCTACTGACTCACTCGCGCGAGATGTCTAATTGGCTTACGCTGTGTGGAGTGTCAACGACCTCAGATCCTCATCGTAGGACTTGGGCGGCGAGCGTCTCCGCTTCGATTCGATTTGCATGCCATGCAGAGCTGCCTTCCTTTTCGGCGGCTGAGGACTGGTGCGAAGTGGAGGAGTTGGCTCGTCAGGCTCCGATTTGATGGCACGATCACATGGCCGTACCGGCGGCATGTCCAAAAGTTCATCGCTGAAATACACACTAAATTTTCAGAGGCTAGGGAGAGCCACCGTACAAAATATCAAAATACGCACATCAGCTCCTTCTTCGGCTCCTTGAGATCGGTTTTGAACCGGACGGTTTTCTTAGGCGCGTCAGATTTGTTAACTCTCCTAGGCGCAGCTGCATCGCTCTGTAAAACAGCGTTCTCACTGAACCTACTCACAGTTCCTCAGACCGGTTCTGGTAGTTACTCTACATACTTCCAATTTCCACGTTTGACCACAGGAACGGGATAGCCCTATAGACTAACGCTGCGAACTAAACTGTCTGGCCGCACTCTCGCACTGCTCACTCAGCCTGAATCCACACCAGCCCTTCGGCTATCCGACTGGATGCGATGGATCAACTGGCAATTTTGAAAAGTCAAACGACACATTTTCTCCCTGAACAGCTCAGCACGAAATGCTTCGTGAAAACGTTAGCACCGAACGTAACGAATGAAGTGCTGTTCGGAGTGTAGGTACAAACAGTAGGCTTAAATTTATTTAGTTGTCCCCAGTGAAAGTTCTTGTTGAAATTCTGAAAAAGAAACTCGACCATCACGCAATCAGCTTTATTAACACAAGGCTCACATTGCTACTCGACCTCAAATCTGACGATTTTCTCACGGTCGACGACCCACTTTAGTTGGCAGCGTCTTTCCCGACTTTACACCGAAGTTCTAGGACGGAACAAAGGCTCCGAGTTTCATTCTGTAGGTGCAGAGTGCAACAACAGCACATATTCAAGAAACTCTCAAGAATACCATATGGTGAGGGTGAAGGAAATTATAATTTATTGAAAACTGGGTCATCAGTACAAAATCAAATACCGCAGCATTCTGTCCGTTGTTCTGAATAAACTTGGGGTTGACGTGGACTTTGCCATGGACCGCCTTAATGGATGAAGCCACTGGCGCCGACGATGGAGCTGGAGCCGGAGGAGCTGTCGATGGAGGCGGATTTGCGGCGACAGGTGGCTTTGCGCCCTGTTTCAGAGCGGTTAGAGGCCAGGCTCGATCGATCTCGTTCACTTTGATGTCCAACTGGTACAACTTCGACCGGTTGAAAATATCGCCCCATGTCTGACGGAGACGGTACATCGCTCCACGCACTGTTTCGTCCCCCTGAAACTGTATTCACATTAATCGCATGTCGTGGGTGTACAGACGACAAGTTCGCAACGTCTAAAACGAGTTCTCCAACGACGAGAAACCTACGACTAACCCTATGCCCGGGCTTTGTTCCAAACGATGAGGTAACACGTTACTCGAACGACCCCTCGAATAACCTGGCAGAAGAAGTCAACTCAAGAATTTCTGGGGGCGATTCAGCAAATACTCTGCTGATGGATCATCCCTCGTTTCCTTCTCAAAATGTATTCGTATTTCGAGAAAGACGAAGGATGATCCATAAACAGCACTCTCAATGGTATGTGTGGGTTATATTAATAGTCGCCACATTACCCGAATAACGAGTAATTTCGCCCGCTAACAGCTCCACTCACAGATAGTTGAGCCCATTAAAACGAAAGGAGAGCTCTCCATTGAAAATTTCGTTCAAGACGTTGCAGAGAAAACTTTAGTAGTGAAAGGAACCAACCTCTAGGAAGACATGGACGAATACGCGAACAATTATCTTCGCAAAAAGCTCCTTGTAGTCGCTATTAGGAATGTTCTTCATTATCGAATCAGCAACATACATTATTGGCAACTTTTGAGCTTTCGGCACCTGAAGGGAATACTTACAATTCCGGTCTCCAACTTCATAAAGCGACCGTCTAGTCCTTCCCAACTCACTGTGTACATCTGTTTCTCGATAGTTTCAACAATAGCAGCAGCGTGTTGCTGGTAATCTTCAGCCAAAATTGTTAGCAGGTTTATTTGAGTCTTATTGTTGTTCACCAGCTCGTCCAATGTCAATCTGAAATCAATGCATTAGCCGTGCACTGAAAGATGTCGTCCACCGCCACCGCGCTACTGCCTACATCTCAACCTACCTAAAAGATGCTTAACGCTGAACTTCATCTCACTATTTTTCAAATCTATTATCTCATCTTTTCTTCGTACTCTTTTTCCAAAATGTAGCAGATATTCATAAACCTCTCCAGCTCCTTAGCAAACATCGGAAAGCAAAACTATTTCTAGAGACTTGTTTTAAAGCGATATTTTAAACATCTTGAATTCAGACACTTGTATCACAACTGGTATCACATCAAAAATCAATGAAAACGTCGCAACAATTCGAATCGGAACTAAGTATCATTGTTCAGTGGTTTTCTTTAGTGCATGGTACGGTCACTATCACAATTGACGATGATCGCCCTAGAAGCTAAGTGGCACCGGGTGGAAGAGAGCGGGTCACAATGTAACGATCCCCTAAAAGCCACGGGCATTAAGGCTGAAATTAATGCCAACATGGTGAGATGCACCGCTTGTCATAACCACCGAACACAAAGTGACTGTCAGAGCTACTTACAAGGGAAGCCCATGAACTCCCCAAAGATTCTCAACGAGACCTATATGGTCTTGTAGGACATTGGACGAGAATCACAGAACTACACTTCTTTTTTGCTACGGCCCCCCTAGGTGGTCCGGAAATGGCAAAAATGGTATCACTTCAGAGCGGGTTGATAAGGCATAAGTGACACCTGGAACCTTTTGGGAATTATTTCAGCTGCTGACTCGAACCTGTACTCTTTTTCTAAATCATCACTTTGCTTCCACTACTTTTCATCAAAGTTGAAGTCAAAGGTTGGAAAATATGTCTGACAACGTTGGAGAAGGAAGCGACCCCACTATCGTGGACAGCTTTACTCGCCATATCCACCGTAACCTGCCGTAATATCCTCTGGAGTCGTGAAAAGCAGCAGTGCCGTTATTCTGCGTACACCCCCCCCATCCGTTGCTTACACATGTCCATCGTAACCTTCTGTAATCTATCGTTTCACCGAATTTTGTTGCCAAATTGGTGCTCTGCACCCCCAATAACCCTGAATATGAATTTTGGACAAGAATTTTTGTCGAACTCTAGATCAGAGGGAGTGACTGCAAGTACTCCTATCTGCAATGCCCCACACCCGTCCGTCTCCCGCAAATGTCCAACAGAATGGTGAGTAAGAAACACACAGCAAGATGACCAATCAAACGAGTTGGATAAAATATGCAGTACTTGGGAACAGTCAGATGAAATAGTGAAAGTTGCGAGAAGAATAAAAAGCAGTCTATGAGGAAATCCGAAGAGCAATGAGCATCTCTTGATGATGGTCCATTGATTATGCATGTCGATCTTGCTCATGAATGAGGTGACAGTGAGAAACACTTCCAAAGGTAATTGAGAACATACCAAAGAGGTCATATGGGGATAGCATCTATCGGAACCCTCCTCAGAACCCTCCATCGTTTAATGGATGCGCGATATCGCTCCACGCAACAAAACCAGCTTCTTCCACACCTGACAATAGGTTGAAAGCGGGGTTAGGACACGGAGAAGATACCCTACCGGAGCCAAAATGTAATCTTCATTTGCAAAAACGCTAACAGTCCACCTAGGACGCAGAAACCCCACTCCCTAAATCGATCCCTCGACCCCTCCCGCAAGCCCCCCTCGCTATCTACTCGGCCATCCAGTCGCTGCCGCATACGGCGGCGAATCAATCACTTGAATGTACACTGCAGCTTCGTCTAGGAAACGTAGGAAATTACTATAATCAAACTTTAATTTGAGCTCCAAACCTTTTGTAAGTCAAGTTCAGAGCACGACAGCGCCATTCCAGGTGACACTTTTGCCTGATCAGCCCGTCCTGAAGCGGTACCATTTCTTGCCATTTTCGGACCATACAGTGGCCCGAAGGAAAAACGAAGCAAAGTCCCGTGATCCCCGTCCGGGTGAGGGACGTTCTGCCTGAAAGCGGCGCGGGACAGTGCCTGCGGAGCCAATTAGCGTCGACTCGCGCAATGACTCCCGCCGCGGAGCGATGCTGACCTGGCCGACCACGGGAGCCCGCAGATCGACCAGATTTGGTGTGATTACGGTCGATGGAGGGATAGGAGGCTGAAACGGCTTGCATTGGCAATCCAGAATATGGGACTGACCAGAACCCTACCATCTCCTATATCAAAATTTCGAGCTCTATCGAATGAGCCAGGAAAGAATCTTGCCTCAGTAAGTCTTATAACGATTTTTTCAGGCGCTGTTTAACTTTCGTTAAATATCAGGTTTTATTCACATATATCAGGATTAAATGCGATGCATGCTTCCAGGCTAAAATTGCACGAGAATTCCAATTAGATAGACGAGAGCTCTTTTAACAGAAGTTTAAAGCGTTAGTTTCAACATGACATCTCCTTAGCATTTCGTAACTGATTTTTCTATAGGACTTTATAATGCACACATCGAAGGTTTCTCGTCTACCTAATTAGATTCCTCGCGCAATTTCATCCTGAAAGCATGCCTCGCAATTAATTCTGATATAAATAAAAATTGATATTTGAGAAAATTAAACAACGCCTAAAACGTCGCCTTAAGGGTTATCTAGGCAGGATAATTTCTGGCTGATTCGAAAGAGGTCGATATTCTAATATAGAAGATGGTAGAGTCCACACCAGTAGCCTGGAAGCATGCCTCGTAGTTAATTCTGATATAAATAAAAACTGATATTTAACGAAAGTTAAACAGCGCCTGAAAAAAATCGTTATAAGGCTTATCGAGGCAAGATTCTCTTCTGGCTCATTCGATAGAGCTCGAAATTCTGATATAGGAGATGGTAGGATTCACATCAATCCCAATTTCCTGACTGCCAATGCAAGCCGTTTCAGCCTCCTATCCCTCCATCGACCGTAATCACACCAAATCTGGTCGACCTACAGGCTCCCGTGGTGCTGGGTCACCATCGCCTCTGCGGCGAGGGCTGTCTGGGCTCAGTGCGAAGCGGCGGGTGTCACCGCGCGAGTCGACGCTAATTGGCTCCACAGGCACTGTCCCGTGTCTTTGCCCGCGCCGCTTTCAGGCAGAACGTCCCCCTCCCTCCCCGTCCGATGCTCTACAAGACCATATAGGTCACGTTGAGAATCTCTGGGGGAAGTTCATGGGCGTCCCTTGTTAGAGCCGCAACTTGAACTTTTTCTCCGTAACAAAACATTTCAAATAGATCTCGACGTGGACCACTTGCGGCGCCACGTCAATGCCTTTCCTCGGCGTCTTCGCTCCTGCATTCGCAGCAAAGAAGCCCATATAAAATACAGGTGATGCTGTTCTGTTCGCTAGATCATTGTTGACATTTTGTATATAAACTTGTTAAATTTTATAACGTGTTGTCATTTCTAAGGCTTACGCTTGGTGCGTCAATACTTTTTACGCACCCTGTACAACGGATAAAGGATTAACGTGTTTTCGAGTGATGCGAAAAGTGCATTACGCAGGCTGAAACGGCATGCAATTACTACCACATAAAGGAAAGTGAAAATCGCATGGTGGATCTCGAATCGACGATCACTACCTTGCGATGAATCCGTGAAACTCTTCATGGAGCCTCGCAAAGCCAGCTCTGATACGCTCCAAGATTTAGCTGCGACTGGAAGGCATTACTCCACGATCAGCCAAGCATTCGCGTATAGCTTGCATAAGACGTGTCCATTAAATTGAAGATATCGGTTGAAGGCAAGGCAGGGAGTTACCTAATGATTCTTTACCGCGGTTCAAGCTTCAAGGAGCGTTGAGATAAAAAAAGAAAAACGTCAAGGCTAAAAATTGCAAATCCGGTAAATTTCTACTTTTTCATAAAAGCCGTCTATGGTTCAGCGCCCTGTGAGCAGACAGAAGAATTTTGTCCTTCTGCTTTTTAAAGTGATCTATAAGGCAGTGACAACATTTTCTAGGATACTATGTATTTCTAGATTAATATAGACTGCAATGCATCCTTTGACAACGCTTCTCAGTACCAAAACTTTTTCCTATCCAGAACATTGAAGATTGCCGGTTCTTCATTTTCTTCGTACGGACTCCCTTTAATTTTGGATCAGCGTCGCTAGTATCATCTGGTTTTGCAACACTTGCCCTTTAATTTGTAACGGGGAATTAGCCATGACATCGAGCGCACAACGATTTCACAACGTATCCGCTCAATTTAGCGGTGCGAAAAGGTCGAAAAGATAAGATAGTCAAATCCAGAATAAGGATGTGAATTTACATGCCATCGTGATGTGGTAAGTATGCCATATGATCACTTATGATTCTTTTGGTCCGCAAGATTAAACAAAAAGCAAGCACTTTCCTCTCTGAAAGCAATGGTATCAATTTATACACTGAAAGAGGACGAAGGTACATATTTGCTTGCTATGAAGACCGAAGACAATCTCTCTTGTTTTTGGTGGCGCAATCCATGGATCGTTTTCTCCGAGACCATTTTTAAATCTCTTTGCTTGTTACGATTTACGATGGTTTTGTGGTAATACGATTTACGAAACTACGCACTACGCATTCATTTAAGCACATCCCTGGTTCCTACGGAGCCTACTTTCCTGCAGTGTTGTTAGAGTACTCAGTAGTTGGGGCGCACTATCCGTCTTACGACAGGTTATCCCACCTAAGGCAGCGCCATAACTTCATGTCTTCCCTTTAATGTCCATACAAGGATACCCAAACATTATGTACTAGTGTTGATTTTCTCTAGAACACGTTCGCCTTAATAAATTCTCGGATAGCTGTTGTTCATTATTGTGGCTATTGTGAACTAGGAACCTTGTCGTCGTTTTGATCTCTTTTTTCTAATTAAATGCTCTAGTTTTAAAATATTTACAGCTTAGAACATGAAGACATCAGCGCACTGCAGAATATGCCTGATGGTTCCGTTTTTGTTGTGCATTTTGTACAAAGATATGGAGATTGGTCACCATTCTACAATCTCTCAACGGTAGGAGTCGGAAAAGGAAATTTGGGGTGTCATGACGGTGTATTCAACATCATTCAACGTCGTGTGGGGATAATCCATTGCGTGTTTAGACGCGAGTAATACGACACTCATGACAGATTTCTGCTAGGTTGAACCTTTGGATCAACACCACACCTTAAAAACATCTCTGCTAGTCCCATCGTACGTTCTCATAGATAATACACTATTAGAGATCTCGAAAAGAATGATTAATTGACACTCTAGAGCGAGAACAAAAAGCCACAGAAGAAGGAGCTACAGTAAAACCTACTTATACTCCTTGGCGGCCTCCTTTGCGGAAGACATGGTAAGAATAATGATAAGTCACAATATCACAACCTTCAGCGACAGTGTGCCCGACCACAACTGCGCAGATAACAAAATCTGAAAACGACTTATATATCCTTCACTCCAGCACTTCACGAGGAACCAAGAAAATATAGTTCAATGACATCTACGAGACGCCAGGCGAAGGACATACAGCAGTAACACATAATAACGCGCGAGTTGCTGCACGTAAAGCACGCCCATAACTGCATAGAAAGCGTGATAGGAAGAGAGAAACGAGAGCGAAATCGACCGCGACGCCACCAAATCAAAAACGACCCTGCTATCGACCTGAGTGCCTCAGCCAGCACTTCCGTTCCGCTACCTACTATTACCTGTAGTTCAGCGACTATGTTTCAGTTTTAGTGACGAAGAGGTGATATGTATACGTATCATTTCCTGCGTAAATCAGATAGCAAGAATCTTTTAAAAGAACCGTCTAGCAACACTTTTCAAGAATAACGCTAGCCTCCACGGCAAAGCACAATCACGTCATAATTCAAGCACACAACTTCTAGTTCTCATCCGATGAGTCTCCTCGCTATTCACTCGGCATCAATGAAGCAGAAGACGGTAGCTATACTCCAAGAAGTAGATCCCTCTGCTGCAACATGGTTAGCCATTGAGCAGCCAAAATGTGCAATTATAGGCAACTAGAACCGAACCCCGAGATTCTTGCCAATTAGTCAGCATCTCTAGAAAAAAATAGGACAAAAAATCAGAAATTCTTTGCTATGCCTCCTGGGCCCTTCGGTGGGTGACTTCAGCAATGGTGGTCATCACAAACCACCCGTCATCGTTAAAATTTGCCTCATGTGCACGATGCCTGCAGCGATGTCCCTAATTTTTCTGTGCAAGATCTGGACCACCAGCTTCACCACAGCTAAATCATCAAAATAACAGCCGCTACAACAGAACTGCTCCATACACTAATCCTTAGGCCTCCTGACACCTGATCTTGATTGGGTAGAAAAGCTTTAAAAGACGCACTAGAAGGACTCCAATGCGCAATCCTTTTTCTTCCGTCCTGAATTCGCAACGATATTGTCTTCACAGATCTGAGACCATAATTGTACCAGAAGCAAACTCTGCATCGAGAAATGAACCTGAGGCTATCTAGGCTACATCTCCAGCTTGATATTTTGCACCGCAAGTATGAATTTCTCGGATGGTTGAACAGCACGTTCCACGACGTTCCATAATAAGCAGAATTCCACTGCTCCACGATGAATGACGAAACCTCGCTTCGGATAACAACAATGGACGTTGCTGTCTAGAAACAGGGTCTGCTTGCGAACTTGTTTCAATAGCATCGATGTGGCTTTCTCTGGAAGTGCAAACACCGCTCGCGAACACCAGCGATCGCACTGCCGGAACCGGTTCGCGACTAACACAGCCCTTCCACTCGCCCTAAAATTTTATCGCGAACAGAGAAAGGATGCCGTATCTCCTCCATGTGTCCGCAGTTCCTGAACATCAATGGTTCGCATCATATGAGCACACCCTTATACCATAAACCGTAAGCAAATGCTAGGATAGTATATTATTGAGGCTGGTCATGTACAAAGACCAAACAGCACATATATACAACACTTGTTAGGTGAAGGAAGTAGACTCCTATTCAATACATTTCAAACAACAGAAAGTTGCAACCATTTCTCAAAAGCAAAAGCTGCACTTAGCTATAGCTATTACACTTTATGCGAAGGATAAACAGTACACATAACCTAATTCTTAGAATAACTTAAACCTATGTAGTAAAGCAGTGAGAAGACGTCGCATTCACCGTTGTTGACAGCCTCAGTCGGAACCGTCGACAGCTCGCCTGGTCCTAGAACGGTGATATCTCAAGACGTAAAGACACACTTTTTCAAAGCGAATAAGTGAACGGAGTTAAAGTAATATGGGACCATTCTGTATTCACCTCAGCAGCAGGATGTTACTCCGTTTTACTTCCGTGACTACCTCATCTACGGTGCATCCTCTCGAGAACGCATAAATTATACTAGGCAAACTTAACTCACGACTAAACCTAGCGAAATAGCGAGGAGTTTTCTCCCAAAATGGACTGGTCCTTCATACTGTGTACAGGCGATTACTGCAGGATCGTGTGAGCCCTACAGCTGCACTACACAACCCCTGCTGTGGGTTAGACAATGACAGCCATGCTAGTCCAGGGGCCGTATGCTATTCTCTCCCCAACCGTCCCCGGCCGGGATGAGGCGGTCTCCGCCCACATCCCATGTACAACATGCGCCATAGATTTTTCGCGCCGTCCCCGTCCCCGAGTCAGGCGAGAATAACATACGGCCCCAGGATGTAAATCTTACCCTGGCTTCTAATCAGAAAAGAGGTAACCACGCAGACGCTATAAATACACGTACGGAGAACCAGGTGGCCTACAGCGTGGTGAAATTGCTGGATATTATTGTATTATAATTATTATTATTACCATTATTATTAAATACTATGAAGAAGAAACCAGACACACATTTGACGTTTACCCGCGGTGACTTTTGTACTAAAAAAACAGCTCATTTATCAACCCCCTCCTCCCCTCCTTGACAGCGTTCCTAGGATTCTCATGTAATTGTATGTGAACAGCGGAAACCTAAAAAGAACAAAGTGCACCCATGGGTTTCCAGCTTTCACCAAGCTGCTATTGATTCCACCGAAGAGGGATCAAAAACTGGAAATAATTAGGCTGTTCAAAAACACTACTGTAACAATGTCGACTTGGAAACTACTCTCGCGGGCATAAACCTAAAAGCTCTGTGCAGAACCAAAAAAAAAAATGCTCGGGAAAAACCATTACAGCGAACTACACAAGATGGTTCTACTGCAAAGCATGCCTAAAACACCAAACTGCTGACATTCTTAAAAACACGAAAAACGTATCCTCCTATCTGACATACGTTTAAGAACCAAAATCGAAATTGATAACGTTCTGGCAACCATTGTCAGAGAAAGGGTTCACTTTCTCAGCTATTCAGTCCTTTATCATGATTTATTTTCCGTTGGTTCCCGGTAGGCCGTGGAGTGTACCGTGGAGACCGCATACAGTATGAAAAACTTTCATTTGAGCGAAAAACTAGTCGCCATTTCGGTAGGTTCAGTAGCGAGTGATGAACGTATGCCACGTCAAGCACAGGATGAGCCCATCTTTCCTAAACTACACCGAAAAGGTCCTACTTAGACCTCATCGGCGGCTGCCGTGGTTTTTGCGTGGCTGACGTGGAGGAACACGGCAGCCGCCGGTTGATCTGCAGGTTTGCGGGATACTGTAGCGGGCGGCTGCTGTCGATGCGTCGTGGATCGCGCTGCGATGCCTTGTATGCCAGCGATGACTGCTTAGCAAGCGGGTCGTGGGGCAATGGATGTTGCGCTGCTCCATGGGAGGAAGGTCGGGGGTTCGGTTCTGCAACGTTGCGTGCTTTTTGCATTTCAATTGAGTGGTCGAGATTTGAGGGGTTTTGACGTCATTGAGCGGCGTTTTCTGGCCTGGTTCTGCTGATGCTGCTGCGGACTCCCCCTGAGCGACGAAGGCAGTTTCCACACGAGCAGCTTGGATCGCACCCACCTTGGAGTCCCTTCCCTGGCCTGATTCTGCGCTCGAAGAGCGCAGAATTCAGCTGCGGACTCCCCCTGAGCGACGAAGGCAGTTTCCACACGAGCAGCTTGGATGGAACTAAAAATCTATTCCGATCTGGTTTTAGCAGCCATTGTTCCACTCCCTTTCGCAATTCAATTTCGACATATACCTGCTGAATACGAATTCCATACGTATATGAATTGCTCTCTCTAAAGCATTCGCTAACGGGTGCTGCGAGACCGAGGAGCGGTCTTTATGTACGAATGGTCACCGCGCCCGCGACGACGACTGCCGCGTCCGCGATGAGCTCCGCCTCGGTCGTGAGAGTTGTCGCTCACGACCTGCTACAGACGCCAGGTTAGAGTTGTTGATATCCCCTTCCGTTGTTGCAGAAGCTGCGGGAAAACATGCTCTGGTTCGGAAATTGAGTTCGAGTTACAGAACGAAACAGCATTCTTATGTTAAATCTATTTTTAGATGGTGCTTTTTCATGAAAAGCCGAAAAGGTGACACACTGGCCTTCTTCGCAGTGAAAATGATTTTGTGAACACTTCCCAACACATGATGTGCAGGTTCTGATGCGTCTAGATAGGAGCCCATCCTGTATCTCCCTCTAAACTGGCAGCTTTTCTTAAGCTCATCAACTTTAAGTGAATTTCTACAGCAATTATACTTCTGTAGTCGTGCTTAACGTTTTCATTTGAAAAATTTCCGTTCCGGTGTTCCCTACTTTGGTCCCCTCTCTTTTCCGCCCATTTTGTTGTCCTCCACGTTCTGCTTTCTTGCAAATGATTGTCGCACATCGCTCGGCAAACAATATCCCACGTCTTGGCCTGAATGCATCGTTGTGGGAGGGGGATTGCGAGGTTTAGTGGTCTTCGGGCCGGTTTTCACTCAATTGTAGTGATGACGAGATGACAGTGACGAGTTTTCTAGAAAGGAAAGTTGTCCCGAGATCCTGGACCTTGGGTCTTGGGCCGCGGATGGCTAGCCGTTGAAGTCGCCCTATCGCGGCGACTTTTGCCGCGCTACTCGCCCTGTCCGCGGCGACCATTCAAACATAACGTCCTGCAGCCTGCGAGACCACGCGGCAGCAGACACGTCGCAACGCGTCAGCCTGTGCAGAAACGCGCTCCGACGACGGATGATCTGCAGGTTCTCGGAATACTGTTTATACTGATACTGTTTTCTGATTTGGCACATTGCCACGGCAGCCGCCGATGAGGTCTAAAGGCCCCCACAGAGTTCTGCGGCAGCGCCGCGGCCCTATGCTTAACCATAGGGCAGAGACGCAGAGCTCGCCGCCGGCGGCGTCCCTGCCCTATCCTTAAGCATAGCGGCGAGCGGCGTTGCCGCAGAACTCTGTGGGGGCCTTAATGGCTATCCACCGAAAATGATACTGTAGTATACGGCAACTGGGGCCGCATGCTCGTGCTCCGCCATTGGGGAAAATCAATCAATATCAGCATATCTTATCACACCCCGATCCCCCATAGGAAGAGACTCGGAGTAGAGGAGCATACGGCCCCAGACAATGAGACTGAAAACAGCGGAAAAACACGCACGCGACATTACAGTGTGTCACAGAACGACTAAAACTGAATGGCAGGCACCGGAGTATGGCTACCTTCCTGTCCTTTTTCTCGTGGTCATGTCTACACATCCAAAGTGAGTTGACAATGCTCGATGCAATGCATAGAAGTTTTACGAAGCATGAGTCTCACTCGCTGACTGAACCGAAACCTCAATTAAACTCTTTGTTTGAAACGCCTTCAATTCCTTAATCGCCCACAAAGTATGCAAAGGGATGAACAGAGATACTAAAGGCTCAAGCGCAACCAATAACGCTAGAACCGTGACACTGTTTGGGTGCAGTTTCACCAGCAACGAGGCACGGGCAGCTAAGTAACCTGGCAAGGTCGGAACAGAGCGTCCCAACCCAGAGCACCACGGCAGCCGCAGCTTCTCGTTAGAGGGAGACAAAGGGAAACACGCGAAGTAGCCCATGCACCGGCACGACCGCACAGACGAAACCAGACCACCCACCGGCCGGCTGCGACGCCCGACAGCACGCGTCACGAGGCTCGATCAATAGAGGGCCACATGCACATCTAACAAATTACGGTACCTGTTGGCAAGTCGCCAGGTTCGAACGCCGCGAGCAATCGATTGCACCTGTGGAGGCGGCTAGTCCACTGCCGTTGAAGCAGTTCTCGTCATCTGTTCTTCGGTGAGATGCAACAGCACAGAGCAGTTGGGACGCCTGGGCAGCCTCTCGGACGATATCCAGCACAGGTGAGTGTGGTTTCTGCAGGCATGCGATTTCTTTGCGGAGGGGATGCTTGGCCCTTTATTCAGATTCTCTACGCGTTGTTAAAGGTGCGCTAAAAAGTACGGACGAGTTCTCGGGCGCGGCGGAGATTTCAAATCGCGTCTTCTCTCTCTTCTGTCTTGAGGGACGCAGGGAGAGAAGTCCAAGATGGAGCACTTGTGGTCCCCGTAAACCTTACAAGCGTAAATTTCATTACAAGATTACTAATTAGCGGAACGTTAGAGACAGAACATTCAAATTACGGAGAAGTGAAGCAAGCGAGCTGATGTTGATTGGATTTCTCAGTGTTACATTTCCCGTTAAAGTGTGCGAAGAAGTACTTGCTTTTCGTCATGCTGCAGGAGTATGTGGTCGGTTCGTTGCACCACGATTTTGATTCTCCCGTATAGTCTCGGAATGGTGTATCGTAATTAAGGCAGTGCCAACAACTGACCAAGCAACCAATGCTCCAGTGTAGAACCGTGTAACGCCCTCTCTCTGTATATTCTTCTGTTCCATTGAACACTTTGGTTTAACGCGAGGAAAGCAGAAAACGAGGATTGCATGGTACAGGGCCTGGACGCAATCCAAATAGTACGCCCCAAACCAGTAGCGTTTCGATTACCTGACTCGAACCACGTGTACAAATGAAAAATTGTCAATCTGTACCCTACTTTTAGCGAAATGCCGCTATTTGAACCTCCATTTAAAACAGTGTTCTCATCACCGTGTTTTTCGTAATCATGTTCACTTTCCGTTCCATTTTGCTTATATTTTTTTCAGACCATTTTCCCTTCCTGTCTCTGGTAGACCTATCGACAAGTGGGTAGCATGGCACGGCAGGGGAAACTGAAATTGGGACTGGGAATAGGTCGGAAGCGCTAAAAGGAGCTGAATAAAGTCCGTTACAGGTCCGATTGATTCGCACATAGGCGGACGCTCAGGGTGACCGCGTTGACCAATGCCGCGTGGCTGGCCGGGAGTAGCAGGCCGCATAGCCAGCGAGTGTGGGCCAGCCGCCTTTAAAAGAACCACAGGAAGTTATGGTAGTTCTGCTGATCCTCAGCCCATCCTCAACGTGCTCCTGATCTCGGTGTTCGGCAAGAAGCTGGTCTGAGTGACATATTGGGCAGACAAAACGTTCGGTCTCGGATGCAATAGGACTCGCAACCAGGCTCAACTTTATCTGGCCCACAATGCGTTTGTTCTCTGAGGTACCTATACGGATTCTTTCTCAGCATTTTTTTAAATTTCCTTTCACTTCAGGGAGATCCAGCTTCTAAGCGTACTAACCAAAAAGCGAGTCGGAAGTTTTAATTCAACCCTTATGGAAAGGCCAAAAATTCAGTGAAATCGTGAGCGTAGATCGTTAAACTTCTGAAAACGAATGCGCATTACTCGTCATATTGTTGATCTCCAAGACTGGCTCCCTTAGGACTTTCTCTGTAGCCTTCAAGCCTATTTAACTATTGCATATGTTTCCAATAAGGGAGCTCCTTTTTCATTATACTAAGGGTTTTTGTCTCCCAAATCATTGCAAAGGGACCACGTTTGCGCTCTAATTGTACTAAATCCTGGTAGCTATAGCGCAGAGTCGAGAACAGAATAAAAATGAGTGAAGCGCCCGGCAGGTCCGTTTACACGCGCTTAGAGGCCGTGCGTACCCTTCTTCGAAGGAGCGCTGGGGGAAGTGGAGGAGCGCTTCCTCACCATGATTTTTGAGGAATGGCGTTGTGTTCCGCTAGGTGAGACGGTGGGCCCTTTGTTCATCGCCCTGCCCTGTCCACGCGCCATTGGCCGGGGCGATGACTCAGAGCGTCCGCCTAAGTGCGAATCAATCAGACCGTTGAAATTCCCATCGTGCCCGAGAACTCGTCCGCAATCTCGTCCGTACGTTTTTAGCGCACGATTAATGGCGGATTTTCTCAGTTCTTAAGGTGTATTTTTTTAGGAGAGTTGTTCCTATCCCTCAGAAGTCGTGGTCAAGCACATTTGGAGCAAGAAGGCTCGAGGAGGGGGGAGGGGGGGGGGGGGGGGGGTGGTGACCATGTACTCAGTGGATATTCACCTTGGTAGGAAGAGGAAGGCACGTGCGTGTCGAATTAAATACGAAATGCACTAGCTCAGCTCACCATAGGTGTAGAGCGCACCAGTGCTGTATAAGTTGTTAGTTAGTGTATATTGTGCCACACGAGGTTTTTTAGGTGGATCTTTACTTCGCAGAGCCTGACGCGTTTCGACTTCACGTCGTCTGCGGAGGCCTGAACGTGGTGCATAAGTTAGAATTGCACTCTACCCCACCAAGCGCCTTAACTGCCCTAGCATTTTCGACCTACAACTACGACGACAACTAGAGCCCAAATGGAAGAAACGAACCCACCAATTGGATCCACCGCAGGGTCGACTCGCCCACGTAAGTTGACCAATAGAGGCGAATGAGGCACAATGTGCATCACTGTCACGACCGGTCGTCTACAGTTCACAATGAGGCACAAATGGTAAGAAGTCACTCGTCACAGAAAGGCACTCATTTCGGTTGTTCATCACTGGATTTCCTGCGAGAATCCAGAATGCCTCTAACGCTTTTCTTACGGAAATATCTCTCTCAATGACCAAATTTGTGCATTTCACCTCGTGATCATTACCGTTATGCGCATTAATCCTATGTTTTCCAAGTGGATTGGTGAGTAATCCACGTCGTTTCCCAGATAGATGTTCCCTTAGGCGTATTCCTAGTGCCCTTCCCGTCTCCCCAATATATTTTGCGTTACATACCAAACGCTCAATTGGTGAAATGCATTGAAATTGTGGCAGGTGAAATGCACAATTTTGGTCATTGAGAGAGATATTTCCGCAAGAAAAGCGTTAGAGGCATTCTGGATTCTCGCAAGAAATCCAGTGATGAGCAACCGAAATGAGTGCCGCCTTTCTGTGACGAGTGACTTCTTACCATTTGGTGCCTCATTGTGAACTGTAGACGACCGGTCATGACAGTGATGCACAGAGTGCCTCATTCGCCTCTACTGGTCAACTTACGTGGGCGAGTCCGCCCTGCGGTGGATCCAATTGGTGGGTTCGTTTCTTCCATTAGAGCTCTAGTTGTGGTAGTGTAGGTCGAAAATGCTAGGGCAGTTAAGGCGCTTGGTGGGGTGGAGTGCAATTCTAACTTATGCACCACGTTCAGGCCTTGCGAAATAAAGATCCACCTAAAAAACCTCGTGTGGCACAATATACACTAACTAACAACTCATAACAATGTCGAGGTTTCAAGAAGAGAGAAGTTTGAGAGTGCTGCGTAAATTGTTTAGTTTCGTACAACGCAAAACGTGTATGGCTGTCCAACATGATGACTATACATTGGATCCGAATGAATCATTTTCGGATATCCGATTGGGATGTCCTGATCCGAATCATCCGATTATCCGGGGTCCGCGAAATTGCGCTTTTCCGAATCATCCAAAAATCCGGGCTCCTCAAAATCGCCCTTATCCGACTCATCCAAACATTCGGTGTCCGCAAAATCGCAATTATTCGAATCATTCAAAAATCCGGGATTCGCGAAATTGCCATCATCCGAATCACTCAATTATACGGACCCTGGAGAAATAAGATAATTCGGATAAAATCGGATAACCGTTCAATGTCCTTGCACCATTTTAAAGTCGCGGACCTTGGACATTCAAAAATGATCTCGCGGGCGGGCAGCTGTTGAGTCACAAGTTTTCGCGCCCCACTGTGAATTAGTGTCGTAATGACGTTAAATACACTTAGCACGCTGCTGAGCGTTACGCCGATCTTGTCATCTTTTTCTTCAAATATCATGTTGCGCTGCCGGGGACAGGAAGAACGGGGACTGAGGGAGAGAAGGGATTAAGAGTGTACTCTGATCGGGACTTCGCTCTTTCACATTGTGTAGCATTGGGCAAGGAGAATCTCTCGCCAATGCTCATCAACACCTTGGCGCGGCTCTTCACACGCTAGCAGTCGGAGTGCAAAGTTCCATCTCAGTGGAAGACTAGCAGGACCGCCTTGCTGTACAAGAAGGGAGACGTGCGCGACATTTGCAACTATCGCTCGTTCTGTTTGCTGTCCGTACTTTATAGGCTGTTTTCTCGACTCATCTTGAATTGGATTAGCAGAAAGCTGGACGAAGGACAGCCATGCGAACAAGCAGGATTTCGGAGAGGGTTCAGCACTATCGACCAATGCATTCGACTCGGTCTAAACTGAAGCGGCGCCATCGACGCCCTGCTCACTCAGAGCGTTCTTACTCAGTACATCGCAGAGCTGTACAGTGGATTCACGATAAGGATTTCTCCATTCCATCGACGTGAACAGAGGGGTTCGTCAAGATGATACCATATTCCGAAGCTCTTCAGCGCCATCCTCGGAAACCTCGTGCTCGATCTAGAATGGGATGACATGGGAGTGAAGGTCGACGGCCGTCAACTACATCATCTTCAAATCAGTTTCTTTAAGCCTCAATTGGCTGGTATCCAGGTTGTAAGCTGTCACAACGATGTCTTGTTGCGATCAAAACTTCTAGCGCCAGGCGGGACTCGAACCCGCACCTCCCTCTGACCGGGCGGGAATGCTCTACGCCATTACACCACCGGCGCCGTTTGATCGAACGCAACATCCACACCTCGTGGGACCGATCAGCACCCACCCGTATCCGGGATGAGCTGGCCGCTGATATCAGCATGGGACCAGCTAAGCTGATGGTCTTGATAGAAACGATTCAAATCAGTTTCTTTAAGCCTCAATTGGCTGGTATCGAGGTTGTAAGCTGTCACAACGATGTCTTGTTGCGATCAAAACTTCTAGCGCCAGGCGGGACTCGAACCCGCACCTCCCTCTGACCGGGCGGGAATGCTCTACGCCATTACACCACCGGCGCCGTTTGATCGACAGCTTACATCATCTTCGCTTCGCTGACGACATGGTGCTCATAACACCGACCATTAGTCAGGCGGAGCGAATGCTGGCCGACTTCGATCGTGTATGTGGGAACGTTGACCTGCAGCTGAATCTTCCGAAGACGATGTTCATGAGGAACGGACAAGTTTCTGATGCCCCATTCTCGCTCAACGGAACGAATATCTTCGACTGCTCCAGCTATGTGTATCTGGGTCGCGAAGTCAACATGGCCAACGACCTAGCACCAGAGCTGAGCAGGAGGAAACGAGCGGCTTGGGGAACTTTCAAGGGCGTCGAAGAAGTCGTGAAAAAGACGAAGAATGTCCGACCCCGTGCCCACCTACTCGACTCTGCCGTTCTTCCTCCCCTAACATACGCCTCCGAGACCTGGGCTAAACGAAGGCAAGATGAACCCGCGATCAGCCTCGCGCAGCGTAGAATCGAGAGGACGATGCTTGGAGTGACACGACTCTCGCAATTGAGAGAGGTCCTGCGGAGTTCCCAGCTTCGTCGAAGATCAGAGACGCTGTCGCATAGGCGTCGTCTAAAGTCGTCTAAAATTAGGTGGGCCGGCCACGCAGTGCGCTTCGCAGACACTCGCAGGAAGAGAGCCGTCACCGACTCGATTCCGCGGGATGTTAAGAGACCACAGGACGCCCACCCCCGCGTTGGTCGGACTTCTTCGTGAAAGCCCTGAACGAACGATATGACGCTCTTAGTGTCCCTGGAGAGAGGAGGATTCGTTGGAGCACTCTGGCACGCGACAGGGACGATGGAAACGCTGCTGGCGTCGATGATCAACGGGACGGCAGATGAAACAAGTGATAGCGGTGAGAGCATTGAGCGCAAATTATGTCGTGGGGAGCACCATGTAGAGCAGCCCCATACCGCACTTTGTGCTGCACGAAATTAAAAATGTTATTCAACACATTTGTGTCTACCATTTGCTGAACTGTGTTAGACCATTTCTGATGTAATTCGACATTCATGTGCCTTCTTATGAAGGAGAAAAACCACTGGATATATGGTGACCCACTCGCTCTCGACCCATTTTAAAAATGGCGTTTTGGAAAGCCCGGATCTTAGAATAATTCATCCTAGAATGATTCAGCTCTTCGATGTTTCCTTCCTTGACGAGATGTGAGAGTCTTTCGATACATGCACTGTTGTTGTTGCTGTTGTAGTTGCTAAAGAATGGGTTCCTCTTTAAGGAATGGTGGTATTCTGATAAACTGCATCTTGCGTTAATGCGTCGGATATTTGATTCGGATATCCGGAATCCCGGTCCGCGAAATTGCCATTATCCGAATCATCCAAAAATCCGGCCCTCGCAAAATCGCCCTTATTCGAATCATCCAGAGATCCGGGGTTCGCAAAATCGATATCTTATCCGAATCATCCAATTACCCGAAGATTTTCGATCGGATCCAATGTATAATGGTGACCCTCTGACCTTATTTGCGCCAGCATTTGGTTGAGTAAGCCAATTATGTAACGCGGGCTCAATTGAGATTACCAGGAAATTCACGGCAAATGATTCATGATCGCTTTTGCAGTTGACGACTGTTTGCGAGCATTACTTGTCATTATATAGTCGACCAGTGTGTTTATATAGGAGATCGCATGGAGTCTCGTATTCTCTTTGTTGGGAATGTCTGATTTTATTATTGTTTATATATTCTTAGCCTGTTCGTTAAACAATAGCATTCACAACATTTAGGCTAGTTCCACGCCACAATCAGCAATGCGACGACCTGGAGGTCCACAAATGCCTTCCCAAGGTTCTGCTATGCAAGCCAGTCGCGTTACTCAGCCGCTTCGAAAGAAAAAGCGATACGCTGATAAGCTAATTTCTCCTCAGGTTTGGACGTTTCTGGGCATTGGACCCGTTTTCCTAAAACTCGAAATGCATGCCCTTGCACAGCGTTGCTATTTTGTAGCTACAAAAAAAAGAGTTGGAAATAAAAACACGGAAGAATTGTCTAACTTTCATGAGTGTCAAGCACGGATACATGCACATAATATTAGGTTGTAACGAAATAAATGGCACTGTAAATTTAAACAGTTAATATCTCGGCTTGTAGGCAAGTTTATTAATCGAAATAAAAACCTTCTGATTCTACACATCTTTGCCAACGTGACACAAGCTTTTTTATCCCAGTATTATTAAAATCAGAAGTTCTGGAATTGACGAAATCTTCGAAGGCACTTTCGGCATCCTGTTGGTATTTGAATATTTTCCCTACCAAGAAGTCGCCAAGATGCTTGAAGAAATGGTGGTCTGTTGGGGAGAGGTCGGGAGAAAACGGAGGATGTGGTAGAGTTTCAATGCTCAGCTCATTCAATTTCTGCAACGTCACTCGTGCTACATGGGGCGAGCATTGTCGTGCGGAAGGAGAACTCGCCTTCGGTTTACCAAGGCCGGCCGGATATCCTTCAACTTTTTCATCATTTCTTCAATTTCAGTGCAGTACTTCTCTGCCGTGATGGATTCACCGGGAAGGAGGAAGCTGTGGTGAATAATTCCCAGCGAACACCACCATACTATCACCATTACATTCTTTTGGTGCAATTCCGGCTTCGCAAAAACCTTGGGGCTCTCATCGCTGTCCACCCACTGTGCCGATCGTCGCCTGTTGTCGTACATTATCCATTTCTCGTCGCGGGTTACGATGCGATCAAGGAATGGGTCCGTTTCATTCCGTAGAAGCAGTGCGGACGAGATCTCATATCGTCGGTTTCTTTGCTCCTCAGACAGCTCGTGAGGCACCCATCTTTCCAGCTTTTTGGTCTTTCCAATTTCCTTCAGATGCCGGGCAGCTGTGTTGTGACTGACGCCAAAAACCTTCGCTATCTCCCTGGTACCTTTGTGTGGATCCTCCTCTACCACATCTCTCAGCTTGTCCTCATCAACATCACTATGCCTCCCACGACCTTCATGTTCTTCCAAGCTCTCATCTCCATTCCGGAACTTCTGATACCAACGATACGCCGTCCGAATTGTGGAACATCCTTGACCGAATGCGGCGTGGATCTTCTCGTCCGCCTCCTTAGCTGTAGTGCCCAGCTTGAATTCATACAAGTAAATGCCTCGGATTACCCTTTTGTCCATCTGCAAAAAAGTCAATAAAACTCTAAAGTTCTCCCACTTTTACGTAGAAAATTTGGTACTCACCGGTAGAGCAAAGTTTGCGCTTCTAAATGATATGCCACATGTTACGGTTTGTTCTTGATCAAACGCGTAAAGACGCGCCAAAAAATGGCGCGAGCCAGTGCCATTTAATTCGTTACAACTTAATAGGTGCATGAAAGTTTCCACTGGTATGTTGCATCTAGGCTGACGCTGTGCATTTTGGAATATGTGCAGAGTGGCACTCTGTCACGACGTGGACTTTGAAGTCCTTTGGATTTTAGTGCACATAATAATCTAAATAACTCCCAGATGGTCACTGTTGTTGTGCTGCTTATCATATGTGCTGTATCGCTACATTTTTTACTACCTTCGTCGCAGGCTTTTAGAGGCCTTCATAATTGCCAGGTGTTTTGAAGAAATTTCCGAAAGTCGTTCACTGGTACAAGTCTGGAGAGAATGCACCCGCATGCTCCTCTATTTATTACGGCTTTATCCTAACCCTAGCAAAGCAGGTGTTGTTCAAGGGCTATAGCGGATGTTAGGCGTGTTGTGTTTTCATTCCATAAGTTTCTGAGCAATTTCTCTGAATGTTCCTGAAACTGAATGAGGGTGCTCCGCCGCTCTGGACTTGCACTTATTCTCTTTTCACATAGTGGGACTTTTGAGCATTGGCGCAATACAGTTTGGGCGGGTGCACTCCTGTAAGGCCTTTGTTATACCATCGCTCACCCCGAGTGACGCCTAATGATATGCTCCCATATCGATCGCGCAGCGCGACGACGACGATTATTTTAATTGCTATTTATCGCTCCACAAAACACCTGGGTAAATTAGCTCCATTTTTATTTCGTTCAATTGCTGTTTGTTGCAGGTGAGGGAGCTAGTTCCCGAGTCGCAAGCGTACATGGATTTGCTCGCTTTTGAACAGAAACTTGATGCTACAATAACTCGTAAGAAGCTCGACATACAGGTGCGAAAGAAATTCTTTATTACATTTCATGCCGTTAGTCATTGACACTCATTTGACTGCTTCAGGAAGCACTCAAGAGGCCTCAAAAAGTAAAGAAGCGGCTGCGTATCTACATTTCGCACACGTTTATCGCGGGAAAGGAGCCAGAGAAGGCCTGTGATATTTTTCTGGTTGTTTAGATTTAGGCTGCATTTCTGAATGCTTACCGTCTTAAGGAAGGCGAAGAGGGCACTGTGCCAATGTGGGAATTGCGCGTTGAAGGACGACTGATCGAAGACCAGGTCAGCAAAACAATGAACTCTGAATGTTGTTCATTTCTGATTTCATATCTGTCGTCGATATCACTTTACTCGAGAGTGCCCCTTAAAAAGGAATGGTCTGAAGTGTGTCTAAAGAGTGCAATTATAATACACTGGTGGAAAGACTGTTGTCTCGCTGTCTGCACCTCCCATTCCTAGAGATTGCCCCATGCCAGTTCCCTCGCCGTACTTATCAGGCATGGACGGCCTCATTTTTGATAGATCTTTTCATTTGAAAAATTCTGGAACCATTATTGGGCTCCATCCGGGGAGGGGGGGCGGGCACTTTCTGTTTCACGCTGAAATGTACTGTTTCAATCTATAGACGAGGTAGGTGGCGCAAAGCGGCTCGGAGGGGGTCACCTTGTATTAATTGGTTATCTACCATGATATAAAGGTACATGAATGCCCAATTACATGGTGGCGATGTCCGTTCCTCCACGTGGTGCCACTGGAAACTGCTCGCATTGTGAGCTAAGCCAAACAAGGACACTCGATTGCGAGCGTTTGTGACAGGCCGGCCTACGAAGACCCATCCCCCCTCCCATATATATTATATCCTATAAAAGAGAAAGGGTTTTTTGTCTGATGTTAGCCACCCGCAATTCGTATACTGCCTAGCTAGCCGGTTTAATCACCCAAGTTTGCGGTGCGGTTGCCAGTTGTCCAAACGAAGGCGCTTGACAGTTGTCCACCGCTGTTGTTTACCATCGACTGCCATCGACTGCCTGACGTAGGGTGATTTCGAAAGAGGTCTCTTCCCAATACGTGTCTAGTGTTCATACCTCAGTGTTCCTTCCCAGCTCTCCTGTGCGGTGCAACCTTCCACTATTTTTACCGCCATACTTTTACCACTACCCCACTACCAGGGTTGCTGCTACTACAGAAATTGAATCCTCTTCCACTGTTCAGTATGGCAACGGGTTGCTCCGTGCTGCATCTTTTTTGCTATTTTGCCTCACATAAGCAGTTTTTTGTTTCAATTTACCTCTATGACACGGGCTGCTCTTTTTTGCACATTTTTACTATTATTTTGCATCGCAGATAGCATTTCTTGCGTTCAATTTTCCTCTATGTCTACAGCCCTACCTTGACCATTACCCCACTACCAGGGAAGATGCGGGCTAGATCCATCAACCTGCATTCAATTGTCCTCTATGTCTACGGCCCTACAGTGACCACTACCCCACTGCCAGGGAAGCTACGACTCCAGGGCCGGGTTCATCAACCGCTTACCGGTCGGTAATGGTGAAAAACACGCCACACCTGATGCTGATGAATCTCATATCAGGGGATTTGACGGTAATTTTCACCGTTACCGGCAGGTAAACTGTTGACGAATCTGTCCTCAAATACCGAATCTCTCTCCATTGTGCACAATGACAGCCGGTCACTCTTTTCTGCACTTTTTCGCTATCAACGCTAGGGATGCTTCCTTACTCAGCGTCGGTTGCCGGCGAAGCCGGCAGCCGTCGCTGGGTAAGTCCTCTGTTATACTCCCGCGGGAGCATCCGCGGAACGTCCGCGGACTAGGGGTGCACCGCCAACGGCGGGTGTGGCGGGCCGCGACGAGTGGCCCGGCGCGGGGTCCCTTCACGATTTCCGCCCATCGGCGGATGCTCCCGCGGGAGGCCTAAGGAAGCATTCCTAGCGGGCTCGACGTTAGGATGGATTTCTGACCCCACATGGCTCACCACACACGACGCCGGCGAAGCCGGCTAGCCTAGCGTGGCCTGCCCGGCCAGAGTCGGGTGCGGGCGAAGCCGCACTGAACGCTGGTGCCACAGCGCTGAACGCTGGTGCCACATCACATGGTGTTTGATGAGTCATGTTTTTCGAGATTGTGCTTCGGCGTCCGCGGGAGCAGAGACGCATTCGCAAAGCCCGTCAAGTGTGGAAGGCATGCGAGGGTCCCTGAGGCGAGGGCGGCATCTGGAGGCAACTGAGCTCTTTCGAAAGTCCCGTAACATAAGCAGGACCTGAGAAGCAGCGCTGAATGTGGGTAGGTTGACGGACCGCTCGTGCGAGTTGGTTGAAGCACTGGAAGCGCAGAAGAGTTGATTTCTGGCGGTGCAGGAGACGAGGTGCTCCAGCCGAAAGTCAAGGGACATAGGACCAGGGTGCACATTTAACGGTTAACGAATTTAACGAACTAACGGCATATTTCGTTAACATCTGGCTTAACGACTCAACGGAAATTTTTCGAAGTTTGAGGAATCTTTTCTAAGTAACTTCATCACATTTACCCTTAGTATTCTCTAATGTTCCAGGTTTCATCCTCCCGATTGGGACCATTTCTGAAAAAAAAAAAAACTATTGAAATCAGCAGGAATATTTTAATGTTTTCATGAATTCGTTTTGAATTTTTGGAAACAATGCATTTTTTTGGGGGGGGGGGGGGGGCGCGTGTCGGAGGTGTCGACTGTCGCGTGCACCCGATACCAGGTTCCTGGTTCGGATTTCCTGCCCAGGCCAACCAAGCCTCCGGGATCGGAGAATTGGTCCCGGTTTGCCTGGGAAGTATATCGGCTGGCCACCACCACAAGTCTTGCCATCTGCAATTGATCTTTTGGTCAAGTGGTCTAAGGATTGGGACTTACCTACATCTTTTTCAAAAACTAAGGTGCTGCATTTAGGACGGAGCAATCCCAAACATGTCTGCTTCATTGATGGAGTACCCTTACAAGCTGTTACTAAGGTTGAAGACCTCGGTTTCACAGTCGACTCCACGCTTTTCTTTGATGAGCATCTTTACTATCATCATTATTACCATATATAATCGAGAGAGGCATGAGTCATTGTCCGACGACATGTTTGCACTCTTATGTGAAGCCAATATGCACTCTTATGTGAAGCCAACATGCACTCTTATGTGAAGCCAACATGCACTCTTATGTGAAGCCGGCCGCGCACGCTGCGATGAAGCCCGCCGCGTCCGCTGCGTTCGCTGGGTCCGCTGCGTTCGCTGCGTCTGCCGCATCCACTGCGTCCGCTACGTCCGCTGCGTCGGCTGCGCTGAAGCTTGCCACGTCCGCCGCGCTCAAGCCAGCCGCGCTCGCCGCGCTCAAGCCAGCCGCGCTCGCCGCGATAAGTCCGCCGCGTCCGCTGCGCCCACCGCTTCCGAGGATGTTTACTGCTGACGGCGCATGAACTGTCGATGGTGGCATGTTGATGCCATCTAATGTGTTTATGAACAGACTGCCAAAGGGATGCAAAGCAGAGAACATTGTGCGATTGCTCTCGGTACGGATTCATTCACCTTCACCCTCCATTTTCACTTCATTTTTACATCCGTCCCTTACTCCATTTCGTCTGCATTTATGTATTTTCACACTGCCGCTGATCTTTTCCTCACCCATTTTCATTTCTGTTTCAATCTATGCACATGCTATGGACTACGTTCCTTGCGTGGCCCGCCACACCCGAAGCCGGCAAGCCTGGCGTGGCCCGCATGTCCAGCGTACGGCGCCGGCGAAGCCGGCGACGGTCGCTGGTTGTAATATAATAGCTGCTAGTCGGCCGCAGGTTGTTCCCGTGTTTAAAACCTTGGGCACAAAAGACCCTAATAGAGAGAGAGAGAGAGAGAGAGAGAGAGAGGAGAGAGAGAAAGAGAGTTCAAAACAGCTGCAGTGGGAAGTTGTTATGCGCTCGCTGGGTTTCAACTATGGTGGTATTTCTAGGAACACGTTAAGTAACAAACAACTGGTTCGCTAATATCTTAAATGGAGAAGAATGCGGAAAATGATTTCAATATATAAGCTCATTCATGGTTGAGCTGAGGTTAATTCTGAGGGCTGTTTAAATTGACCCCCTCGTCCACAAGGGGCAACAGTCTTAAGCCAAGCTTCCCAAGGCTAATGTCAAAACTGAGACGGCACTGTCGTGGAGCTAATGAGTTTGGCACATTTTTCAAAAGTGTCCGGCTTCCCAGTAGTGTATGCAAATTCAAAAGCATTGTCAGTGATTAACTGCTCTAGTAAACAATATTCGAGGTCCACTGCCTTGTCCTCAGTGATGTTTTGATTGTTTGTTTTAAATATTCTTTTTCTCATTACTCCTTGCGTTGTTAGATTCCCATATGTTGGACTTTTTGCATTCGTGTACCCCTCGGGTTCACGTAATGTTGTCCCACCGTAATACCGAGGAGAGTACGCCGCTGGTACCAACATGAGGTTGGGCTGAATATTGGTGATGTCACGGCGCGACTCAACGTTAGTTGGCTCCGTTGGCACAGTCGGCATTGTCAATGCGCAGCCGCTTTGGGACTAGCACTGTCTCCCGGATAACGGCATCACCAGCTAGCTGCTTCCATTACCGTGAATCAGAACATGGTTTCCAAAAAAAAACTATTGAGGGGTGGAAACCTTGTCTCGAGTCAGGGGTCTACTCTGTGGATAGCTGTACTAAATCACATTGCACTATCTCCACAAAGTGGGCAATTGGAACGTACAGCCTCGTAATCTCTAAAAACAAAGATTAGGTATCATTAAGAATCAGTCAATTAGGTGCTCCTCCTAAGTGTGGATTTTAATACGAGTGAGAGGAATGCAGAGGCTAAGGTGATCAATCTAAGCAGAAGAGTGCAGATGGCGACTCATTGGGTTGCAGCGGACGGGACAGGCGTCTCGCTGAGGCACCACACCATTTACATTTACACTTATTACATGCATAAACATATGTAGCACAACTGAATATAACATTAACACCAACGAAGGAAAGCTAAGAAGGCACTCCATAGCAATCGAAGTAGGATGGCATAGGAAGAGAAAATTTGGAGGGAACTAAAAGAAAGATGAGCACTTGTACGAGTTTGTTCAAGTTGTTTGAAAGCTGTTGTTTGTTGTTAAACTTAATGAACTCCAAAGGACCCCGCTTCCTAGTGAAGCTGTTCTGAACACGCTCTAACCTTAATATAATACATCGTGACCTCCGCATATAACATCCGCCTTTCACGCCTTCCTTACAGCAGTAGATCCATTTTTGGGGTGCAGTCCGTAATGAAACTGGTAGGGCCGATGCAGCTTTTGAAGTTCACATAACACAGTCGGCAATCGCGTTCTAGAATTTAGCCTGATTGTGTAACTGCTCTTTCTTTGTGGAGCTTCCGCAGAGGCAGAACTAATTGCATGTCTGGTATGGGCCCGGTGCGGAGCGAAATCTAGTAACAATACCAAATGATAGAGAATGTAAGGCAAATGGGATCTTTTGGCGAAGGCTGTATGAAGAAACTCCGTGGTGCGGATATATAGCTTACTCATGTTAATGCTGCACCCTACCTAGAGTTGCTTCGCTTGCTCAATTCCACTCATGCGTAGATGAGCATCACATTGAGATTCATTTTGGGTATAAAATCGTGGGTTCCAGTTGTCACTTATTGCATTTGTTTTGCAGGCTAATGGATCAACTGCCGCTTCTGGTCATTCAACTCCAGCTCCTCCAGCTCGTCCCTTGCCTAAGCGAAAATTCAGCTCGTTTTTCAAAAGCTTGGCAAGTTCATCCTCTATATCTCTGTCACTTATTTTTCCATTTTTCTATTTTTTTATGTGTGTCTATGATGCTGTACAGGCGAATTTCTACGCTGATCCACGAATGATACGTTGTTTATGTCCATATGAAAAGGAATGGATCTAGTTTAATATTGATGTGAATCCTATTTCATGTGGTTCCGGGGATCGTCTTCACCACCTGTCGTCCCATTAATTGGCGAGTGGCTCGAGCGGGTGCCACGAACGTCTCCAATACGTCACTAATCCTTGAGTGTCGGCAAATCTCGGAACTCTGAAGGTCGTCTTTCACCTGAATTCTTCGAGGCTCTTGAAAGCTCAATTCGTTCTTTTATTCCTGCACAGCTCTGGCACTAGATCGTTGATCATGCTGACTTCGCAACCAAGATACCCGTAGCTGGAGCATTCGGAGATGTTCGTTGCATTGGGCTTTTTTGGTTAGGGGCGATCGTATCGGCTGGTTGTAGGCACCGCGCCCGCGCGCCCAGGTGGCCATACCTGCAGCGTCATCCCCTGCTCGTCGTCTCCGCTCGCGCTGTGACACCCTTCGCACGCGCGGCGGACAACGCTCGTCCGTTGGCCCGACGGACAAGCGGAGCACACAGGTCGACCAGATTTGCTGGGATGCGATATTCTCCAAATGTAAAAAATTCTTCGCAGACCTGCCACGAAGTGTGGCCGTACGCAGAAAAGTTCGAGATATAGACGGAGATCAGGTCACCGTTTTCGACACTCGGAGCGCAACGCCGATAGAGTCAAACAAATTTATCAACAGCACAACAAAATGCACACGAAACAAGTAACTGAACGCCAGATCAATTTCCTGAACACAACCTGAACGCTCCAACACACGGTGGTCCGCTACGCGAAACTCACTGGCGCTTCCGAGACAATGGCAGGTTCGCCTTCTACCTATAACTCCCTACCGGGCCTTCCTCACCGAATACTTATAGCCGAGAGCCTTCCTACCTGCCTGGCTAGTCGGCTACTACTTAGGCAACCTCCGGTCGGGCCTTCCTCAGCTAAGACAGCGTCGAGGGTGTGCCTACCGGTCCTCGCTGATCGGCTGCCACTTATCGTTAGGCGATTGCTCTCCACTTAGGACAAAGTCCACTGAAGTTATTCGGAACACTGATTCTGAGCATCACGAAGGGGCTGTATGAACACGACGTCTCGTACAGAGACCAGGCGAAGAATAGCTAAAGCGACGTCAGAACGACCGAACGCACACCGACTCTGCCGAGGGGTGCCTTATATCGACAGTTTCGCGCGCCAGATCTCGCCCTGCGCCCCAGTACCCGATCTACATGGTCTCTTCCCCGTCATCGTCTCGGTGGCGTCTACGGTTAGATTTGCCTATTGCCGTGTCTCCCTTAACACGTTGATGACAATGTCGCGCAATGGTGCGCGACAGCCAGTCTGTCTCATGGGCCCCTGTTGCGCAATGGTGCGCGACAGTATTATTTCGATCAGAGTGACGTTACCTTCGTCCAAAGTTTGCCCAGGGAGGTTAGATGCTGAACACAGTGGCGATGTCCGCTTGGTAAATTACGACTGGTTACCACCCATATCGATAACTAGCGTTGTCACCAGCTTTGCCCAAACTCCCAATGGGGTTATTTGAGGTGCTGGTCGCGAATCTGACATCCGCTTCTCGAATTTCGCTTGATTACGATATGCCACGAATGGCATGGCTACGTGGGAATATATCATAGGCAACCTATTATGCCATCGACCAGCTATCCATTGGGCTTCAGAGCTATTTTTGAGATTTCATTCAGTAAAGTAACAGTAACAAACAAACATGATTACAAACTACAACTACATGGATGTTATCAAACGTCACTAAAGAAATCAATTCACAAATGAAGTCCAGACCGAAAACATTTTAAATCGACTTTGGAGGTCCTTGAAGAGGATGTAACACTTTTACTGGTTGTATGCACAAAAGTGTCAAGTCACTAGAGGTCAAAGCATAGAACGAAATCGACGTGGACTGCTTGCGGCGCAACGTCGATGCCTTTGCTCGGCGTCTCCGTTGATGCATTCGCAGCAAAAAAGCCCATATAAAATACAAGTGATGCTATTCTGTTCGCTAGATCATTGTTGACATTTTGCATATAAACTTGTTGAATTTTATTTTATTTTATAATGTGTTGTTATTTCTAACGTTTACGTTTAGTGCGTCAATACTTTTTACGCATCCTGTATGCACAAGTGATCCGACACGCCTAACGACGTGTCTCGCACTTGCGCGCTTCGCGCTTCTTTGCAGCACCACTGACCTACGGAAAGTAGTTCTTTGTAAAGCTTCAAATTCGCTAACATCTAGGATCTGCTGCATACTATATTGGCATCAAGCCGTTCAACATTCCATGCGCTCATCATAGACATTCTCTCCGGACCGTCCAGCAACGCCATCGGTTTGTGCTACGCAGTACCTCTGCCCTCATGTGGCTCTTCCGCTACCGTTCTCATGTCCAACAGCTTGTGTTTCCGAATATCGTTAACACGCCTTCCGAATCCGGATGCCACGTTGCCCTTCACTGGTTTCTCCTTACTGGATCTAATTGCTGGTCCGCCTTTACTGGTCTCAGCCCCTCCCCCACCCTTGCCTCCCCACTTTCCTGGTCCCAACTCCTGGCCCACTTCCTTGTTTCTACTATTGACCCCTTTACTGGTCTCTTCTTGCTGGTTTCCCGCCCTGGTCCCTCCTTCAGGGGTCGTATGCTCGTCTTCCTGGTTCGGGGCACCCCGAGCGAGCACCCCGGTTCGGAGTGAATGCCCGGACCGGGGCACCCCGAGCGAGATGGCATGCACGTCTCTTGGGGCTCCCCGGGGGAGGGGAAACTCGGAGTTTGACGCCATACTGCAGAAAATCTGTATTCCGAAACCTTAGGTGCGGTCGATAATCTGGCTTCCTTCTTTACACTCAGCTGTGAATGAGAACATCCCCGCCTCTTCCCTGAGACGAGGAAAGCAGGAGAGATGTAACGCTTGGTTAACCAAGGTTGGAACCGACCTCGAATCAACTTTTGATGCACATAAGGACTTCGGCACCTCCAACTGTACTACAAGTCCCCTCAGACCAATGGAAAACCTTTATTAATAAGACTTCCTTTCACGGGGTGTCTATGTCTTCTTAGTTTCCTCGCATTCCTTGTACCTTTTCCATGCGTTTTTTTACTACGGCCTTAGTACCACTTTTTAACTGGCTTTTTTGATGGTTGCCAGGAACACATTCCTTTTCAACCCGCAAGCCCTTGAAGACTAAGCAGACCGTGAGAAATTACAGAGAAGGCTCGAGTTTATGGTTCATAATATACAGAACATAGCTCAACACCAAAAAAAGATGGTGAGTTAGAGCAGGAAATCCATTTTCATGCATCGCTGACGCACGTTCAGCATGTCTATATACCAAACACGGTCAATACAGATCGTTTTCTACTCATCGCCTAGGTTCTCCATCTCAGCTGTTCGACACCAACGCGCTCCATCGCTAAATAAGCGCTCCATTCCGCCTCTCCCCTACTCAGTGCTTGGTGAAGATTTCCCCACTTCGGGGAGGGCGTGGCCTCACCCCGAACGGGGGCTGGGTGAGACGAGCATACCGGGGAGACGCTCCGGGGCATCCCATCCCCCATCGGGGGTGGCTAGGGGTAGACGAGCATACGGCCCCAGGTTGTTCCTTTCCCTCCTGGTAGCTCTCCTGGTTCACCCTAGAGCTCCCCCTTACTTCCCTTCTCCACCACCCCCTTAGTAGTCCTCCCACGGTAGACGTCGGTAACACGCGCTCGGAATCAGTACGCTCAAAAACGCGCAATTACCGCTGTGTCAAGCAGGAGGAGGCTGCGCTTTATCGGCTGCAGCAGCATCCCATGTGCGGGCGCTCTGAATGCAACCGCTCGTCGTACGACGACGGTGTCACCTCTCCAGACTCCAGACGCTTGTTGCTCGATGAGAGAACCCGTATTCTGGATCCGGATGCTCAGAAACGCGCGCAGATGCCGATGTGTCAAGCAGAAGGAGGCTGCGCTTCCTCAGCTGCTGCAGCATCCCATGTTGAAAAGCACTTTGTCTGCGCGGGGTTCGATGTGGCGTATCTCACGCAGGTTTCTAACCTGCATGAGGCACGCCTCATCATCTACAGTGCGGGCAGGTAACTTAATTATATAGTGGTAGCTAGTAGGATAGGATATCAACTTCGTGATTGAATTCTGCGTAGAATGTTGGCTTGGAGACAAGTTCCCAACGGAGTGATACACATAATTTTTATCAAAAATTAGCTCTTCTAGAAGGTATTCAGAAAACGTTGTTAAATTTTATGTGAAATTTTAGCCTGGAAGTATACCTTTTAACAGCTTTGTCGCAAGTCTGCGAAGAAATATTTTTCAGAATTAAATTTGAAGAATATCGCATCAACGGTGGTATTGATAAGCATGAGGGAGAGATAGGTATATTAGATAGAGCTCGAAATTTTGATGTAGGGCTATGTTTATTTCGCTCCAACAGGTATCTTTACACCGGTTTTGTAAATCCTCTGAACGCCTTATTGACTGCAGTCCAAGTAAATCTGGTCGGCCTGTGTGCTCCGCTTGTCCGTCGGGCCGTTGTCCGCCGCGCGCGCGACGGGTGTCACAGCGTGAACGGAGATGCCGAGCAGAGGATGACGCCGCAGGTATGCCACCTGGGGGCGCGTCCGCGGCGCCCACGACCGAACGCTAAGCACCCCTTCTTGGGCATCAGAAGCTTGTACGTTTCTCATACAGTATCGAAGTCGGGAAGCATTCGTTCCGCTTGGCTAATACTCCGTAATTCTTCATCAGCGAAGCGAAGATATGTGGTCGATCTCGTTGCACAACTGGCCGCCGGGGGATTTCGAAGTGCGTCGTAGTGCGGGAGGTTTCTGGAACTGCGAGTTCTTGGTCGACATGATGACTTGAGCCTTCCACCTTGCCGTTCCTTTCCAACCTTGGGTCCTGATGTGAGGTTCTTCAGGCGACCTCCACGTCCCGATCTTTGCGTTGAAGTCGCCGACGATCATCTTGTCAAAGGTGTGGTCTTTCCTATAGAACTTTTCCAGCTCCACATAGAAGCCTTCGACCGCTTCCTTGTCGTAGTCGGATGTTGGTACGTACGTAACGAACACCGCCAAAGCTGACACGGAGTGTCGTATTTGATGTTCTTGGCTTGCATCACCAGGCCCTCGAAAGATGCTCCCGAAACAAGCGTGCGGGCGTTGCGCAGCTGGTGCCTGGTTAGGCCCTGAGATTTCAGCAGCCTCTCCTTACTCGTCCTACACATCGTGAGAAAATGAGAGCTCTTTCGAGGTCAAGCAATGATACTCTTTAGTGCTGATGTTTTTGACGGGCCTACAGGAGTAGCTGCTCAGGCTTTTTCGTGCAGGCGAAAAACTCCAGGCAGCGAGCCAGGCTACCCGAAGGACGGGTGGGACTTCATGCAGCCTCGAATCGCCTATGTTTCCCCAGCCCACCAAGTGCAAGTTTTTGGGCGGCCAGATCGACGTGCAGAATACAGTCTGCGCAGACGCAAACACGCTCGGGAACTGAAGGTGCCACTCATGCAGAAGGTATTACCTGGCTCAGAACTCACTGTGACCAACCTGCTCTGGGTCTGACCACATGGCCCTGTGACAAGTACTACGTGGCTCTCTAAAGAGGGGAGTTGGAGCGTTTTAGAATTAGTCACAACAATGGTAAAAAAGTGGTTGGCGTCACTTTATGATATTACGTAGAGAGACGAGTTTAGCAGGCTTACAACTAGCTCCTGTTCCATGTTTTGCAATGCCAACTACCAGAGCACTGGTAACAGTCGGTTCTCCACTACGTGCTCAAAGAGCCTGTAGTTTAGGAATGTGGACCTTTTTGGAAGGTGGTTAAACTGACGATGAATTCCAGTCTTAAATTGGGCTCTAAAGATCCATGGTTTAGGTAATCGAACTTGACAAGGACATATATGGTCCAGATAACCATTTAGTCGAGTGGCATCGTACACCAACAACGAATGAAACTGACGGTTTCCAGGTTTGTTAGCATTTCCTACCATCCGCTGCAGTTTTGTAATTAGTTCGTCGTTTGTTTTAGGTGAAAAGACCTGGTGATCGGCCTGTAAAATGCACCATACTACTACTTCTTGACTACCAACCGATGAAATTTAAGTTGCATCCTCGATTGGCAAAGGTACTAGCATAGCAGGCTGTGTTAATCGTGTTCATTATTTTCTTACGAATGCTTTTCACTTAGGTTCTGGGAATTGCTGCTGAAACAAGACCAAAAATTATCGAAGCGCTGTGGCAATATATCAAGACCCACAAATTGCAGGTGGTTAAATGGCGGAGCGCATTGCAGTAATTGTTCTATCGGGGATAGTTGCTCTTTTTAGGATCCTGTCGACCATGACACCGTCAATAACGACACTTTCCTTGAGCAAGTTTTCAGCTGCAAGAGAATGCGGTTCATGGAGATCCCCCAACGCCTGCACCAACTATTGCAGCAACCGGATCCTCTGGTGGGTCTTCATCTCTCGGTATTGCTCTTGTAACATCGTTCTCCTGCTCAGGTTCTATCACACATCATCAAGCACAATGAAGGCGGAGCTGAAAAGAACACTGCATGCTACGACATTGGTGAGCGTACAATATCTTGCAGAAGTCGATGTCGTTGGCCTTTATTAGTAATATTATTAGGGTCTCTAGAAAAAGAGTTCTAGAAATTTTTGGTCAGTTTATTCAAGACATAATAACTCCAAATAAAAGATCGTAAATCGAGCTAATGGGCGTCCTTTGCTACTACGTCTCTCTATCAATTGGTCAAAAGGGGTGGGGCGAGGGGCGCGCCGAGGACAAGGTCTCTGCCGTCGCATGAAGGCACCGCATTTCTAATCACTTCCCTTGGCCCTGCAGCTCTATTCTGATCTTGTTTACCATATTTGGAGGAAAAGAGCTTTCAGCTGCAGCGCCAAGGCTTTCTTCAGGTCCCGCCACATTGATCAGTTCTAAGGCGTTGTCCCCATTTTCCGACAAGTACAGCAACATCATAGCGAGATATGTCATGACAACAACGCGACCATCCACTAGAAAGTTCTTCAATACAAGGAGTATTGCCTGATCCTTGGAAAGATAGGACGGTGAACCGATTTTGCGCACAAGTATGGATAAGCCTTCAACGTAGAACTCCCCTCTAGTTGAGGCGAAAATTGAAAGGGTCTAGAGAGAAGAGCGACGTTCTCCTTTCTTCAACTGCCTCCATAACCGAACCGTCTGGAAAATGACTTCAGAGTTCATCGAGATGCGCTTTCCAATCGTCTCTTATCTGCTGTTAGGTTTTTGGACGACGTCACGTCAATTAACGAAGGTTTGCGTGCAGCGAACTTGTCCAAATAGGGCGGCTCGGGCAGGGCGGGAAGTTGGCGGCGGGCAGCACGGTGTATCGAACGACTGCCTCCACCCCACCCTCCTCAACGTGTGATAGTCACAAGGGCTGATGTTAGGCGAATGGGGTAGCCGGATGATGCCGAGGTCTCCAGGGGCCGGATTCACAACAATTAATCCCGTTGGTATGCGGGGTGTAAGGGGTTGAGAAAAGAGACAGATAGCGATAAGGCAGGAGTCGGAAACGCAGGCTACATCGTGGGTATCTATACCTCCTATACCCGCGGGTTAGTCGTTGATGAATCCGGATCCAGTTCGTCACTCATCTTCCTCGCGTGATGGAGTCGGGCATTGTTCATGACAGTTAAAAACTTGCGGCGGTTTTGACACGAAACCGGGAGTCGAGACGCCATCTCTCGCGGCAGTTCACAGGAGACCGTTGACGTTACAGTAGCGCCCTATGGAAGGATCTCGTAATAGACGCAGCCGATGGAGCAGATGATGAACGAGATCAACTCTTTCTTTGCGCGGGCGCCCGCTTTGGGAAGGGTTGTGACTTCTTTTCCATTGTTTTATATCGAATAATACTATCAGAAACACTAGCATAAGTAAAACCGAAGGATCTAAGAAAAACCTTTCTAGCTAAGTTATAGGGGATAGTTGCCTCCCTCCCCACACCCTTGAGGCACATCACTGGGCACATCAAGGCACCTAGAGAGTGAGCTAGACGAGCTTGAAATGACCTCCCATTAAGGAACGCTTGCAGCCAGCTATTTATCAAAGGATGAACACCTTTTCGAGCGAGCTTAAGGAGCAGCTTCCTCTGATTATCAAAAGCCTATTCAAAATCAAAATGTACAACATCAACATTCTCACTCGCATTAAGCGAGGCGGTCCAATCCAATTCAGTGATTTACCGGACTTTATCACATTCGTGGAATTCTCTTCCCCCCCCCCCCCCCCCCCCCTACTCAACGGATTTGAACCCTCACGACTCCCGTGTGGTCGGTCCTTGGAAGCAAAGCAGTCACCTTTTGAAGCAAAATGCTTCTGGACAGGCTCTTCCTTTTTGGTGATTCTCGAGCGGCTGTTGTCAGTATGAGATTTACTTTCTATTTCAGAGAATAGCGTTGTATTAGTTGAGCTCATACTGCTTAACTTGATGGTTGCACGAGTCTCGAAAAACGTGTTAAGGCTTTGCGGTATTATGAGGGGCGGTTGCTGGGCTGTTTGGCACGGTGGACGACACTCTCTCAAGTAACGTGGTGAGCACCGGTTGGGCTCCACCACTCACTCTCTTCCTCTGATAATAAATCTGAACCACCGTCGCACGTTTATCTTTGTAACAAGGGCTACCATACCCACGTCCCCGCACCCAACCTAGTCATCTGGTGCATCGGCCTAATAAGCCAAATTCTCCCGTGTCAAGGCGTACCAACCTTGTGACCTGGAGCGAAGACAGCTCTTTCTAGAGCAAATATCACAGTCTTTTTTAAGACTAAGAATCTTAATTGATTCGTCCCATACCAACGGACACTTACTCCCGTACCAAGTACCTGGAGTCATTTTCTGCTGAATTTTCGCAGAAATAAGCATTTTCACCTCGGAGGTCTCGCAAAAAATGGCGCTGCACTTCCAAAGAACACCTATCATCAACTGCGTAACGACGCTAAAAAATCTTGTCTCCAGATACACGGAGTACACAGAAAAGGTAGACTATCCTACCGTAGACGAGGATAGCTATGAACAGTGCAAAACAGCTACTGCGCTCCTACAGAATGGAGTAAATCAAATCAAGGAAGGAAGAGAGAGGCTTGAAATCCTCTACAATAATATTAGAGCAGTATACGAAAACTGCAAAAATAAGTCCGATAAAAAGGATGTTATGCTAGAAATAGAACAAATAGAGAGTGAGTCACAACTACACAAAGAGATCGCCAGTGCAGAAGATCTAATCTTCAAGCTGACAACACGGCTTGAGGAAACCAAATGCGTGAGGGATACAATGAGTGTAAAATTGGGTTACATTTCTCAGAGATCTCTAATCCTGCAGAGCGCATCTTCCAATGGTTCTAATGATCGAGTAGCCGAAGAAGATAATACCAATCAAATGGAGCCTGTTCCCAGCGATAGCAATCTATCGCAATCAGCTTCAAACACAGCTGTCATCGAGCAAATTGAAAGTGATGCACTGCAATTTCGTTCCATAAAGCCACCTCAGGCGACATTGCCCAAGTTTTATGGTAACGCCGAGGACTTTCCAGAATACTGGGCTGTCTTTGAGACCCTCGTTCACAAGAGTAGGGATCTCGATGTTATGGAGAAGATTCTGCTTCTCAAGGAAAGTCTTAAAGACAGTGCTCAGGACTCTGCAAAAGGGATTCAACTGGTACCACAGAACTATGAGTGGATCATCCAGACCCTGAAGGAAAACTACTGCAATCAGCCCATAAATAGGTCTCATGTAGTGCAGAAACTGGTCAATTTGAAGTCAGCAAACAATTTTTCGGAGAGCTGCTCGTCAGTTTTCGCGCAGATTCAAATTCTGATCAATCAAATGGTATCCGCTGGCTACGATGTGCGAAAAACTTGCGACCCAATGTGGTGCGAGACAATCCTAGCCAAATTTCCTCATGATGTAGTGAAGCCTGTCTTGCTATCTAATCATACGCAGGACAGCCAGACAATCGGCGACCTCATAGGTCATCTAAAGAAAGAGATTGCCGCTAAAGGCTATGTCGAGAACAGACTCGGCCACAAGCAAGGTACGACGGTCAACACTCCAAAAGATAAGTACCCCACTACGCGGCAACATTCTGGCGACCAGTGCCTATTCTGCCAGAAAGGTACTCATGGATCAATGACCTGTAGAACGGTCACTGATCAAGGAACTCGCCGCAAACCACTAACAGACGGCCGCAGATGCTGGAAGTGCTGTTCTTCAAACCACAGCAGCTTCGATTGCCAGAAGCCAGACTGTTTTAAATGTGGACAGAAACATCATATAAGCCTCTGCTTTAAAAACGAAGGTAGTCAGGCAAATAATCAAACACCTTGGAGCAATAATCCAAGAAACCGTTCAGGACCGAACAATCAAAGACCAAACAGGCCTCAGCGGGAACATAGAAGTTTTCCAAATAGTTATCCTAATCAAGGACAACAATCTAGGCCGAACATAAGCAGTGTTCAGATGTGTCCCAAGGACAATACATCACATAGAAATTCAACTCCCTCCCAGCTTATCTTAATGACTGCTGAGGGAAATGTGTGGAACAATAAAAAAGGAGAATATGAAAAAATACTCTTTTTCTTCGACACGGGTGCTCAAAAAACCGTGATCGAAGAGTCCCTCGCCGACCGCTTAGGCCTGTCAAAGCAAACTACAGAAATCTGCACAATGTCGGGCATAGGAGGCCATATCGAGAGCTTTGAGAGCCACATAGTATGCATCAAACTGAGCACAGTATATGGTGAGGAGCTCGAGTTGAACGTTCTGACCAAACCGATCATCACGAATGGTTTTCCTAGTGTTAATCTGAGTTCAGTTGACGTAGACTTTCTGAAGGCAAATAGTATTTGCTTATCAAACTCCAAACTTCGTGGAGAACACCAAAAACCTCACATTCTTGTGGGGCTAGACCATTACCACGACCTGGTAACCAGTCCAATCAATAATGTAAGGACTCCCACGGGTCTTCATATTGCCAAAACAGTGTTTGGTCCTACCATATACGGAAAGGGCGCCCACCACGGCGAAAATGTCAATATCTGCTATGGAATGACTTCCATTCAAGAAAACAGCGAGCAGGAAATCCTTCAAAAAATGTTCGAACTTGACGGCATAGGAATTTCGTCAGAAGAGTGCCAGAAAAACGAAAAAGCGCTCGAATATCTCTCAGAATACTCAAGGAAGATATCATTCTCCGGCGGATTCATAACCGCGCCATTCCCATTGAAAGACAACATTACTCAATTAGAGGATAACTATGGAGTTGCCATTCGGCGACTTGAATCTCTGCAAATCTCACTGCAGAAAAACCCAGAGCAACGTCTCTGGTACACTGAAATATTGAAAAAGTATGAGAAAGAAGGCATGATCGTAGTCTTCTTCACAGAATGCAACGAAACTGCTGGCATCTATTATATGCCGCACTCCGGAGTCTGGAGATCGAACAAAAAGGTTCCTCTGAGAATAGTTTTTGATGCTTCTTCTAAGAAAAAAGGAAGTTTATCACTAAATGATGTAATCGAGAAAGGAGAGTCGTTTGTGAATAAAATCCATGACATCTTACTGACTTCACGAGCCAGTAAAATCGTACTTATGTGCGATATCGAGGCAGCGTTCACCCAAGTTCGGTTAATAGAGCCTCACAAGGACCTCTGCAGGTTTCTATGGCTGAAAAATATCAACCATCCACCAACGAAGGATAATATTATTAATTATCGATTTCGTAGGCTACCTTTCGGGGTAACGGCGTCACCAAGCATCCTAAATATGGCGCTAATGACATATTTAACTGCTCAAAATACGGAGCTAGCTAAGGAAATCTCAAAAAGTCTTTACGTGGACAATATTTTAATAAGGGCAAATACTACAGAAGAAGCTCTTCAGAAATATCGTGAATCGAAACGATTGTTTGCAAAAATAGGAATGAATTTGCGAGAATATGTATCGAATTCCGTCGATGTAAACAATTTTATACCAGAAAAGGATAAAATTGGAAGTAGGTCAATGAAATTACTCGGAGTCGACTATAACACGGACTCTGACACATTCCACGTGTCCACACAATTCCCAATAATGTCCACACTTACCAAAAAGGACGTCGTAAGTCAAATAAACTCGGTTTATGACCCAATCGGTCTCTCTGGACCACTATTAGTTCGCCGAGCTATTTGTTGCTCTCATTGAAGAAGTTTGCGCCAGTAATGTATCTGTAGGCACCAACCCTGCTAGAGTTCCGTCTGAAGATATTACAGACGAGTTCTCAACCCCATCTTGGTCAAATGAAGCTTCTTGCCAGTTTATTCAGCTGACTTTTAGTTTATATCATGTGACATTCAATCAGTTGAATCATTTCAAATTGACATTAGCAATTCTCTCGAGGAACTGGATCGCATTGTCCATTTCAGCAATCTCGCTGAGGAGGATCTCTTTTGTCTATTGCTGGCCTCTCCTCTTGGTGAATCTCGTGGATTAGACACTGAAGTGTATCTCTGATTTCTTATATTGTCTCAACACTTTCTGAATGCAATATTATCTTGATGGGGTATTCTTCGTATTTGTCATGGTCATCTCCTGAGCTTGGGACACCACGTTGCCGGTGAACTGGTCCGCTTGGCATGGTGCCGAGGCGGCGCGCGGTTTTTCGTCGTGTCGTCTCTGGGCACAGAAAAGGCCGGACTCTGTTATACGCTCACTCTGCTCATCTGACTCTCCCCGCTCGCGCGTGACGGAATTTTTCGGGGACCAGTTCACATGTAGTCGGGACACCATGTGCATACGAAGAAAACATCAACACTCTGCAAGTTTGCAGCTCGGCTCAATCGGTTTCTTATAGAACACCAGAGACATACCATTGGCTGGTAGCAAACCAGTATCAGTCGCTAGTCTTTCGGAGCTTGGTTAGTGATTCTGGCAAATGCTTTATACCTCTATCAACCAAAATATACAAGAGAGGTCACGCGGAGCGAGAGCTTAGTCACCTCGATTTGTCTTTCTAGGGTGGGAATAGAGTGAAGGTCAAGAGGAGACCTCCAAGGAAAGCTAACGAGTTTAGATTTGATTTCCTAGCAGTGAAGTTTTGTTGATAAAAATTTTATCACCCGACAGGACGATTTAGCATCCCTTGTTTTCTAGCTTGGATGTATACGCTCTACACTGCTGACGCTCCAGTGCATGATTCAATGCTGCAATGCTGATGATGCACTCCTGTTAAGCGATCAGCGCCTAAGTTATGGAACAAGGTGAAGCTACCAGTGGTATCAAGCGTGGAACTATCCGACCTGAAGGACTTGCTAGATAGCTCTTTACTTTTATCTGTGCCCATTTCAGTAGTCATGAGTGAGCTCGGCAGTGTAATGGATGTTATGTTGGACCGAATAACGCCATCGCGCACAGTATTGAAATAGAGGCAAGCATTCGTGAGGAGAAAGTATTGGGTTGTTCAGAAAGTAATTATGATTTTTGGGGGTTTCAGGAAAAAATTATTTCCTCACAATGAAGCAATATCAATCAATGATATATTGTTCGTTTTGTTCATTTACCTTTTGACATCTTTCTGGTAATTCAATAGTACCTCTCTCGTGGAACTTCTTATCCTTCTCAGCAAAGAATTGGGCTACAACGATGCCTAAGGCTGATCTTAATCATAAGATGTGATACCTTCTTTTGATAAAGATCAGCCTTAGGCATCGTTTGAGCTGGTTCATACGGTTTTGACCATAATCGTTTATAAGTGACATTGTTGTAAACAATCCACTTTTCATCATCAGCTACTATTCCTTTCAAAAATGGATCGTCTTTATTGCGTTTGTAGTGTAAGTCGCCGACGTTAATTCGCTGCGTCAGGTGGGTTTCCGTTAATTCGTGAGGCACCCAAACATCCAGCTTTTTTACTAGTCCAAGCTTCTTGATGAACTGTTCCAATAGATACGTTGATCTTCTCAGCGAGCACTCGTACGGTTGTATGAAACCAGCTTCGGTCAGTGCCATCAAATGATCTTCATCAGTGCCGACTGGCAGGCCACAACGTTGCTCATCTTAAAGTGGAAAATTGCCAGACCGAAATTTCGCGAACCAGTTGTCGCATGACTTCTGTGAAATAGCATTGACACCATCACATATATCGTGGAAAGCATCAGCAGCTCTTCTGCCACTAGTGAAGTAGAAAAGCAAGATGTGCCGAAAATGCCCCTTCTGACACTCCAAGTTCAAGTTGATCCTGATATCACAAATAAAGGTAAAAGTAGTCCAATTACACAGCAACATAAACGATACACGTACAAACAACACATATATCAAACAAGAACAAATAGCAGTGCAGAAACCTTTCAAAACAAGTGTTCAAAAACATACTCTCCAGAATCGAAATTATTTTCTGAACAATCCAATAAAAGTAGATGCGGATTCGAGCATCGGTTAGAGAAAGAGTTTCATCTGCAGGACAACATTGATTTGACAGCTTGCAAGCTTCACAAGGCTGAAATATTAGTGTAAACATCCATCCAGATTCCATCGTCGCTTTAATTATTAAAATGACAATAACAATAAAATGACATTTAAATTGAAAATAGCATGTTCAGATGTATGGGGTCTAAATTTGATCAATGGTGGTGATAGTGGGTAGCAATAGTTGAATGAGGATAAGTAGGAGAATCGGGAGAATGTTTTTGTATAACAATAACTGAAATAAACTACGGCAGGAGAGGACAGTAAAGATGAAATCGAAAAAAAACTGCAGTCAACAGTGACTATGAGTGGTTCAAGAGAATTCTGGTAAATCTGTTTTGAAGGATGGCTTAAGAACCTCTTTTGAACTGGGTATTTTTGGAAGTACTCGTTCCACTTTGATTAAGGTTTGCACTCCACTATCCGTGCTCATTCCAATGAGTTTCTTCACTGAGGCTTTCTCATTATGAATGCTTTCTAGATGTCGAAGTTGAAGACCCCCTTAAGCAACATATGGCAGCATTTGTGCACGCTCAGGCGAACACGCAGGATATCGCTAATTTAGACCAGAAGATCTACGACGTAGTAGATCAGGTGAGCACGTTGAGTGGTTTCAACGTAGCAATTTTGGTGGCTTGTATTTCGGGTTTTGCTAAAAACGTTCACCGTCACAGATAAATGAGTGGAAAACGCGGCGAGACTTCTATGTTCGCTTCGCTGATCATCCTCACGAGTTCATCAGAAAATGGCTGGTTAGCCAGAGCCAAGATCTCAAGGTACGCTTTGATCTGATTCCTTGAGTTCCTCCCATTTCTGTTCTTTGCCAGTTTCTTTTTAGACAATGACGGAAGCAAGTGGTGATGGCGAAGCTGAAAGGCGCGCCGATCACTATTATAAGCCGGAAACGCAGGAGGGTGTGTTCAGGTGGGATGGCCGATTTGTTTCGTTGCCTCCTCGAACAGAACAGAATATGACCCAGTAATTGAACAATCTTTTGGGCCCGAATGTATCGTTACAGTGTAAGACCTATCTGTTCAACTAGAAATAACCCGCTGCTAGGTTTTTGAAAACGGTATATGTATTAAAACTGGTGGTGAGATATTGCACTAGCTGTAGTTCATCTATGAAGAGGGCAGCACAGGTACTTGAAATGGAAGAAGAACTCGTCCACCTACTTCGTTAGTTGGGACGCAGTCAAGATTAAAGGCTCAACCGTTATGTCTGCATTTGCTATTCACTTCGTCTCCAACAATCTGTTTCCAGATACATCTACCAGAAAGTGCAGCAGAAAAGAGCCGAGTTGGAACAAGGGCTTGGCGTTCGTAATAACTGATACCTCTTTGACTGTGCACTTTTTTATACGCGGTTTTTCACATGTTTCCAGTAATTGTAAAGCGCTTCCCGCGAATGTCTCCCTCTTCATAAAACTGCATATTTTCTTGTGAATGTCTTTGTCGGAACATCGTACCCTGAATCCGGTAAGTGGTCTCACTAGCCCTGATTGCACATTCACATCATAAACCGTTTCTCAATTCATTTCAATAAACGTTTATGCGTTGTTATTTGCCAATCTTGATGAGGTAGTAGAGAGTAGATGACTCGCTAGTATTTTTTGAAATGTCCTAATTTGTGGTTCTTCGATTCGTGGCGATCTTTTAAAGTCGCGCGGTACTTTCCTGGCTAGTGCTCAGTGTTATTGGATCACTCGGCGAAGACGAATCACGGGGGTTCTTTCCTTGCTCTGCTTCGGGGCCCAGTCTACTGAGGTTGGCCGAAGAGCGTGTGGAAGTACCGCTTAGGCTTTTTCCTGGTCATTTACTGTGTTGATAGTTCTTCTGTCACGATATTTTGCTGAAGAAAGGATTTTATTCCTGGTGTAGAAACCCATATTGCCCACAGAGAACCACGCCCGTGCACGTGCAAGGTGTGCTTTTTTGAGCTTTGTGCGTTCCTCACATTCACCCGCTTCGTTATTAGAACAGTAATAATTCTACTTGGTGTTGGGTGTTTTTGGGGGACGGTCAGCAGGCACACTCCCCCCCCCCCCTGCTTGGGCGTGCGATCTTCCTGTCATCTCCCTTGCTCACCCACCCCAACCCCTTAGGCTTCACCGAGAGTTTAACGACTGCCTTACGAAACCCTTGACACGCAAAACAAAAGTTTCCGGTCCGCAGAACAGCCACTGTACCTCCTGACCCCACGCCTCCAGGCAGAGGGCGGGTGTACCCCCTGTCACGCTGCCGGTGTTTTTGTTTGAATCGATATCTGATTACTTCATCAATTCTCTTGGTTTCGCCTGGATTATTGGAAATTGGGTCCAATCTTGTTTAAATGAAGCTTGTAATTCAGGCGGTTTTATCCACTTTTACGTCCAAAATGGGTAGTTTTGGTGTGGACAGTGTGTAAATTTTAATTGCTTAATTTTTACAAAGGACTGCCTAAACTGATCAAATGCCCTGGAGTCGTGAATCATTTCTAATCGATCTCGAGTATATTGACTGCTTTGTATACCAGCTGGTTTAAAAGATCATAATTTCCCTTCTAGAATTTAGAGCTTCAGAAGAAGTAAAATCGAGAGAATCTTTCAGCGAAGAGAAATTCTTTCCATTTGTCAACTGACGACTAGCTGCTAGGTAGACTTGGCAGTTCCGGATACGTTTCATAGAAATGGAGTTTACTTCTTGCTAAACCAAACAACTAGCTATAAAGTAATGCTGAAAATGTGATAACTGAAATTATTTCGTTTTTTTTTTTGGTGTGCAAAGAAGGTATGCTTACGTTCCAGTCTTAGACAAACCCGGAATTATTTCGGTTTTTTGGTGTGCAAAGAAGGTATGCTTCGAAAGACAGTCTTAGACAAATGGTGTGAAGTAGTTACCGCATACATTCGCAGCTGCGATGTTCACATAATTTATGCGCACCGTCGTCTTCTCAGAATGATCACGAGAAGCTGCGACTACAATGAATCGTTGGAAATCGAACACCTGACGGGATAGTTCCTCTGGTGTTTGTCTCTTAGTGTCGTCCGCGGTGTGCTTATTACACTGAATTGGATCTAGCTGCCCGTTCAGTCCGCTGTGTTTGTTAGGAACGGGTGGTTCGGCTGCAGTAATTTGTGCCTCTCATTGTTTTAGATAATGTCTGCCATCATCTGAAAGTTTTTCTCTGTTCTTTTTCACATTGTTGTTTTAAGAGTTAATGATGTTGCAGTCGACACTCAGAGGGACGCCTTGTGTCTTTCCCATAATAAGAAGGAGCATAAGTAAGACAGGCTGAGTAAAATACTTTGAGACGAGGTGATTCGGCAGAAGATTGCAGATTATGAAACTCTGCTCCGTAGTTTTTGTGAATCTCGCAGTTTTCAACATCGGATTTCGGCTTCTTGTCCCTTGGATCTGCTGAGTAGGAGGTGTGCTTGTGCCACACTTGAATTGAGAAGCTTATTATTTATGCCTGGTTTACAACTAGTTATACGAGAATTCCATTACGTTGCACCAATGCCATTACACGGCCTGTCGTGAATTTGGGTGTGTGGTGCACAGTGCAATTGCACCACACACCGTCGTATCTTTCCCTCACGCCTTATCACTCACTTGTCATTTGGTTACGAAATGAGCCTAGATGAATGGAAACGGAGCTGCACATATCACTTGTGTCCAGAATTCGGCTTCCTAATAGGGTTTCAGTTTCGGACTGAACCTAGATGAACGGGAACGGGGCTACACATTCACTTGTGTCCAGAATTCGACTTCCTAAGAGGGTTTGAGTTTGGAAATGAGCCTAGAGGAGTGGAAACGGAGCCACACACATCACTTGTGTCCAGAATTCGACTTCATAAGTGGGTTATAGTATGGAACTTAACCTACATGAATCGAAGCGAAGCATCACACATCACTTATCTCCGTAATTCTGCTAGGGAAAGGGCTCCAAGGTGTGTGCCATCAAAGCTGCTCGTGTGGCACTAATGCGTCTTCCAGTGTCCGTAACTGAATTATAGAACCCAACCGGAATTTCCTGCCACCGTAATTCGGCGCGCGATTTGGGCGCGCCCCGTCCTTTAAACTACCGGCCGCGCTGCCGCGCGACCCGACCGCGTGGCGCGCAGCGGACCCTCAGCGATTGGAGAGCGCAATTCTTACGGGTACGGACTTTGTCGCAGTCTTCTTCGTCTTGTAGGAATTGCATTGAGAAAGGGGACGAGCGCCAGATATGGAAACATTCAGGAATTGGTGGGAATCAAAATACCAGCATGGAGGCGGAAATAAAAGAAAACCCTAAAAACACTATCAAGATGGCCGCAGCAAGTTCGACTGTTTAAACGTTCACAAATTTGGGATGGGCATCAGCATCTCTGGCCGCCTGAACTAGAGAAGTGTCTATGGCTCACGCGATATATCACAGTTTCGAGGAGCTATCTGCCATACACCTGTCCAGATTGCTTCATTGATGGTGGAAATCCCGTATTAATGGAGTTCTGCGATGGATAGTTGAGAGAATTTCTCGGTGTGCTTTAACCAACGATTTTTTAAAGCAGCAATCTCGATTGCTTGAGACTGCTCCTACAACTCAGTTCCAAACCTACAAGAGCAGCTGAAAATTGGTCTAGTTCTTCAAATAACAGCAAAACAGGCCTTTTGCGCTCCGAAATAACGTTTGAAAGTTTTTGTAGCTAACGTTTATGGTACGATTTTCATGCTCTTTCACGCTATTCTTTGTGCTGGCGCCACCCACAACGTTTTAACTTCAAGGAGCACAGCAATAGAACAAGAAGAGCAGCAGAAATCTTCGTCAAATTCGAATCAAAAGGTGTGTACCGAAATCGTTTATTGACGAAGGCAGCATTTTCTGTTTCCTCCTTCAGCTCCAAAAAATCCGGAGTATAAAAAATGAATCTGTGTAAAAAAAGTCGGGTACTATTGTACTTTTGGTACCCCACTTAATCTTGTTCAAAATAGGTCTACTAGGGGTAATCTGCCATGGGAAGAACGAATATCGTAGTCGTTTTTTGCGGAAATGTCTTATAAGCCCGCTATATCAAGTTGGAATCGCCCAAGGCCTTGCGAAATAGCGCGCGCTGGTAAGAGACGCAGAGACTGCCCCCTACCGGCATGCATTCTCGGCCGTCTCCGGGAGGGGGGGGGGGGAGGGTTACCATAGCATGCCGTGGCGCGCAGGCGTAGCGACTAGATACTCGCAGCGAATTAAATGCAGTCTTATCTCCTCGTTTCGATTACAGATTCGGATCTTATTTTCTTCCGAATATGGCAAGAGAGGGACACTCGCCGTTAAACGCACACAAGCAAAAAACTGCGGACGAGTTTTCGGACGAGTTGTTCGGGCGCGAAAGGTAAAAATTCAAACAGGCCAACACGGCGTTGGCGATGGAGCGCGAAATCCTTCAATGCAAACATTACACGAGCGAACCTCTCGTCGCTCAGTGGGGAGGGGGGTTCGGAGCTGGATTCAGCGCTCTTTGAGCGCAGAATCAGGCTAGGGAAGGGACTCCAGGGTGGGTGCGATCCAAACTGTTCGTGTGGAAAATGCTCTCATCGCCCAGGGGGGGGGGGTTCGGAGCTGGATTCTGCTCTCAGAAGAGGTGCCGAAGAGGTCGTCCAACGTGCCTGATGATTCAGAATACGTGCCAGTAGGAGGTACTAGAGATGGATCAGTAAGGGGGGGGGGGGGATATTGTATTGTACCTATTGCCTCTATCGTAGTGCATGTAGTATAGAAAATGGTGAGACCATTCAGCATTCGAAAAGAACCGGAATCACTGAGTGAATCTATCTTTATTTCGCATTTCCAAATGCATAAAGTGATGACAGTTCATGTGATAGCATTGAGCTTTTTACTGGAAAAACATCATAAAGCAGGAACAGTTGTATCCCAAACGTCGGTGTCTTTCAGATGTCCAAAATGTCTCGAAAAATACGTTCGACTTTGGTAGCGGCCATACGAAGGTGATGAAGTCATCATAATGACGTGGATGATGACGAAGGGCTTCTTGGAACCTGAAATTGATGTCAGAGGTTTCAGGGATATATTCGACCATTTAAGAAAAAAGTGATTAGAC
>OX375867.1:66543699-66634255 GCA_947359475.1 Heligmosomoides polygyrus bakeri
CAGCACGTCGTCTGAATCTCTACGCAACTTGAGCGACATCTTCAGCACCTCTTCTGAATCCCTACGCAAGTTGGACGACGTTAAACGACGTTGAACGACGTGTTCAGCACGCCTTCTGAATCCCTACGCACGTTGGACGACGTTTAGCGCAGGTCTTCTGAATCTTGACTCACGACGTCTAGCGAAGATCTTCTGAATACCTACGCACGTTAGACGACGTCTTCAACATTGAATCCCTACGCAAGTTGGACGACGTCTTCAGCACGTCTTCTGAATCCCTACGCACGTTGGACGACGTCTTCAGCACGTCGTCTGAATCTCTACGCAACTTGAGCGACATCTTCAACACGTCTTCTGAATCCCTACGCAAGTTGGACGACGTTAAACGACGTTGAACGACGTGTTCAGCACGCCTTCTGAATCCCTACGCACGTTGGACGGCGTTTAGCGCACGTCTTCTGAATCTTGACTCACGACGTCTAGCGAAGATCTTCTGAATACCTACGCACGTTAGACGACGTCTTCAACATTGAATCCCTACGCAAGTTGGACGACGTCTTCAGCACGTCTTCTGAATCCCTACGCACGTTGGACGACGTCTTCAGCACGTCGTCTGAATCTCTACGCAACTTGAGCGACATCTTCAGCACGTCTTCTGAATCCCTACGCAAGTTGGACGACGTTAAACGACGTTGAACGACGTGTTCAGCACGCCTTCCGAATCCCTGCGCACGTTGGACGACGTCTAGCGCAGGTGTTCTGAGTCTTGACTCACGACGTCTAGCGCAGGTCTTCTGAATCCCTACGCACGTTAGACGACATCTTCAGCACGTCTCTTGAATCCCTACGCAAGTTGGACGACGTTAAACGACGTTGAACGACGTGTTCAGCACGCCTTCCGAATCCCTGCGCACGTTGGACGACGTCTAACGCAGGTCTTCTGAGTCTTGACTCATGACGTGTAGCGCAGGTCTTCTGAGTTATAACTCACGACGTCTAGCGCAGGTCTTCTGAATCCCTACGCACGTTAGACGACATCTTCAGCACCTCTCTTGAATCCCTACGCAAATGGGACGACGTTGAACGACGTGTTCAGCACGCTTTCCGAATCCCTGCGCACGTTGGACGACGTCTAGCGCAGGTCTTCTGAGTCTTGACTCATGACGTCTAGTGCAGGTCTTCTGAATCTTGACTCACGACGTCTAGCGAAGATCTTGTGAATACCTACGCACGTTAGACGACGTCTTCAACATTGAATCCCTACGCAAGTTGGACGACGTCTTCAACACGTCTTCTGACTCCCTACGCACCTTGGACGACGTTAAACGACGTTGAACGACGTGTTCAGCACGCCTTCTGAATCCCTACGCACGTTGGACGACGTCTAGCGCAGGTCTTCTGAATCCCTACGCACGTTAGACGACATCTTCAGCACGTCTCTTGAATCCCTACGCAAGTTGGACGACGTTAAACGACGTTGAACGACGTGTTCAGCACGCCTTCTGAATCCCTACGCACGTTGGACGACGTTTAGCGCAGGTCTTCTGAATCTTGACTCACGACGTCTAGCGAAGATCTTCTGAATACTTACGCACCTTAGACGACGTCTTCAACATTGGATCCCTACGCACGTTGGACGACGTCTTCAGCACGTCGTCTGAATCTCTACGCAACTTGAGCGACATCTTCAACACGTCTTCTGAATCCCTACGCAAGTTGGACGACGTTAAACGACGTTGAACGACGTGTTCAGCACGCCTTCTGAATCCCTACGCACGTTGGACGACGTTTAGCGCAGGTCTTCTGAATCTTGACTCACGACGTCTAGCGAAGATCTTCTGAATACCTACGCACGTTAGACGACGTCTTCAACAAATCTTTTGAATCCCTACGCAAGTTGGACGACGTCTTCAGCACGTCTTCTGAATTCAGACGGACGCTGAACGACGTCTAGGGCACGCCTCCTGAATCCTTACGCTCTGCACTCGATTCCCGTTCATACCCTGACGCGTTGCCCCTTAAATATCTCGTAAACTTGCACGATCAGCCCCAAGGATACAGTTCGCCAGCAATCGCCCATGGTTAAGCTCAAAGAAAGCCCGGCTGGCATACGCCGCACTGAAGTAGGCATCTTTTGGCCTCAGTCCCCCCTCCCCGTGACGGACACGTGACATTAGCCGATTATATATAGTAGGATATATGAAATTTTGCATTTAACATTCGATTGATTGTGTTTCGCTTGGATACTTGTTATGGCACTAGTTAAAAGTTCCGACTCCACCGACAAGACTTCGGTCGAAAAAATTTTTTTCGCTGAAACTTTGTCTAGGGGGTTATTTGGGGTGCTGATCACGAATCTGACATCCGTTTTTCACGATTCGGCCGGAGACCACCCATACCGTTAACATGGGTGGTCTTCGGCCGAATCGTGAAAAACGGATGTCAGATTCTTGATCAGCGCCCCAAATAACCCCCCTAGCCGAAGTTTGGGCGAAATCGGTGACCCTGCCTGGACCACCCATGTTAACGGTATGGGTGGTCTTCGGCCGAATCGTGAAAAACGGATGTCAGATTCGTGATCAGCACCCCAAATAACCCCCCCCTAGTCAAAGTTTCAGCGAAAAATTTTTTTCGACCGAAGTCTTGTCGGTGGAGTCGGAACTTTTAACTAGTGCCCTTGTTATAATTTCTTCATAAAGTGGCCGTATCGACAGATTTGTGCTTCTTTTAAGGTCTAAAACTTAAAAACACACTATGACGTGCGGAAAATGCGGGGTATCCTAAAAATGCACGTACTGTTTGAAGGGTTCTAACATTGCTGCTAGTGAAGCTTTTGAAAATGTTCAAAGCTCATATGAAGGCACAGGGTATTGAGATTTTCGCGACGTGTAAATAGACAAGACTGCGCCTGAAATGCTCCCGCCTGAAAACTTGAATTTCCGACTCGATTGATGGTACATTGGCTGAATGCTTGCTGCAATTTTGTTACTACTTGACCACATTAGCCTGTGCTGTGCTTTACTTAGTTTTTTTTTTGGTTCAGTAGCTGTAATTATGCCGATTAACCTCTCCATTCAGCTTGAATGTTGCTTCATCAGTCCACAGAATCCGTTTTGGAAAATGGGGCTCCTGCCCACAGATAAATTGTGCGATCAATAGACTCGCATGTCACGTGTCTTTCACGTGATTTTCGGGTTCTAAACGTTTAAATAAACATAGCACAGGTCAATCAGTTTCCTAAAAAAAGATCTGCCGCGATCAACCAAAGCTCTCTATGTCAAATGGCGAAGTTTGGGCAAAATCGATTACCATGATCTCACCACCCGTACTTACAAGTCGGTGATCAGTACCTTTTGAGGTTGTACTTCTTTTTTTAACCTGCTGCTGATAATAAATTATTATTATTATTATTATTATTATTATTAAATAACCCCTTGTGTAAATTTTTTGACACACGGGGCGGCACAGACTGCCGACTTATCTTTCAAACGATGTTCTCACCAGCTGTTCTGCTGGCGTGCCTTTTGGAGAAGCTCGGTCCTTCCGATACTTCACGCGTTCGCACAAGGCAAACGAAGAAGATATTCATGGTACATTGCAGGATAGCTGCACAGTCACCCTGGGATGTTTGATATACCAATTCAATATTGTTTCCCTACTGACATCGTAGAGCACGACTCCTACAGCGGCTGCACTGATGTATTTTTTATCCGCTGCCGTCATTACCAACAGCTGTAATGTTTTGAACATTTCGTAGTGTTGTTTCACAGTTGCTAGTGTAACGCATTGTTTGTCTTCTCATCATGTTTTTAGCAACTATTCATGATAAATTGTATCTTCGTGCCAGTATGAAGTTGTCAGTATGAAGACAAGCCCTTTCTGGTGATCTTTTCCGTTGCGATTTGACGTAAAGAGCTTTGGTTGATCGTGGCAGATCTTTTTTAGGAACTGCAAAAATTCTGCACCACAGGGGAGTCGAACCATAAACCACCCCATCTCACCACGCCGCTCCTTTACCCCGTACAAAATGATTAGCAAGTTATATGTTAACCCAAGCGATTTGCTTGATGACGCCCTGACGAGATCCGGAAGAGGAAAGCTCAAGCGTCGAGTTTCCGTTGCTAAAACTCGTCCGTCAGATCCGATTTTCTAACATACAGGACATTAGGTGATTTCAATCTCCTACTAGCTAAATACGAAGACAGGGAGTTATCTGTACAGACCTGGAAAAGGTTTTCCACAATTTAAGCGTTATGGAATTTAGTTAGTAAACGCTGTATTACATAGACAATTGTTTTCATGTCACCGATTCCAATGTGTCTATCATCCTTTTCGTGTTTTTCGTGTCGTGCGTGTTCAGTTTTTTTCTGTTCTCCCTTCACTTTCTTTCAACAAGACTATTGCCTTCGTCCAGATAAATAAATAAATGTGTTGGAGGTCCTCATAGAACTTAGCAATGACCGAGAACTCATTCAATGTTTTTTATAGCATGTAGAACTAGACCGCGTGAAAATATATATTAGTATTATTATATATTATTACCATCATTTGTTCATTCAGCGTATTAAAGAACCGAAGCATAGTCGGATTTTGATTAGTTATAGACATTTTTATTTTACAGCAAGCTAGGTTATTCGGTGCTCATTCATTCGATCAAATTATTCGATTTCCGGTTGAACGAGAAATGGTTTGGTTTTCGGTCGTTCGAAAAAATCATTTAGTGAATAAATACGAAAATTTTGGACATCGATTAACTTCGTTCTTTCGTACTAAGCGGTCTGGTGTCCGCTCCGAGATTGCACATAGTCGTGGAAGACTCACATAAACAGGCTGCGGGACATTATGTACGAATGGTCGCCGCGGACGCGGCGAGCGCGGCAGAAGAAGTCGCAATTGGGAGACTTCAGCGGCTAGTGATATCTAGACCTCCATCAAAACTTGCACATCAAATGTTAGAAAGTGTATACCAAGTCAGTTTCACTGCGATAGTGTGTTATATTTTCAGCTTTTCCTGAAGAAGCATCATATAAAATTGAGCATTAGAACGTTGCTTAGTTTTATAACTCGAACTCAATTTCTGAACCAGAGCTTGTTTTCCCGCAGCTCCTGCAACAGCAGAATAGGATATCAACAACTCAAACCTAGCGTCTGCAGCAGGTCATGAGGCACAGCTCACACGACTGCAGCGGAGCTCATCGCGCACGCGGCAGTCGCCGTCGCGGGCGCGGTAACCATTCGTACATAAAGACCGCCCCTCACATAAACACGGAACAAGGCAAAGGAAGGAACTCCGGGGTCTGGCTGATCTAGCTTACCCCTTTTTAAAAACCTGGTTGGTATGCAGCGGGCACCGTCCCGCTTGGTACCCATTCTTTTTAGGAAAATTTCTGACATAGCATTTATTCGTTCGTTTGATAATCTCTTTCAAAAGCGCAACTATACTATTTACTCGTGTGCTTTAAAACGTGAGCAGTTTGGCGCGTAACTGTCTGCAAGGATGATTGATGAGAGCGATCTGATGTTACGTATTTAGAAGGCAAGGGTAAAGTGCCTATTTCCTTGCTTTTAGCTTCTCGTTCCAGCCTTTCTTCATGCACGCACACAGAGCTGTCCTTCATTGTAGTTGGATTCTAGTGTACTGCTCGGATTTTCTGGTTTTAAAAGCGCCATTTATCAGCTGCAGGGTGGACGGCAGGTCAAGAGTCTTCATGTTATGTCTGACGGTCCGGTTTAGGTCTGGTCGTAATTTCTATAAGACGTCTGGTCCCGCATGATTATTTCTACTATTGGAGTCCATCCTCGTCATGGCTTTGATTTAGGAGTGATGCTGGTGGAGCAATGTGATTCGGGCATCCAGTCGTCGTCGCGATGTACAAGTGAAGGCGATATTGATGGCACTCGTGAAGGTACACCGCTATGTTAAACTTGGCGTAATGATAGGCAAGTCAAAGCTAAAGTCGAGGTGGACCAATTGAAGCGCGATGTTGTGCTCTAGCTCTTGAATATTGAATGGTGTTCTGAAATGATTGTTTTTTTTGTAATTTATTGTGTTGGGCTCCTTGGTGGTCATACATCTGTATTTGGCCCGAATTTGCTAGAAATCGTGTAATAATCGTTGCCCACAGTATTTTAGAGAACAGTTGCAACCATTTTCTTTGATCCCGTCTCCTTTTCTCCTAATGAGCTCTTTGTTATTCGATACGCCTAGGCGGCGTTAATCTATTTTTCGATTTAGGCGAAGCGGTAGTGATCCTTTCTGGATTGACCATCACTACTTGGTAGGATCAAGAGAATTAGATGAGGATGTTGGAAACGTCCACTTTTTGTGTGAAATTTCTATGACTACTACCTAGAAACTTCAGAGAATCGCGCCAGGTGTAACTCCAAGAAAAGATTGCACCTGCAAGTTGCTAGGGAACCATTTTGGCCACAATGGTTAGGGCGACTTTTCCGGCAATGTTGTTTTCTTCGGACGGAACGCAACGGAAGTGAAAGTTTTTCGTCATATCTCATAGTACCGAAAACTCAGTCGCAGCTGGAGTTCTGGAACTCGAACTGTGACTATCAGGGATGTGTTGCGGAATTTCCGAATTCCGGTTGTCGGCCGTTTTTAGTCCTTTCACCCGTTCCGTGTCTTCCCTCTACCCGGAAGAAGGAACGGAAATGGTGACCCATCGCTAATTGGTTGTTTTGCACTGCTTTCATTCAACTCTTGAACATAAACGAAGGACTGAAGAGGGAGATTAATTATGCGTCGCCTATTTTTGTGATTGTGTTGCTTTCGAACCGGTGGTGCACCCTGATTTCGATCAGTGTGATAACCAATTTGGATTCCTTTCTCTTTTCTTGAAATGATGTACTACCGGCTATAAGGCTACAAAGGTTTCACGAATGTTTGGATCAAGGATCAAATTCCTTATCCGGAGCATGCTTGCATTATTACCTAATTATCTTAGGTCTGGCCCGGAACACCAATTCTAGATCAGAGTTCTACAACGGGGGACGAGCGTTCTACCCCCTCATCCCCCTGGCCCGCCCACCCCTAACCCCCTGGGCTTGCTCGAGAGTCCAGTGGCTGCCTCACCAAATAGTGGAGACGCAGACATTTGCCACGCCTCTGTTTAAAGGGCGGAGGGTAGAACGCCACTCCGCCTTCTACAACCACTCTTAGGCCGCTAACAATGCTTTCCATAGGGGACATTGGATCTGTCCTAGTCAGAGAAGGCATGCGGGGTCTTGCCTGTCCATCCCCCCTTTGAGCTTGTTTCAGAGCTTCAGCTACTGCCAATGACACTATGGTACCCATTCGAACTCAGAAAGTGGGTGTTGTGTTTGGGTTGCTAAACGCAACTGTGACCTTAGCGTTGCCTCTCCCAATTAGGACAGATCTGGGACATTTAATAAGACCAGTAAGTGTTGTGAGTGGAGAAATCGTTGACGTTTTACTCGTCTCCTGGGTTCGTTGTGTCTAAAACACTTTCTTCCTATTTACAGAAAGATTTTGCATAAACTTCGATTTGTTACACTAGTAATGTTTGAAAAGTCATCAGTAATGATAAGAATACAAGGCTTTTTTATTGTTATATATTGTTATTGTTATAGCATGGGACTCTTTTCGAGTCCCATGCTGCCTTGCCCGCTTCCGAAATTCCTTAACGGCAACTAACGGGGAGGGTCAAAGAGGTGACCGTGGAGTCTCTCAGAGCGACCTGTATAGGGTTGTAGGGCGTTGTCTGGGAAGCGCCATAGTGGTTTCCAAATTTCCTGCGGATTTCCGGGTAGGTCAAAAATGGCGAAAAACTGCACCGCTCCAGTGCGGGCCGATAACGCAAAACTGACGCCTGGAATACCCTTGTCGTGCTCAAAAATAATCCTGCAAAGGTTTGGAGCTTCAATCATTGCTAAAACGCGGAATTTCATAAATTCCTAGTAGAAGCGAGAAGGCACATTCACGAGAGGCGTTCACCAGCAGCGTCCCAACGACTGGATGGCCGAGAGGATAGAGCGGTGGACTTGCGGGAGGGTGGTCAAGGGATCGGTTACGGGGGTGGGATCTGTGCATTGATAGTGGTGCTTTTTGCACATTTTATCAATGTAGAGTGCATTTTGGCCTCGGCGGGGTTTAGTGTTCGCGTTTTAACCTCTTTTTAACCTGTTAAGGGATGTGAGCCAAACCAGCCTTCGTCGATTAGGTATGGCCATTGAACCATGCTTGTCTGGTTAGGACCCTCTTTAGATATCCACGTGTGATGCTTGTCTGGTTAGGACCCTCTTTAGTAACCTTGTAGTGAGCATGATCGACTATTACTCTGATGCATCAACAAGATGTGCTGATCGCCTTTCAGATTTCTATGGAGAGCGTATTTCTTGTGACTTTTACTATTTTTCACTGTGACGAAAATTAGAATTTTTATCCTTCTTGCGTTATTGATCCCATTTCTGCCTATTATTTTTGTGGCGGTCACTCTTTTCTGCTCTAGACGAAGGGGGGGGGGGGTTCGCTATAGGTATGTACACAAGTACTCTCACATCACCTGCGTCGGATTTTTTTTTTTGCCAAAGTTCGTCTAGGGCGAGGGTATTTTGGTGTAATATCTCGGAGCTCCCGATATTCTTCTTATATGTGTAGCGGCTCGGGGAAGCTCCAAGATACTAAATGAATATTCCGAGGGATAAAAGATACACGAGTACTAGGCATAGATTTATCTCCATATAATATCATACATAATTGAATACATGAAATACATAAGGTAGGGCCTCGGCCGGCAAAGGCGTTGGCCAGGAGGCTAAGCTGATGGGGCCACGGGACACACACTGAGCACCCTTCCCCCCGATACGAAGGCGGTCCCTCCTATTTACCCATCCCCGGCGCCGATATTCTGTGTCGTCGACTTCTTATTCCGAACATCTACTAATTCGACGACTCTACCTTCGACATTCCGCGACCTTATACGTGCAGTGGACTACCTAACGCTGCTTGGATTACCGCCTGGCTGTCACAGTGCTAGCTCGTTGGTTCGACTTGGGTGAGGACGTCTTCGTCCGGCTGACTGGGATTGATAGATCGCAAGTTTTCTCGTGGCAGGAAAACACAAGTTTACATATCGTACTTGCCACCCTACTCGGTGAATAAGATTCGTATCTTTTGAAATGGCTAGTGAGAACACTCCTCTCTCGTCTCGAAAGCTTCAGGGCCGTCCGGTCAAAAGGTTTTGTCAGTCTTCTCCTCCAATGGGAAACGACTCGCTGGCTGATGCGATCGATCTCCTCGTCAACGACGCCCAACTCCCGGCGCACCTGAAAACGGTCCTAGGACACCTGTTGGACAAAGCTGCTAGGACTGAAGAGCTCATGTCAAGGAACCGTGAGTTGGAAGCTCAACTAAGACGTGAAACTGAGGAGAAAAGCCGCCTCGCCAGAGAAGTAGAGACGCTTAAGGAAGCTCTTGCTAAAAGTAGGCAAGCTAGTCCAGTTAAAGCTCTTGCTACCTCTTTTCCTGATGGCAATTGTTGTGAGGAAAGGGAGCGAGTGAGATCTGTTGTTATTGCAGGAGTTTCAGAATCTCGTGACTCAAGTGCTGTTAATAGAATATCATTTGATCTTGATTGTGTCAAAAGGATCTTTGACTTCTTGTCGATTGAATGTATGCCTGTTACGATATACAGAATGGGAAAGCCCAAGAATGACTACGCTAGGCTACCAAAAGTTGTGTTGCCTAATTCTTTCTTCCAAAGAGAGTTGTTGAAAAGAGCACCAAGGCTGAAAACCTTCCCAGTTTCGGGAGTTTACATTCGCCGCTCGCTCCCGAGAGTGGAGAGGGAACGTCTCAGTGCTCTTAGAAAAGCTAGAGCCATATCGGCTGCTGTTCTTGATTCTAATGCAACGTGCGAAAATGATGTGCCGTCGACTACCTCCGTGTGTCCATCCTCCAGTGATCGCCTCATGTCCAGTGAAGCCAATACATGTTCAGGGTCGGGAAACAGCAACTGACTCCTCGGAGCCAGTCCAAGTGTGTCAGATGCTTTTCCACTAATATTCGTTCTTTATGTAAAAATAATGAAGCTTTGAGGTTTCATCTAGCTAAATTCGACTATGGCATCGTTGCTTTATCGGAAACTTGGCTGAAACCTCAAATTGACGCGGGTTCCTTGCTAGGTGATGTAACTGAAAGCTATGAAGTCTTTAGATGTGACCGTGAAAGGAGGAAAGGTGGAGGAGTGGCGTTATTGGTCAAGCGTACGTTTTTCCCTGTTCTTGTCTACATCGAATCAGTAAGAGGTGGTTATGAGATAATTGCAGTGGATGCAATTATAGGGCAAATTAAATGTAGAATTGTACTTTGTTACAAAATCCCCAACTGCAAGGTTACGGATTGTGAGAAAATGATAAAGTGTCTCGGCGACTTGTCCGCTTGCAATTATGCAAGCTTACTCATGGGAGATTTCAATTTCCCTGAAATAGATTGGAGTAGCACAGGATTTCCTCATGTTGGGATAGCAAAAACCTTGTTTGACACCATGATCAACCATGGCTTTTCGCAGTTAGTGAAGTCGAAAACTAGAGGAAAGCACACCCTGGACCTATTATTTTCAAATGATGATTCGTTAGTCACGCAGGTCACGGTTAATCCCCCTCTTGGATCAAGCGACCATGCTGTAATCGATTTTTTCCTCAACAGAAGTGAACCTACTGAGAAGTATGTTATTAGAAGGGACTTCAAACAAGCTGATTATAATACGATCAGTGAATATCTTAACGGTATCGATTGGCACGGATCTTTTAGCTCAGTGACAACAGTAAACGACATATATGAAATGTTCGTGTTTATTTTACAGCATTGCATTTCGTTGTTCATACCTCTCTCCAAAGTGAGAGTCTCTAAAAAGCACATTCCAAAATTTCTGCACTCTCTTTTTGACAAAAAAATTAGTTCTGTTTAAAAAAGCTACTTTCTCTAATTCCTTGGCAGATTGGCAGGCCTACAAGTTAGCTTCAATGAAATTTGACAACAAACTGCATAAGTACAATTGCGTTGTCGAAAGAAAAATAATTGAAAGTGGAAATAAGTATGGTCTATTCAAATACATTAGGAAGAGACTGCAAAAGAGAGTAAAGGTGTCCACACTTCTAAAACGAGATGGTGGACTAGCTGTTTCGGATCAGGATAAAGCAGAGTGCTTAGCAAATATATTTGAGTCCGTATATGTTCATCATTCCAACGTGGGGGACAACGCCCTTGAACTTATTGGTTCATTTCCCGCAATGGAAAGTTGCCCTTGGACTGATCAGAACGTGCTTTACAAGCTACTCTTAGAAATCAAAGGGTCTGCTGACACACCGGATGAAGTGCCTTGCTATTTTATCAGGAAGGTGGCTCCTTCGCTTATTACGCCATTGCACATCATTTTCAATCTTAGTCTCTTCAGAGGGGAAGTTCCAGTTAGGTGGAAGCATGCCTTTGTATTACCAATACCTAAAAGGTCGCCCCTTAACGATCCATGCAATTACAGGCCTATCAGCATAACCTCGGTGTTCTGTCGAACTTTTGAAAAATTGTTAAAAAAGGTCATTGTAGAGCATTTAGAAAGGTCTCAAGTGATATCGGATAGCCAGCATGGATTTAGGGAAAGCAGATCGACTGTTACTCAAATGCTTGAATCACTGAATGACTGGACCCTCTCGCTTGACAGAAAGAAAAGTGTGGATGTAGTCTATTTTGATTTCTGTAAGACATTTGATAAGGTCAATCATAAAAAGCTCCTCCTGAAGCTGCGTCACATCGGAATTCATCCCACGATTGTAGCCTGGATTGAATCATTTTTGAATCATCGATCGTTCCAGGTGCGAGTTGGTCAGTCATTATCTCTCGCAAGATCTTGCACAAGTGGGGTTCCGCAGGGTGGCGTGTTATCACCAGTGCTCTTTAATATTTACACCTATGAACTCCCCAGAGTTATCGAAAGCTGCGGTGTAACATGCAAGTTTTTTGCTGACGACCTAAAAATCTATAAGGAACTCTCGAATGAGGAAGATTCCTCGGCTGTTCAGACATCAATTGACGCCGTTTGCTCTTGGTCGACTGCCTGGGATCTCCCACTAGCGCTGAACAAAACTTCTGTACTTCGTCTCGGTAGGAGGGTGTCTCCACGCCCGTACACTGTTGATGGAAGCGCTATAAATCAAACGAGTTTGACAAGAGATTTAGGATTCCTAATTGACGGAAAGCTCGGTGTCGAGCAGCATTACTCGTTTATAGCAAACAATGCGGAACAACGACTATTTATGCTTTTCAAAACACTGGTTACCAAGGATCCGTGCCTACTCATAAAAGCGTACAAAACGTATGTTCGCCCTATTTTGGAGTACGGAACTACCGTTTTCTCCCCTCACACTAAGAAGAGCATCATGAGATTGGAATCTGTACAGAATAGCTTAACTAGAAAGTTAATGATCCGTGGCCTGGGATTCAGCTACAGTTTTATACCCTCAGGTACAGATAGGAATAAAATGTTAAATCTGGAATCATTACAGGAGAGGAGAGATATGTTCGATTTCATCACGTTTTTCAACATATTGTTAGGTAAAATAAAGGCGAATATTTCCGATTCTTTATATTTTCTTTCCTCCAGCACCAGAGGCAGTAGTGTTAAGGTGAATGCAGATAGACCGCGATCTATCCTAAGAGCCAAGTTTTTCACAGTACGCGCCAGTATGGAGTACTCCAAAATTACGAAAAAGTTTCCTTCAATTCGAGGGGTCAATCATTTGAAGAACATAATTCAAAACTTAAGATAAAACTAAGATAAACTTAGATAGTTTCATCGGCTCTGGACAGTATTGGCCGTTTGCTACGAATCTGTTAATCCTCTGCGTTTTGTTCTCTGTTTGTATTCCATTTGTTTTATTCTCATTTCACTATGGCACTAACATCTCTTTTACAAGGATCTGCCTGGCTTACAACACTTTTAGCTGCGTTTCGTTTCATGTACTTAGTGTACATGCAATAAATGTTTAATGTTTATTTACGGCCCAGCTTATCGGTGGTCGGACAGCTGGGTGGCACGGAGGGATACGGGGTATTGTTGACCTTACCCCGTTGTCCCTCTTATCGTTTGATGAGGGGGAAAGACGGCCAGCTGTCCTCGCGATGGCCACAACATAGATTACAATTATAGACGGCCGGCCCGATCCTAATCCCTTCGGCGACCTACATCCCTTCCTAGGACTACTCCCTTACATTGGCATACTGATCACGAATCTGGAATCCCTTTTTTGTTCCGGTAGATTACAGAGCAGGGTGCGGGTGAGTGAAATGGTGGAGACGGGATAGCAGCACTCACTCCCTCACTCTATCCTTCTAGGGATGTTATTGGGCGATGATCACAAATTTGATATACGTTTTTGGATTTAGAACCTTTTGTGGACTATTTTCAGCTCAAGGTAGAGCTTGGAAACGAACTGCGGCCTAAATCATAATGTGCAGAGAAGGCGGCAGCCACGGGAGGCGAACCAATGGCATCACACCTGACGAGTCAGAGCACTACTCGTGCGCCACTGCCGCTGCTTGGAGACCATTTTGACGGAGCCCCCGTCCCTCACCGCTCTCGTGCCAGGTCTTTCGCACGATGGTGAGCTTATCTTTACCGACTCGCCAAATCTCGCTGTCGCCAAGCAGAAGATATCGATACTTCTTTGACGGCGATCTTCTGATGGGTCGTGAAAGGACTGTAAAGCGATGGCACGACAACTTTGAGGAAATCTCGAATGTAGAATTTGAACATCCTGCTCTCCCTTTTGCTTCTCCGTTACGCGGTCCTGTTCAGAAGGTCAAAGTGAAAAAAACTGAAGGAGACGTGAGGAGGACGAAGCCTGGCAAAGCCACTGATTCCGTTGACCTGCCGGTCGACCTGGTGAATTTGTAGGGCTGGTGCCCTGTGGACTGGGTGAGAGTTTCTCAATCAGGCTGTTGCTGAGAAGAAAGTGCCTGAGAGTTTTCAGAAAAGCACGACTATTCCGATTTAGAAGAAGAAGGGCAATCCTTCGGACTGCGCTAGCTACCGTCCAAAACGCCTGCTTTCGCACACCATGAAAATCTTTAGGCGAACTGTCGATGGACGTACCCCAGGATATCGTCCAGCTTTAGGCCGGCAGCAGAGTCTTGCGGGTGTCGCGGTCCTGCCATGGCAACGGCGGGTGGTCGGCGCTTCGAGGGTTAGGCCGGCAGCAGAGTCTTGCGGGTGCCGCGGACCCGCCATGACAGCGGCGGGTGGTGCGGCGCCGCGAGGGTCACTGTACGCAATACTGCGTACTTTTGCCGGCAGTTGGGCCTCTAAGAATGTCAGAGATGTAGTAAGCAAAACGCTTTTTCTTTGTGAAGAAGCGTTTTCTAAGCCAAGTTAGGAGTTCTTGAATGTAAGCCCCGAAATTTAATAGAACACTCCTTATAACTCAACAGTTCTGTACCATTTTGCGCTGGCTCTCACTTTTGTCGTTATAACTTCACTAAAAGTTCCTCGGTTCACAAGATGCTCGAAGATAATGTGGTAGCCCTTGTGATGACAGCAAGGTTACCTAATATCGTGCTAAGACTTTTTTGCGTTACGCTTTGAGTGCAGGATTCCATACGCCTCCATTTGTCGACACTAGCGGTGATTATATTGTTGGTTGTCAAGCCATTTTATAGGCAGAAATTATGCACCAACCTACTATATCCCTAGCATGTAGATTCGTTTAAAAATATGTTTAGAATAGATGAACCATAATGGACACCCATCTATCACGCCCTCCGGCGGATCTCACCCGCAGCTCCTGGCGCTGTGGGTGAGAGCCGCAAGTGCCGCCGTGAACTGCGGCAGCCCTCGGGACCTTTGCGTGCAGCGGCTCCGCGACAACTCATCCGCGCCGCAGCTTCCACCACAGTGGCAGCGTGGGTCCCACTGCGGCGGGAGCGATATGGACGAGTTCTCGGGGTGCTGCCGCGAGACTCTGTAGAGGCCCTTACACTAATCGTGCGGTTTCGTTGCCGGCTGTGGTACCGTTGATGCCACACATACCGTTCGTCTTCTGCTAGAGAAGCACCGCGAGAAACAGAAACCGGTTCACTTTGCATTCCTGGACTTTGAGAAGGCCTTCGACCGCTTAGGCGAGATGTTATATGGGACGCGTGGCGACGACACAGCGTCCCTAAAGAGCTCATTGTCAAGTTGTGCGAACCGTGGGACGTGGGAAACCGAGTTGCTCACAATGTCAAGTTTTGCGTTTTTTGCGTTACGCGCGACGTTTTAGCGGGAGGAAACATCGATGCCGAAGTCTGAGTTATTGTTGATGTTGGTATTGTGGATAGTGGTGAATAAAATATACACGTCACCCGACTCGGTTCGCAGGTGGGTGCAGGGTTATCTGTATCAACCGGCCTTTCTGCTTCACCACCCCGAGAACTTAGTCGGCCTTCTGCACTGTCAGTTGATGAACAGCCAGAAGGGCTCTGTGAAGTAGCTATACATGTCTGCCGACATGTTTGTTTTGTTCTTTAGCCCATCCTAAGCTGCCGGTACCAATTCCACTTGACAACTCAGTACGGTTATCTAAGGTCGCCTACGTTTCTTTTACGGCCCTTCCTAGGTACTAGAACCGTATGTCAGACGGTATAGGACACCGTTTGTTTTATACAACTTATGATAAAAACGAAAACAAACACTGAAAAACGGTTCACCACAAATTCAACACAATACGACAGGGAAATCAGGAACTATCAAAGGGATATCAAAATGAAAATTCCACTGATGAGAGTGAGTTAGTTGTGAGACGTAAAACGGGTCTCGGCCGAACAACGAGGAGAAGGTACCTACCGGCTTTTACGCTCTTGACTCCCTCTGTGCTCCAATCGCGAGGGTCGGGGGACGAGGAAGGAGGAGAGTCAGCCACGAGGTGGAGATCGAACCCGAGTAGAAAACTTATCTAATCCTCAGGGATAACTCTTTCACTTACCAGTGAGGGGCAACTACCATGCAGCAAACGCTGCCTAGCCGAACCTGGAAGATGCTGGGGCTATAAGGGTACGTTAATTACCTAGAAATGCCCACCTCGAACTCGAACTACAACAGCGCCACTAGGGAGCTGCCGTCGACTGCTAGCAAGGTAGTCTCTCAACTAGGATGGCAGTGCCCAGAGATGCACCCCGGAAAATCTCACTAGTGCTTAAGCCACTATAGGTTCTCGCCGACTTAACCCGTCGAGAGAATCAGGAGGCAAGTATGGCACTCCTGAAGACCACTACTGGGGAGTCAACAATACTGAGCGGTGAGTTGGGTGCCTAAGCTCTTTTGGGACTTTCCTATTCTCTTCCCCAGCCTAGTGGATCTTAATACAGTGCGCACCCTGCAGCGTATGAGGGCTGCGGTTAGCCTACCTCAAAAGAAGAGGGATTAGGGTAGCAATAGTTGGCCAAGTAGGACCGATGCCGGGTGTACTACGCGTGGCCGGTATGAGAATAACTTGACGGGGAGTGAAATTTAATTTAAGTGCGCCGAAAGTGTGGGACAGGCAAGGAGGGATTAATAAGCGAGGAGCACGAAGAGTGTCAACGGCTGGAACTAACCCTTGGTCGCAGTCAATAGCGATGAACCGCAGACCTGAGGGGAACGACTCAATCCGTCTACAGTTGTGTACGCTTAAAGATGCTCAGTACCCCGCACTTACTAGAGTGGCAGACAAGAGCGAGACTCAATTGCTTCAATCGTCCCAAAATGCGCGTACACGAACGTATATCCTCGTTAGCTCACACAAGTAGACTCGGTGATGAGCTAGATCCCTTCTCACGGCGAGTAATTAGACGAAATTCAAGAAAAAAAAAGTAGAAAAGTGAGTGGCCGAGCGGCCACACCGGCTATCCTTGTCGAAGGTGAAGACGAAACTGTTTTGGGACCCAGACCGCGCACTCGATCCGGGCGCAGTGCGGTTCCCGCCGTATCGGTCCCGTTCCCATCCTCGTTCGGACGGACCCGGCCATTGAAGAGAAGAAGGGTCCAGAAGAGAGAGAGAGTACTTTAATAGAAGAGGGTACTGACGGTAAGACAAATACCGAAACCGATTGACACCGGGGGTCCGTTCTGTCGAAGTGCACCAGGGGTCTGGGTTCTCCCCACTGCTCTTCGTGGTATCATGGATGCAATTCACGAGATCCCCAAAATGCAGCTCCTTGAACGTTGCTGTATGCCGATGACGTCATGTTTGCATGTGAGAAGAAAGCCGAACTCGAGCGACAGGCACAGGCATGGTGTGATCGCTTGGCATTGTTCGGTCTCAAGCTAAACGTCAAAAAAGGCGGAGTACTTGACGAAGGATGTGAATGAGCACAGATCTATCAATTGCAATGAGCCGCGGAGGACCAATTGAGTACTAGTTATCAACGACTGTTTTTTATCTTGACAATGAAGTTTTTTGCTAGTGTCCCTATACTTTCTGGTCAATTGAAAATGGTGTGTCTCCATATTTTGTTTTCTTATTTAGCTCACATCAAACCGATTTTGCTAAAATCTTTTGCTCCGTAACGAAAATCTTGCCGTAACGAATTTTACAGTAAAAAATTCAGGTCGATTGATATCGATTAGCGTACGAAAAGTACAATTTTTAAGTGTCCCTATACTTTCTGGTCGCAGTGTAGGTCGAGGCCTGTGAGTCGTTGTAAAATTTATGCTAAAGGCTTCGCCTACGGCCATGATTAATGACATAGCATGTTTTTCTCGATTTTATCCTGCTCCTTAATGTAGTGCTATTCCTAACCTCTTACAGATGTAAGTTGTCACAAACACCATCTGCCTTCTACATAACTTCAAAAACTGCGCTGTACTTCAAATGCATGTGGTGCATATTATACATTGGATCCGATCGAAAATCTTCGGATAATTGGATGATTCGGATAATGGCGATTTTGCGGACCCCGGATTTTTGGATGATTCGGATAATGGCAATATCGCGAAGACCGGATTTCGGATATCCGAATCGGATATCCGACTCATTAAGGCAAGACGCAGTTTATCAGAATTCTACTGTTCTTTAAAGAGGAATCCATCCTTCAATAACAGCAGCAGTGCGTGTATCGAAAAACTCTCACTTCTCGTCAAGGAAGGAAACTCAGGGAGCTGGATCATTCCAATCAGGGTGGGCGAAAATTCCGTTTCCATGTTTCGAATTTCGGTTTCCGGCCGTTTTTAGTCCTTCCGTTCCGTTCCGTGTTCCACTCTCTTTTGGGCCGGAAGACGGTACGGAAATGGTGACTCATCACTCACTGACTGCTTGCTTTACACTGCCTTCATTCACCTTTTGAACATAATCTAAAGGCTGAAGAAGAGCTTAACTATGCGTTTGTGATTGTGTTTCTTTCAAAGCGATGGTGCATCCTGATGTCGAAACAGTAACCAAATTGGATTCTTTTTCTGTTCTTGAAAAGATGTACTATCGAATAGCGTAGGTCCACAAAGGTTCCATGAGTGTTTGAGTGAAGGATCAAACTCCTTATCCGGAGCAGCTTATCTTTTTCCCTAGTAATCGTAGGTCTGGCCTGGAGCACCAAATCTAGATCAGTGTTCTACAAGCACTCTCAGGCTGCTGACAATGCGCTCCATAGGGACATTGGATCTATCCTAGTCGGAGGAGGGCATGCGGTGTTTTGTCTCTCCAATCCCCTCCTCCGAGTTTGTTTCAGAGCTTCAGCTGCTGCCAAATGATACAATGGTACCCATGCGAACTCAAAGCGTGGGTGTCGTGTCGTGAGTGCTGAACGCAACTGTAGCCTTAACTCTGCTCCCTCCTAATTGGGATAGACCTGGAACTTTCAATAAGACCGGTTAGGTGCTATGAGTGGCTAAATCTCTGACATCTTACTCGTCAGCTAGGTTCATTGCGTTTAAAATACTTTTTTCCTATTTACAGAGAGATTTTGCACAAACTTCGATTTGTTACACTAGTAATGTCTGAAAATTCATCTTAGTAATAGTAGGAATACAACGATTTTTTATTGTTATATGTTGCTGAAGAGGAGGTTTTTCACGCCATCCGGTGGCACCGCATCGCTTTCATACTCCGCCGCCTCAAAACACCACATTTGACGGAATTTCGAATTACGGTATTCGGCGAATGGAGGAACGGCGCGGTACGGCGCGATCAGCTGCGGCAGACTCGGTGTAGAGTGGAAGATTTCTCACCGAGATGAAACATCTTGCTATGTCCTTTTTGTTTTGTCAACAGAATCAACAGAACAAAAAGGGTGTAGCAAAATAATGGTACTACTGTAGTACATTCGGATTCCTGAGGTCGAGGAGAGGTCGAGAAAATTTTCTCGACCAAACTTCGCCCAGAGGGAGGAGTTATTTAGGGGTCTGATCACGAATCTGACATTCGTTTTTGAAATTACGGCCGATTACGGTAGGTTACGGTGTGTACGGGTGACTAAGACTGTCGAGGTCATAATCTCCGAGTTCGCCCAATTTTCGCCTAGGGGGTTATTTAACATCCATTTTTCGTATTACGGTGGAGCTTGGGCGAAATCAGTGACCGTGACCTTAGTCACCCCTATCTGGCGTAACCTATGAAGGGAATGGAGATCTGTAGACTCTGACTCTTCATTTATTAAACTACTGCTGAACGATGGCCCCGGAATGGCCATGTGAGAGAGAATTCTGACAGATTCTCGACCATGAGTACCTTCCAGCAATTTTACTTTTGGACCCGGATATGTTGCAAAATAAGGGATCATTTAGTGCCATTTGCATTGCAGGGGATTCGACTAAATACGACACTCACCAGTTTTAACCGTAGGTTGAGCAGACGACCTCGACCCCAGCATTAAGAGAGGATTCGTCGCTTCTCACAGGAAACCCACGACTAACATTAGCAAGATGCATTCCGTTGCTCAGTCGGACGATTCCCTTGTCTTGGTTCTCCAATAACTCATGGACCCTATCGTTTGTCATCATTGGCAAGCGGACTGTAGTTAGCAGAAGCTCGTGGCCACACTTCGCTGACGCTCCCGTTTGTGACCACCGTCGCACAGCGACGCGTCGATTCGGTCAGTCGCGCCGCGGCGAGAGTACAAAAGGCGCCTAAAGCCGTCTGATTCGAAGGCCCTAGTGAGTCAAAAATTGAGCGGTGCTCCTTTGTGGAGCGCACCTTCACCATTTCAAGCGCTATTGGATTTCTTTGATGTGACTCAGTTGCGAGGACATGCGGGAGCTATTCTTCGCGATCCTCGCAGTCTAAACAATTATGTTCAGCGCCGCTCGCCGCTCCGCGTACTACGAGCATGGCGGCGTCTCATGGCGGCGGCTTTGCTCGCAGCTGTTGTGTTCCAGAATAACCTTGATTGTTCGGCGTTCCATCCGGCTGCGCTTCCTCCTAACTTCTCCGCTGGTCGCTGAATGTCTGCTCGGAAAAGGCGTTCTCATTGTTTTTCCTCTCGTAGCTCCGTCTCAGCGATCCCGCTCCGTCACAATGATCCTCGTAAGACCGCTTTTTGGACTAAATGTTCCTATTGATTGTGCACAGCATAACATTGCACGCAGTTATTAAGTATGCAATAAAAAAGTTACACATGCTCCTCACTCCACCTATCCCTTGTGGATGTAATCCGAGCTCCTACGTTCTTTTGTTCCATGGCTCAATCTCCGCTTAATGAGCAGATTGAGCTGGGCCTCCGCGTGACGCTTCGCTGTGTTGAGCTGATTGTCGTTTACCACGTCTTGCCTTTTTTACGATGCGAGGCTGCCTGCTGTGTCGCGCTGCAGTTTGTCTCCGCAAAGTTCTCCATTTCCTGTATGCTTTTCTGCTTCCTCGGAAATGAGGAACTCCTACTGATTTGTGCCGTGGGAGGCCGACGTTCCCTCGCTTTTCTTTTTGAGTGTGTCAGTTTTTAGAGGAAATTCTGACTCATTCTAGTTGGAAGGGGGCTACCCTAAAATCACAGTTGAGTCCACTCTCCCATGCAGCACTACCTCCTCTGAGTTTTCCTGAAACCCCTAATGGGGAAACTAGAAGCTTTCAACGAATCTTAGTAGAGGGATCGGAGAGATAATTGGAACTGTTGAGCTATGTCTTCCCGCTGTACCTACGGCCTGAGATGACTCAAGCCATGTGCTTAAGTCTAAGGAGCATTCGCGAGGATACAGAGAAAATATTCTGCTGACTACATCGTTCCGGCATGCATTAATGGGGCAGCCAGATAAGTAATAATGCTTGGCAGTTAGTCATTTGACTATCGGTGTAATAGCAGCTGCTGCCTTGCGCCGAAGTTTTTGCTCCGAAGACGAGGAAATTACGTCAGGTGTGTGCAGGATTACCCAGGAGAAGTGATTAAAAAACTGCTACCGACGCCAAGACAATTTCCATACATGAAAACGATACTTCCTTAGGGAACTGAGACTCAGATTTTTGCAAGCTGGTCGGTGCTATCTTTGAGGTATATGACGGCTCTAGTGTCCCCTGTTATACAACGGATTTTTTTAAATTAAAAATGATGTTTCGAGCGTATTTGAGCAACAAGAGAGCTTGAGAAGTGCTCAGTGCCAATTGTTTCGAGATGGTGTAGGTGTAGTATGATAACCCAGCACAGAAGAGTCGAAATAAGGGAGAAGATGCGACTTTAGCTGTTCCCATTTTAACTGCGTCACACATCTATTTCTGTGGGATATGGAGGGAGCAATTTAGATGCTTATTTGGAATCTGCAATGACTTACGGTGGCCAGCCGATTGACAAGTCAGTGATCTATCCCTCCTGGACAAGCATGGAACCTTCACCGACCTCGGAAGGACGCACGCAACAGTTGGCACCTCCTCCAACTGCGCTACCAGGCGACTAGAGCCGGAACATAATGCAAAAAAACATGTTGAAATAACTTCATTACCGCAAGTTTCTTACCGTAATGACGTTGCTTTTCGAGGGAGTAGTGCTACTATGTATTAGGGCGGTTCATATGTTTCTGCGATATTTGGTATTACCCAAATTTCCATATATTTTGATCTCATCGAAATATCACCCACCTTGGTCGATGCCTGTCCTCCCTAGTTTCGGCAAGGAATGGATGCCGTGGCGATAGAAATCCGGGGGTTTTGATTAGAAAAAGTGACGAAGGTGGGACCCGATATTCGACCAGCAACTACACGAGCTGATGCATGCCATGCCTCTTCAACTGCCTTTTGAGCGTGCCTTTTCAACTTATCCCGCTCTCACCTTTTTGACTGGTTGGACGGTGGGTACTGTACGTGTCACATACAGCTAGGTATGCTTGGACTCCAGCACACGAGAAGCCGCCAGCAGTTTCCAAAGGCGATCTGCACCCAAGGAAGGAGATGCTGAGTGTGGTGTTGTGTGCTGGGAGCTTCTCCCTTCTGGTGCCATTATTAATAGTCAGGTGTACTGCAACCAGTTACAAGAACTTAGCCACGCCCTTCAAATTAGACGCCCGAAAAGATTTATTTCCTCCATGGCAGTTCAAAACCGCATATTTCAAAAATGACCCGCCAAAAACTCCAGCTATTCGGATGGGAAGTGATTCCCCACCCACCCTATTCAGGTCGGAGGTCGGATTCGAGCGGCACTCGAATCCGACCTCCGTCACTTTCTCGAATCGAAACCCCGGATTTCTATCGCCACCGCATCCATTCCCTGCCAGAACGATGGAGAGCAATCATCGACAAAGATGAGCGGTATTTCGACGAGTAAGGTTAGTTTGATCAAAATATATAAAAATTTGAAATTATCAAAAAATCGCAAGAACATATGAATCACCCCAATACTACACGACATTATTTCTGTGCATGTTTTTTTTTCAAATATTTTCCTTTCTGCTGTTGCTTCTACCGTAACAGGGGATAAGTGCAGCTATATTTTCGTCAGATGAAGATGGGTTTCCCTGAACTTTGGTAGGTTAGATGTACTGCTTGCGTCTTGATTTTCGTTAGATGACGCTGAGTCGCAGGGTATCCACAGCGTGCTGATTGGTTGTGGTAAATCGTGTTGGTAAATCGGTTTTGGGTTGTCGATTTCGTTCTGATCAACCGGTCGCTCTTTATGAGTGGGTGAATCAGACGCAGATTTGAGCGGCAAGGTTATCTTTTGCTGGAGATCACTTGTGGTATGACCTGATCCCACAAATGACCGTTCATGCCGAAGCCCTTTCAAAGCCACCTGCATACGAGTGCTGATCTTTCGTCCTTGTAGAGAATCTTTGAGGAAGATGAAATGTTACCATTTACTATTTGGAAGGTAAGGTAAGGTAATCCGATGCCTTCCCACGAGAGCTTCAAATGTTAGATGCTTTGTTCTGATGATTAACTAGTGGTGCTGTGTTGGAGCGGATAACCTCGTTTGTTTTTAGGTCGACAATTGAGTTTGTGAACGTGAAGGACGTCAGGGACCCCACATGGTTTGGAAATTTCTTTGATCGATCTCACTGGATTATCGCAGCAGTGTACGCCGGTTACTGGCTTTCATGTGATGACTTGCTGTGAGAGGGGAGATGGAGATGTTATTTTCAACTGGTCTTCATCCTCTGCCATTTTGCTTTCTGATCGGTCTCGCTTGGTTATCGCCTGGCTACATTAGACTTGCCACCTCATCTCTACGGGTTTCGTGCAGGATGGACACGTAAGGAGACCATCTAATCTTGGTTTGTTGGTTGTGAGTGGTACAGGTCTGCGGGCGGATAGGCGATGGTTATTCTTGGTTCTTGAGACGGCGCCATCAACTGCAGCTGACGTGCCTCGCAGTATTTACTGCGGTGGCACATAGAGGCTTCCAGTGCGCTGTATCGCACCAGAACCGTCAACACAATTAGAGCTGCCGCGAAGTCCTGCTTTGGGGCGGGCTTCGCCTGCGCTGCTCTGCGCGTCAACCAAATCGACACAGTGTTGAGGCGCCTAGCCCGCTTTCGGGTCCTTTGTCTATTGTTCGCTTTGCTCGTGCGATGCTCGTCTAGGGCGCAGGGTGAGGTGTAGGTGAATTCGTCTAGTCTATACACTTTGCTTCTATGGCGTATCCTGGGCGGTTTCGATGAGCTCTTCACCTTGCCTCCATACTCTGATTTGCGACGGCCAGCGGGTCAGCATACTATCCTGTCCAAACAGGTGCTGTATGATTTCTGGAAGCCTGGAAGAATGGAAGATTTGGACAGGCGGTTACGGAACTTGGGTCGATTCGGAATGCAAGGGAGAGCTAATTTCTTCTTCCTAGCGCACAATATTTTTGTCGCGTCATTCACGAGCAACAGAAGAACGCAGATTAAGGAAAATCCCAGCAGGAATAGCTAAAGGTTGACTTGGACTCCTATGGGGGTGTCTCACCCACCCCTCTTCTACTCAGTATTGCAGGAGCTGTTTGAATCTATGTTTTGACTCTGCTGTATTTTGCGTAGCCCCTTATGTCAACATTGTGGAGTCCATCCTATTCGCGAAGGGGATAGTCTCACGAATTGTTTGGACACCATTTCTGCTTTCCATCGAGGTTTTCTATTCGAACTCTACCCCACAGGCTCTCTGCATTAGCTAATACGTATTTTCACTTAATTTTAGGATCGCAGTTTTTCAAGAATTGCTTCGCTATTCCCACTCTGACGAGGAGAGCCAAATTGAACCGAACATGACCATCTGTCAACAATCAAAATTGTGACAGTAAATGTCTGGGGAATCTAAGTGGCATGCAGTTTATAAAAATAAGCTTACTTAGCTGCGACTTCCGTAAGTGTTTGAGTAATCCGTGGATAGGAAAAAGCAGCAGTATACTCGTTCTCAATGTCCAAAACAAATCTTTCACCTGGCTCAAGATGATAGGTAGATCCGTCTTAGTCTGTTAGGAAGAACATTTCTCACTCTCTTTGTCTCCCCGTTTTAGAACGCCGGCATCGATTTCCCTATGTATTTACCTTCATGCCCGGTTTATAGGTGGATTTCTCAACTCTGGTCCTAACGCTTCGACAGATTTGTTGCCTTCCAGAGACTCTACGTTCCACCACAGAGGGTTTCGATATGGCTGTTACACAACATTCAACTTGGTTGGCACGAGAGTAGAGCAGGCGTTGCCCACCGGAATTTTGTTTACCGATTATCTTGTGAAATACACATGCCTCATAACACTGGAACTTTCGTCGTCATGTTACTGTACCCTAAGCCCTGACTGTAATGGAACGATGCTCGGTTCGCTTGAAACGTGGATTAGCGGGTTTTCTTCAGTGAAAGCGGTTAAGGTGCGTGTCTGCTTGCGTTCAGAAGAAAAAGAATGACTAAGACTTCGTCCAGAAGTTGTAGGGTACGATAGCAACACAGAATGCAGGCCTAAGCATGACAGGCGGTCGATCAACATTGTGAGAAACTTAAGGTTAAATGATACTGTGAGAGTGGCTCTTGCTGTTTAGTGAACAGATGTTACCGTTCCTCGCGCGCACCTCGAATGGATTCTATGTCCAGTTCATGCCAGCGCCAGTCACGCCTTCCAAATAGCTGTTGTAGATGAAGACGGAAGCGGACGAGCTTGGGAGGAACTGCTAACCTACTTCTTGGTTGGCTCTGTCAGAGCGTTGTGTAGTCCATGCACACATTCGCAGCGGCTGCATGAAATGGAACGTGTAGCGCGTGCTGGATTGATTGAGCAACGTCTATCTTCATTCCTTTCTATTGTGACTGAAAGTGGTATAATAAACATTGCGGTGTCCGGTCAGAATGTGTGAGTGGTAGAGCTTCACAATTTGAGGGGATCGAATGTACGCAAACAATTTTGCTCCAGCTTTTTTGTGCAGTCACTTTACAGAGACGTTCATGTCCCATGCGCAACAAAACTGCTATAAACGCAGTCGTCTTCTGGTCGTTGTCAGTATTACGTTGGTGAAGAAAGGTAAAAATTCTTTACAGTTTATTGAATCAGTCCTGACTAGCAGGATTTTCTGCAATACTGCTTCAGTGAGATTACTTGAGTAATCAGAGTTTAATCTGTTAGAAGGAGCCGTTACAGATAATTGCGAGCTATTACGCTAAGTGCAGTGTATTTGGGCCATTAAAAGCGAATTTCGCCAAAGCGTTCTCGTTTCCACTTGGATCGTTCCATGTTCAGTTGCCTGGCACTGGGATGACCTAACCATAAGCGGAAACCTGGAGATTCTGCCGCACTATCAGGGATTCTGAAGAAATCCTTGATAGCGTGTCTTATCAACAAGCGATATGGTGGAACATTTCACCATATCGCTTGTTGATAAGACGCGCTATCAGGAATTTTGGCTGTAGTTTCGTCGTTAAATTGCTGTAAGTCGTTGATGAATCCGGCCCCTGTTTTGCAGTCTTCTTTCAAAATCTGCTGTTTTCTCCTTTTCCTGTTAATTTGCTGCTTGTTATTTTCCTTTTCATAGCAACCCTTTAGGACTCATTCCTCATTTCCCTGGCAGTTTTGTTTATATCTACTGTTTCAGCACCGCTTATCTGTAGATAGGCTTTGAGGGGATTCAAATTGTTACAGTCACCAGAAGAATAGCGACGTATAGCTTATCTCTTCAATTTTGCAACACAGTTGTTTACGAATCGTGTCATCCTCGTCGCTCATCGCTGTGCTGCTGCTGCTTTGCTATAAGTTATAGAGAGTTCAGTTTTCTAGTGTTTATAAAGAATCCACTACCCTGGTTGAAAATATGACAGAAGAAGGCATTTGGCACGCTTGCCGAACAACACAGCTGGAAAGGGCACTTCGTGCAAAACTTGAAGTTAGTGAGGAAAGATTGGCGCTATCCGTATTAGAAATAGAGATGGACCTGCAAATTACGTTGAATTTATAATCAGCGTCATTAGCTGGTCTATTCCTATTACTTGGTGACGGGGATAAGCAAGCAGTATAGGGAAAATGAACCCTTTGACTGACTCGACAAATAATTGCTGGCCAGGCGCGTATTCGAACAGCAACGTGCGGAATTTCGTTTCCGTGTTCCGAATTACGGTTTCCGCCCACTTCCTGAAAACGGAACGGAAAACATAACTCATGAACCAACATTCCTTGTTTTATGTTCATTGTTAACACGATATGAAATATGTATGATGTTCTCTGAAGTCTAAAAGCTTAACCCTACTTTCGTGATAATTTAAAAAAAACAGATCTACATGCCATGGAGTTTTATACCTTTAATCTCTGAAAACATAAAATTGAGTCGAAATTTAGAGCTACCTTAGGAAGGGATAGCCTAAAGACTCAGCAAAAAATACTGATATGAGACATTCTCTTTGAGTAATACGGGCTCTTAAAGCGATGGATAACGGTGCACATAGTAGACGGTCGTCTAGGGGAATAGCTAAAAACGTCCATTTGTGTTTCCATAGTTAAGCCCAAGGTTTTCGGGATACCCGAAATTGGTTGGCTGAGTCTTCCTGAACAAGAACGAGAAAGATCTTCACGTTCCCTATGATCAGTGACTTTGGACCTCCAAACGAATTGGGTGCTAACGACGGGCAATGATTTCTTTCATTACTGGGAAAAGAAACCATCACATTTTCAAAAACAACGCTTGACCGTGATGAAGTGTGGATCATGAACAGTGAGAAAGGAAGGGCTACACGGAAATGATGAGTGATAACTAGCATCCTCAAACTATTACAAACCCCTAGGTCGCTCCCTAAGGGTCATTTCAGTGCTTGCTGATTAAGCTGGGTGCAGATTGGCACTGAGGATGCTGATGAGAATCTGAGGGCAAACTATGACGTCTTAGACTGCAAATATGTCATGATCCGATTGACGAAGTGTTACTACCCATCCGAGCGAATTTCCAAACCTAAAGCCAAAAAAAGTCAACCTAATTCGTACAAGGGCGCGTGTGGCGCAGTCGGAGGAGGCGCGACTGTCCCGTGCACCCGATACCAGGTTCCTGGTTCGGATTTCTCGCTCAGGCCAACCAAGCCTTCCATCCCTCCGGGGTCGGTGAATTGGTACCAGACTCGTCTGGGAAGGATAAAGCGCTGACTTGTTCATCGGCTGGCCACCGCAAGTCATTGTATGGCCAAATACGCATTCATGTCGCCTCCACGACTTCCCGTAGAAGTAGAATGCGTGGCGCATCCCAGAAGGGATTGAGTAACGCCGTCCTTTATCCTTTTATCCTTTAATTCGTACAAAAATTGTAGAATCTTGAGTATAAAGCTCTGACAGTTTACTCATAAATTGCTTTCGCAGTGCTATTTTTCGGCTTTCTAAGAAAGCTTCAGGAGGAGAAATCTCAGCGTGTACAAGAAGATCTCGAAGTGTATTCCGACAATTTATGAGCTCTAAGTGCACAGCCGTTAACATTTACACAATTAAAAAAGAATACATAAAATATGCCTAATAAAAGCCTTCCTGTGGCTTTCATTTTCAGAGATATGCCAAATGCAGTACATAGTGCTTATTGCGAAAGTGCGAAATGGCTAGCTATGTGCCAGGCTGTCCAATAATTCCTGTTCGAAAATTTTCAAAATTCTATAATTTTCCTTAGAAGTCTTATAATATCAGGCAAGTGTAAAAACCTTCTAGAAGGTTCTCCAGAGTTCCACGCTAGGGGTATGTAAGGCGCAGTCGCCGCGTCTAGCTACCAGTACAAGCTAAAATGGACCAAGGTCGAATTCGTACGTTCGTGTACTACGACTGGCTGCTGGGCAACGATGCGGGCACCGCGGTCGCCAACATCTGCAGAGCGGGCAAGGAGGATGCAGTGTCCCAACGCACAGTCAGGCGCTGGTTCAATCGTTTCGAGAGCGGCGACACGAGCCTCGAGGACAGGGAACACCCGCTGAAGATCATGCTCTGCTGCTGGTGGGACGCCAAGGGCATGCTGTACTTCGAGCTGCTCCCGCAAGGCAGGACGGGCACCGCCTCTATCTACACCTATCAGCTCGAGAAACTAGCCGCCGCCACCGAGAAAAGCGTCCCCGACGGGCCTCGGTCCACCTGCTGCACGACAACGCGCGCCCACACGTGGCGAAGGAGACCCAGCAGAAGTTGGCGACGCTCGGCTGGGAGACGGTTGCCCATCCGCCGTATTCCCCGGTCCTCGCCCCCTCCGACTACCACTTGTTCTGCCCGCTGCAGCACCATTTGGCCGGAAGAAAATTCACCAACTACGACAACCTCAAATCCGACATCGCGGACTTCTTCGACTCGCAGCCCTCGGAGTTCTGGGCGAAGGGCTTCGGCGACCTGCCCAATCGATGGGCCACTGTTGTGGATAACTGTGGTGATTATATTGTTGATTAGACTTGTTTTTCAATAAAGTTGAAAAAAATTAAAAATGGTGAAATTTTCGGACAAGAATTATTGGACAGCCGCGGCTTAAAATCGGCGGCGAGAATCTAAAACGATTCTTGAAACGCTTTTCTGATTCCTTTCTTTGCCCTTGCTCTAGCTGCTTGACAGAGTAAATGCGCAAAGGTTCGTCTGAAGAAAGTGGCGAAACGAACCTTTCCCCTGCTTCTTCATTAATCTTGTCCTCTCTTCTCTTGTTATCTTACAATTATTTCTTTCCTTTCCTTTTTTCAATTGCTTTAAACCCGTTGAATCTAAATCTTAAACTATTTGAGACCTCTTTGTTTCCATTTTTGAACAGGTAAACTTCTAATTTGTTCATGGAGTTACCCACGCAGTCATGTCGCGGTGACTTTTGAATGTCGACGTTGTGAAAATTAGGCCGTTTCGAAAGTTGCTTGATCAGGACTCAAAATTTCGCATAAAAACCGTTTACTACTTCTCGAGTGGCCATGCACGATAGCCTTTTTCTAATTTCCGGGAATTCCGAAAACAATTACAGCAGCCTCCGATCGCCTCTGGATTAGAAGTCTCCTAAGCTTGAGAATTTGCGAAGAGATGCGAGAGCTTGCACCGAATCTCTAGATTACTCAAATTCGATCAATTGCCTAATGCAGACTAAGCGTAGAGACTTCTAATATTTGGTGTTGTAGAAGCCTTCAGATATCCGCAGGAGCTCCATCGTCAATGAAATCCCACTATATGTATAATATAATCTGCTGTTTCACTCCCATATGGGGTGGACGATGGTTAGGTTTGAATGCTCGATGTCCTTGAGGAATCGCAGTGATGGTCTCCAAGCTCTCATACGCGAGCTCTTTTGACAATTTGAAATTTGCTTAACCTATATTTGAACGATCTGGACACAAATGCATAGGGAGAGCTCATGTGGAAGCGCAAGAAAATAGAAATATTCTGACATGTGGGCGGTAGAAGTCACGCCACTCGTCTGGATTGTTTCATTTTACACTCGGTTGATTGTGTTTCACTTGAATCTTGTTATAATTTCTCCACAAAATGGCCATATTCGTTGATTTTTGCCTCTTGTTAGGTTTGAAACTTGAAAACATTACAACTTGCAGCAAAATAGAGGATATCCTAAAAGTGAGGTACTGTTCGAAAGGTTCTAACATTGCTGCTAGTGAAGCTTTTCAAGATGATTGAGATGATTCAGTTTTGCGGCAAACTGAACAAGCCGTTGTTCCGCTACTTGAGCTCCATAAAGCAGGCCTAGAATAGGGTCTTCTCCACCAAGATAGCACCAAATGAGGTAGTAGTAGATCCTGAACTTGTGCAATAAACTCGCATTTCACATGCATTTCACGTGATCGTCAAGTTGTAGGCGTTAGAAAAAGTTCAGTGCATGTTAATGTGGTCAGTTAATAGCAAGACTGTAGCGAGCATTCAGCCCATGAACAATCAATCGAGTCTGAAATTAAAGGTTTCAGACGCATGCATGGCGCAATCTTCACTATTTGAATGTCGGAGTTTTAGTTACCCTGTGTTTCCATATGAGTCCCAAACACCTTCAAGAGGCTCTGTAGCAGCAGTGTTGGAACCTTTCAAACAGTTCCTGCATTTTTCAGGATACCCTCCATTTTGCTGGAAGCTGTGGTGTGCTTTTAAGTTTTAAACTTTAAAATAAGCACCAATCATTCTCTAATTTTCCCTAATTTCTCCATCAGATGAAGAAACTGTAACAAGTATTTGAGCGAAACACAATCGATCGAGTGTAAAATGCAAAGCTTCAGACGAGAGTATTCCGCGATCCGTACCACTCGTATGTCAGGAAACTTCTATTTCCTTGTGCTTTCATGTGAGATCTTCTTCAGTATGTTTACTGGCAGCAAAGTTATCATCTTTCAAACGCTGTGTACATTTTTGAGGCACCCTGTAGATTCTGTTGCTCGTAGTGCAAGAGGCTTCCACTGAAGTGGTCCACGTTAGTGACGATGTTGAGGCCTTGCTGTCGGTATCCCCAGCAACATTACTATTTTTTGGTGTGTGTGTTTTCTCCTTCATGCCCCATTATTGACCTGCAGTACTTTACACTGGCTCTCTATAGACATGCTCCTAGTACAGCTCTCCAAGATGCTTCGAGTCAGCGGGTAGTCATTAACCTGCTTTGTTCAGATGAGCAGGCTATGTGCGGGTTGACAGACCTGGTGTCCAGCTGTCTATCGAAGGCAAGCAGTGCTAGCAGTCGTTCGACCAGCAGTGGACAGCAGCATCAGCCCTTTCTTAGAGCTAGTCTCTTCACTGGAGTGCCACCTACTATTCGCTTCTACACGAAAGGGACGAAAGGTAAGAATAAATGCATTCACTCATCGCAGAAGTACCACCCTGTTTCTGTGTTGGGCACAGGTTAGCACGTAAATAGTTAAGTGAGGAAAGCGACGGATAATTATGAAGGAATCTGCCCGGACAGGGCTTCGTGCCGCGTTATAGTGAAGGTGCGCAACGTTGGAAGAGTCCGAATTCTGTGAGAAATATCCAAAAATATGCAATCTTTCTCAGGTATCATAATGTTTGCGAAAAGACAGTGTTCAAGAGATGTCTGCGTACTGAGGAAACGTCAGAAGAGCAAACAACACACTATTGTTTGCTCGATGTCCTCTCAATCTTTATAGTGAAGAACTAACAATAAGTGCGAAGTCTTCGAGCGATGCTGACTCTAAGCACAATGAGAGCTACCATTTCCTCAGTTTCTTAAAGTCGGTCACATGAAGCAGGCCTTCCAACAGATCGCATGTAACGCTTAACGGCGGATAAGTGTTTCAAGAAGTTGACCAGTTTTTTTTTTGGGGGGGGGTACATCGACTGAAGCTAAAGGGAAGCGTCGAATAAAAGGAAACATAGTTTTTGAATGGGGATATGCATTTGAATAAAGGCTCCAAAGTTTGTACTCAATCAACCCTACCGCAAGTACCATATCTTAAGCGATAACATCAGGAACCAGCGAGTAGCGATTGCTGCGGGTCTGCTTGCCTGTCACAATTCATTAGGCGGACATATTCAACGATTTTGCGCAGTATTGTAACTGGCGATGAAAAATGGTGTTTGTATGTCAACATGACGCACAGTAAAGAATGGCACAGCATTGGTCAGCAAGCAACACCGAATGTGAGACCGGATTTTCAGCCGCGTAAAACAATGCTGTACGTATTGTAGAACTTGAGGGGAATTATTCGCTACGAACTGCTTGGAAGAACCAGACGGTTACCGTGGAACTCTATGTTCAACAGATGGAGCGGGTTAGCATTGCTATTGAACAAAAGAGTCCTGATCGGCAGTATGGAGTCCTTTTGCTCTACGACAACGCTCGCCCTCATACCGCCAGTATGACCAAGGAAGGCATTCAAGCACACGGCTGGAAAGTGATACCACGTCCGCCATACTCTCCCGATTTGGCGGCAACAGATGTCCACCTTTTCCGATCTTTTTCGAACGCCATCCGTGGAGTCTCCTCTAACAACGATGCACAACTGAGACTTTTTCGAATCGAACCAACAGAGACTTTTACGACTTTTTTGGATGACTTTTTCGAATCGAAGCCGCGTGATTTCTACAGACTAGGAATTGAAGGTCTGATTGAACGCTGGGAAGATGTTGTAAACAACAGTGGAGAATACATAATTGAATAGTTGCTATTTTTTCCTGTTAGTTGTTAGCAATCTAGTTGTTAAATTTAATTGATAGTTGTTAATTAGTTGTTAATTGTTAGATAGTAGGTAGCTAATTGTTGAAGAAAAACATAGTGCAATCCAAACAAAACGGCACGACTTCTGAAAATACTTCTGAAAAGAAACGAAGGAGAGGGGGTCCTGAAAAGAACCCCCTCTCCTTCGTTTTTGATTTCAAAATCTCCTACAAACCGTCGCGAGCAGTCCTTTCAGCTATCGTCCCTTCTCCGTAGACAGCGCAAATGTCTCTGGCAGCCTTAGCAGAACTAGAACCGTGGTTGAAAGCAAGGAGATGAAGGTGCAGGAAGTGCTCGTCCTTGTCGACCTGGCATTTCATTTTGATCACCTGAAAGTCAACAAACATTTAAATGGCGGAAGAACAGATCATGTGTTCTGGTAGAACAAGGCATCCACTTTCGAGTGTCATATAGAACTGAGCAAGACATACTGAACAAGAAGAAAGAGTTATTGGTGAAGACTGGTTTTTCTCTTTTTGGCATTTTGTTGATATTCGACAGAAAGCAAGACATTCTCTTCCGAACGGCATATAACATCAAGCAAAAAATTTCTACTACAGAGCAGGAGCTGTCGGTAAAAATAAATCTTCAGACGTCCCACTTTGATGACCTAGTACAGAGCATTGTCTTCCAAATGCTGTGAAAAACTACGCAAAAAATTACAAACTTAAGCGGAGGGAATGAGCTGTCACAAATGGCTACTTTTCACTTTTTCACTTTTCATATTAACGACCTAAAAATTGACAAAATTCGGGATGAAGAGAGGGCTACAATACATGTTCTCATAGAGCAAGTCATTCTCTTTCGAAAGCTGTATAGCGCTATGCAAGAGACCGCCGTCGAAATCCGCAATGAACTGTTGAAAAAAGCGGCGGCGACTTATGGGCCAACCTAATAAATAAATAAATAAATAAATGTATATATAACCTCTTTCGAGCTCTAAAGTCAACCGGAGATTGATGTCTGAGATTATGAAAGTTACGGTGTTCAATCCAACTAATAAGAAAGATAGCGAGCTGTTGGAGAGCGTTCAAAATAGCTTCACTAGAAAACTATGATCAGGTACCACACGGTTCCCAAAGATCGGTCATACTTGACCTTCCCTCGCCGAAGAATAGAAGAGACACCGCAGATCGTGTCACGATGTACAATATCATTAGTAGCAGGTTCTCCATTAACCCAACCGATTTCTTTAATGGCGCCCTGACGAGATCCGTAAGAGGAATGCTTAAACGTAAGAGGTTGCTAAAGCGCTAGTCAGATCTGATTTTCTAACATGCAGAATTCTTGGTGATTTCAATCTGCTGCTAGGTGAATACGAAGACATGGCAAGGTTATTTGCGCTATAGTTATGTTCTTGAAATTTTTTGTGTATTCGAATGGTTTCGAATGCCCACAAATTTAAAATATTCGAATCTGAATATGTTCGAGAGCTACACTTTTCATAACCGCAATTCGTGTATGCTCGAAATCGTATTTTTTGAATATTTGAATTCGAATACATTCAAAAAATGAGATTTCTTGAATTCGATTACATTCAAAAGAAATGATTTTTTTTTTGAAGAAAATCATTCAAATACCTATTCGAATAAGTCATTCGAGCACAACTGCAGGCCTATACAGGCCTGCAAAATGAGGTCCACAGCTTAAGCATTATGGAAGGTTGTTCATTTAGTAGACAAGTAGTTACATACATAGGCAACTCTTCATCATGGCACTGATTCCAACGAGCATATGACTCATCATTTTCGTGTTTTTTCTTGTTGCATGTGTCCAGTTTTTTATTTGTCGTTCCTTCATTTTCTTTAAACGTCCATCTTGGGTCTTTGTCTATTAAATAAATAAATGATATCTAATCTATGTTACAAATGAATTTAAACATATTTTACAAAAAAAAGAATGGTAACTAATGTCTCGCTTTTTTATTGTTACGAAACACTACCAACTAGAACTTCCAGCAGGTCGGAAACAGAGTATTGCCGTATTGCGCCGTGATCTCGTCCATTTCGCCCGTATGGCTGTGGGACTCACTTCCCCACTGCGGTGGGAGCTGCGTCGTGGACGGGTCTCACAATATCAGGCACTGCAGCACCGCTCTGCTGAAGGTCGTCCACATCAAACCGTTGCGGCTGCAGGGTAGGACTAGGAAATTCTATTAGGTTGGTGCATAAGTTCTCGGACATTTGATCCCTCCTGGGGCCGGATTCATCAAAGTTACTGCAGTAACTTTAACGGAAAATTGTAAGCAAAAGCTCAGATAACGCGGCTTATCAAGCGATATGGTGAGCAATAAGCCGCGTTATCTGAGCTTTTCGCTTACAATTTTCCGTTAAAGTTACTGCAGTAACTGTGATGAATCCGGCCCCTGAATTGAAAGCGCATTTTCCCGCCAAATTCCTCACATGTATCAACGCGTAAATGATCGATCGATAGAGAAAGGAAAGGGCTACAAAACTGTTCCTAACACTTACTTCTGCTTTGATAACGTCAGCTACAGTTGTGGCCGTGGCCTTTTCAAAAATGCCGAAAATGCCGCATTTTCCCGGCTTTTTCGGCCTTTCAATATAACTTCCTTCAAAGTTAACCAATTGCGAAAGCAAGCACATTTTTGAGTTCAGCAGTTCAAGCTCTATCAGAAAGCGTTAAAAAATTGCCAAAAATTTCAAAGTTTAACAGAATTTTTTCAAAGGTTAGTTTTTCGTTCAAAATCGTGCTCCATTGTGAAGGGCGGCTGCGGAGGAGTTGTCGGTCGCAAGTCGTGAAAAATCGTTGCATGCTGATAACTCCTTCAGTTTTAGGTTTTTTGAGAAACGTTGGTACCGTTCGGTTCGTCTCTTCGAGATCTACACAAGCGTGTATACAACTTTGTCAGACCACCGCGTTTTCGCAGTGGGTGGGCAAAAATGACTGGAACGGGCTCTTTGCGGTTGGAGAAGCGTATTTTTCGGGACTTGCATGTTCTCGGAGTATATCAAACATGGCGTAAAGTGCTCCGTCATGCCAGGAATCCACTGAGTGCGCCGTGCACTATGCATATAGGATCAACCTATCAATCGAGGAGGGGACAGCTTGTAGTGTGAGCGTTTAGGGAGCTTTGTGTGAAATTCTCAGCCGCCCTACTCAGGAGTTGCTCTAAGGCTGCCCAGCTAGCCTTTGAAGTGCGCCGTGCAGTATGCATATAGGATGGAACCTATCAATCGAGAGGGGAACAGCTTGTAGAGTGAGCGTTTGGGGAGTTTTATCACAAATTTGCGGCCGGCCTACTCAGGAATTGCTCTAAGGCTGTCCAGAGAGCCTTTGGTTTGCGCTGTGAACAATGCATACAGATTCGAACCTTTCAATCAGACACGTCGCTGCGTCCAACAAGCACAAGGGGCGCCAAAGATGAGAAGCGGCGCGCAAAAGAGCGCCGGAGAGCGCCGTTTTCCGCTCGCCACGTGTCGCTCCGGATGCAAGTCGCCTTAGGGCTCGGCGTCCTCAACTTCTGGACGTTAGGCTGATGGAAAGAGCCTATCCACGCGTTTGGACGAACATGACCTTCTGTATGGAACTAACTGCCGGCATGGCGTGCTGTGAACAATGCATATGGGCCCGACAGAATCAATTGAGTGAGCGCGACAACCTATAGAGCGAGCGACTACTTGTAGAGTGAGCGTATGGGGTGTTTTAAAGGAAATTCCTAGCCTTCCTACTCAGGAATTGCTCTAAGACTGTCCAGCTTGCATCTGGAGTGCACCGTGGACAATGCATATAGAATCGAAACTATCAACTGATGGGCTCGAAAGCTTGTAGAGTGAGAGTTCGAGGAGTTTTATCAGAAATTCCCAGCCACCCTACTCAGGATTTGCTCTAAGACTGCCAGCTTGCATCTGGAGTGCACTGAGAACAATGCATATACAATCGAATTTATCAGTCGAGGTGGCGCGACTGCTCGCAAATTGCTCGCGCGGGCGTGTTGGGGCGCGATAACTCTGTCGAGTGTGAACCCTTCCGGCTGCAACTTGTGGATTTTGTAGTCAGTAAGAAGCTCTACCAGTTTGCCAAAGCACTCGATGTAGCCTATGAATGGACAAAGTTACGATGGTGCGAAAATGCAGGTAAGGGGTTGTACAAGCTATTTTTTTCGATTTCAGTCGATCACTGCGGGAGGAGGCGGTGAGCTGACGGCCTACAAATGCATAGGCTAACAGATCACTTAAGCTAGTTTACGAGGAAGCGCTCACAGCTCTCCAACTCCCTAATCTGGCTTAGTTACAGGTACCGTTTTAGAGCGGCGGATGGCAACAGTGAAGTTTCTTCCACCCTTACTCCTTCCATCCTTGAGTTTTCGGCACTCGCAATGACACCGTTCTGTTCAGCTCGATGAGCTCTATCGAGCATGTCAGTTTCGACCAATTTTGGAGATATCGATTTTTTGATAATTTTGCATTGGAGGTGAGGCCGCAGCGGTGGGCCGATGACGTCACCGAAAACCAATATTTTGAATCTGGCCAAGTTGACACCATTCGAGAGCGCTTTTGATAGTGAATGGAACGGTGTCACTTAGAGTGGCGAGAACTGTGATGTGAGCGAGTAAGAGCGAGGAGAACATCGACCATTGTTGTGCTAAATTGTGCGCGCGGCGTTTTCTGAGCGCGATAGCTCTGTAAAGTGTGAACCTTTCCGGTTGCAGCTTGTGGGTTTTGTAGGCAGCAAAACGTTCTAGTAGTGTGCCGAAATACAGTAATGTAGCGTATGATAGGTCAAAGTTACAGCGCTGCGAAAATGCAGGTTAGCCTTGTGCGGCACGATTTTTTCCAAATTCAGTCGACACCTGCGGGAAGACGCGGAGAACTAACGGCCTGCAAATTCGCAGGCTAGCAGAACACTAAAGGTACTTTACGACGACGTGCTCAGAACTCCTCAGGTGTCTACACTGCCTTAACCTCAGTTGCTAGTTTAAAGCGTCGGAAAATAGCTGATAGAGTTTCTTTCGCCCTTACTCGCCAAGATTTGCGTTTTCGACACTCGCAGTGGTACCTTTCTGATCAGCATGAAAAGCGCTATCGAATGGTATCAATTTCGACTGATTTTGGGGACATCGATTTTTTGACGGTTTCGCATCGAGGACGAGGCCGCTGAAGGCCGCGGCAGAGGGATGATGACGTCATCAAAATTGATTTTTCGGAACCGGCTCAAGTTTGGCAACGTTCGATAGAGCTTTTCGTGCTGAATTGAACGGTGTTATTTAGTTTATGAAAAACTGTGATCTGAGCGAGTAAGAGGGCAGGAAACTTCAACCGCTAAGCCACCCACCCTAAAATGGAAGCTGGGACTAAGGCAATTAAATATGCTAGGGAGTTGTGAGCATGTCACCTGTAAGCACCTTTAGTGCTCTGCTAGCACGAGTATTTGTAGGCCGTTAGACCTCCGCGTCTTCCCGCAGTGGTCCACTGAAATTGGAAAAAATCGTGCCACACAAGGCTAACCTGCATTTTCGCAGAGCTGTAACTTTCTCCAGTCCTAAGCAACATTCTTGCCAGAACTACTAGAACTTTTTGCTTCCTACAAAACCCACAAGCTGCAACGGGAAAGGTTCACAATTTACAGAGTTATCGCGCTCAGAATACACCCGCGTGTCAAACTTAGAACAATAACGGTCGATGTTCTCCCGCTCTTACTTGCCCAGATTACGGTTTTCGTCACTCTTAGCCGAACCATTCAATTCAGCATAAAAAGCTCTATCAAACGGTATGAAACTTGGGCCGGTTCGGAAAAATCAATTTTCGATGACGTCATCGCCCCTCTGCCGCGGCCTGGAGTGCCCTCGTCTTCGATGCGAAATTGTCAAAAAATCGATGTTTTTAAAATCGCCCGAAATTGGTACCGTTCGATAGAGCTTTGCGAGCTGAACAGAATGTTACCACTGTGAGTGCTGGAAACTCAAATGTGGATGAGAAAGAGCGCTGGAAACTTCACCGCTGCCCTCCACCGCTCTAAAATGTCAGATGGGGCCGAAGCAGCATAGGCGGCAGGCAGGTTTTGAGCATGCCATCGCAAAGTGCCTTCAGTATTCTGCTCCCCTACGCGCTTGTGGGCTGTTGGCTCATCGCGTCTTCCTGCAGTGATCGACTGAAATCGGAAAAAAATTTGGCCACACAAGCCTCACATCCATTTTCACACCGCTATAATGTCATCTTTTTAGAAGCTACAACGCTGTACTTTTGCAGACTACTTAAGCACTCTGTTGCCTACGAAACCCACGAGCCGCAGTCGGAACGATTCGATCTCGACAGAGTTATTGTGCTCCGAACACGCCCGCGCGTGCAATTTGCGGGCTGTCGCGCCCACTCGATTGATAGATTCGATTCTATATACACTGTTCTGCACTCCAAAGGCTAGCTGGACTGTGTTAGAGCAATTCCTAACTAGGGCGGCCGAGAATTTTTCATAAACTCCCCAATCGCCCACTCTACACCCTGTTGCGTCTACTCGATTGATAGGTCCGATACTATATACATTGTTCACGGCGCACTCCTAGGTCTTGCCGGAACAGAGTACAGCAATTCCTGAGTAGGCCGGCCGCAAATTTTTGATAAAACTCACCAAACGCTCACTCTACAAGCTGTTCCCCTCTCGATTGATAGGTTCCATCCTATATGCATAGTGCACAGTGCACTTCAAAGGCTAGCTGGACAGCCTTGGAGCAACTCCTGCGTAGGGCGGCTGAGAATTTCTCATAAAACTCCCTAAACGCTCACACTACAAGCTGCCGCCCCTCGATTGATAGGTTGATCCTCTATGCATAGTGCACGGCGCACTCTCAGTGAATTCCTGGCATGACGGAACACTTTACGCCATGTTTGATATACTCCGAGAACATGCAAGTCCTGAGAAATAAGCTTCTGCAATCTGAAAAGGTCTGCCCCAGTCATTTTTGACCACCCACTGCGAAAACGCGGTGGTCTGGCGAAGTTGTACAAATGCTTGTGTAGATATCGAAGACACGAATCGAACGATACCCACTGTTTCCCAAAAAATCTAAAACTGAAGGAGTCATAAGCATGCAACGGTTTTTCACGACTTGCGACCGACAACTCCTCCACGACCGCCCTTCGCAATGGAGCGCAAGTTTTCAATCTCGCCCATTTCCATGGCTTCATACAGGGTGCGTAAAAAGTATTGACGCAGTAAATGACGGCTGTGGAAGTAGTATTGCGCAGTTAGCTTTAAAATATTCACTTGAGAAATATGGAAAATGATCTTACAAACACGATAGAGTAACTCGTAATTGACATTGGCTCCTTTACTGTGAATACAGGAGCGAAAACGACGGAAAAATTCATGAGCACGCGCCGCTAGTACTCGCTTGGATTTCGTCCCGTGCTTTTAACAGGGTAGCCTTCTGCGACTGGTCACTTCTGTTGAAAGTAGCCCAGACCTCATTCTCCAAAATCGCCTAAAAAGAGTAATCCAACGGATTCATGTTTAAGCTGTGTTCGTCTGAGAAGCTGTCCACACCTGTGCGCGTTATCTGTTTGCCGTTATCGGACAGAGATTGATAATTTTGGATTTTAACGTTATCGTGCTTGAACATATTGTAATCATCATCTGTTATGACAGAACCGTGGCTGACGTTTGGGTTGCTGGCCTCTTTCCTCACCAACCGTTTCGAACAGCGCCAAATTCTCTTGTTAAGGAAGTATTCAGCTGACTGGGTAACAGACAAAAAAAGGCCACCGTAACGGTGACGATCATGTTTCTTCAGTTTTTTCGTGAGTGTTTTTTGAGCACAACACAGACAACAAAAATAACACACAAAAACCTAGAGAGGTAGAAAGAGAAAGCTGGAGCTGAAACAAAATGTAGGTGCGTCAATACTTTTTACGCACCCTGTATAAACAATGTATACCATACGATAGAGCTTGAGCTCCTGAGGTCAAATATATCGTTTGTTTTTGAAATTAATGAACTTTAGGCGAGTTATATCAAAAAGACGCAAAAGCCGGGAAAACGCGGCTTTTTCGGGATTTGATCAAAAGATACGGCCATAACTGTATTATGGCTAAGCAATTCATCCCAACTGAGACGTATATTCGGCACGCCATGTTATTCCTGCATCAATCTGGCCTCAATGCCAACGAATTGTATCGTCGCCTGAAGGATGTTTACAACGAGAGTGCTCCTGCTCGAAGTACTGTGTACCAGTGGTTCTCGAAGTTTGCAGTTGGTGAGTTCTCCGTTGAAGATAATGAACGAGAAGGGCGCCCGATGACACTGGATTTGGATGGCCTCCGAAGTATAGTGGAAGCGGGCCCATACCAAACCACTCGCGAACTAACAATCACTCTTGGTGTAAGTCACTTAACAGCCGTTCGAGGATTGAAGTCGATTGGCAAGGTGCAAAAATTGGGTCGCTGGGTACCTCACGACTTGACACAACATGATATGGATCGCAGAGCCGATGTCGCTCTGTCTCTCCTTACCCTCAGACCCACGGATGGCCGGACAACCTTGTCACCGGGGATGAGAAGTGGATACTCTACTCTAATTATCACCGTCGTGCACAGTGGGTACTGGAGAGGCAGAGAACGTTCCGAAACCCGACCTTCACGTGAAAAAGGTGATGCTATGCATTTGGTGGAGCGTTCTTGGCGTAGAATACTGGGATCTGCTGGACGAAGGGATAACGGTGACGGCAGAGGTTTACGTCAACCAACTGAGGAAGTTGAGGGCCCACCTTCAAACCACACGAGAAGAGCAAGTGAAGGTGTATTTTCAACACGACAACGCTAGACCGCATATTGCTAGAGTGACGGCGGCTGAGTTGGCGGACTATGGATGGACCGTTCTTCCACATCCACCTTACTCACCAGATATCGCTCCTTCTGATTATCATTTGTTTTCAAGCCTTCAACGCTATTTGGACGGCCAGCAATTTAGGAACCGAGAGGATGTCAAGGAGGCACTGCTCACATTTTTCGAATCACAACCGGCCACGTTTTGGAGAAAAGGCATCCATGACCTACCAGCACGTTGGCGAAAGACAATTGATGTAAAGGGTGGTTACTTCAAATGATTTGATGTTGTTGTTCGTATGTTGTGATAATAAATATTTCATGCCCCAAATGTCTGCGAACTTATGCACCAACCTAATATTTCTTCGCTTTGATGAAATTTTTAGGTCGCTCTCATTTGTCGCCGTCGAAAAAGCGGACAACGATAATGACATTGCATCTGATGAAGCCCTCCCTCTAGACAGCGCCACAGTACACAGTACTGCGTGCAGTAATCCCCTTGCGGGATCCATCCAGGTTCATCGCGGCATGGCGGCATGCCGCAAAACTCTGTTTCCGGTCATAAAGCTGGTGCTACTGAAGAAAAACGCGCACAGTGTTGTAACCAACGTCTCACGTTCGAAGATTTCAGTGACGAAGCCGAACAAGAAGATCACCAGTCGCTTGACATGGTGTCACAACAGCCTGCTCCCAATAGTGATGCGACACTGTCTCGCTGCCAGCCACTTTACGGTATGTTCTTCGCCAGCAGGATGACCTTCTCAGAACCCATATCAATGCTCGGTCTAGATAGTGGATGAGTCGCTGTTCTACATCGGGTACTGGGGCCGGCATCTCAAAAGCAGTCAGTATCGGTCGCTGAAACCGTATCAGAAGGTACTTTGCTGTTGTCTGCATCGTTCTTTACATATTCACCGTGGTCTGTCAAGTATAAATGCAAAGTTAATGCTGTGCGAGTGTAAACAGGAAGTGTTTAGCGAACACGCTGGCTGGTTGGGCTGCTGTTTAGAACGGTCAGCCGTTGTTTTGTGATGAAGCGAAAAGAGAAATACTCATCGCATAGCGATCGCCGAACGCTGCTGCATCAAGCCCTTTATTTCTCCCTCGGTTCTTGAAGCTCTTCCCAGCACTGTATTTGTAGCTTTGGAACTAGTCGTCCGATATCGCCGTGACACGTACCTAAAAACATTTCCATATTCAGCGAGTTGATATTAGACGTTTTACGAGTGTCTTTAAAGCTTTTCCAAATATGGCCTTCAACGTCCTTCCGATGAACTTCAGGAATATTGTAGTTTGTTCGTGGAAAATCCTGTGCTAAATATCTAGCGGTCTGTGAAGGGTGATCTATAGTGGCGATATCCGTTCCTCCACGTGGTACCACCGGAAACAGTTCGCTCTGCGAGCTAAGCCGAACACGGACACTCGAGTGCAGGCGACAGGCCCTCGTGACCGGCCGGGCTACGAACGTCTTGTGTCACATCATATGTTGATAACGCCTAAAGAGCTCTTGCGTAAATGCTACGGCTTCCGCGGGAGCCGACGCGCACTCGCAAAGCCCGGCGAGTGTGAGAAGTGTGCGAGGGCCCCTGATGCGAGGACGGTCTCGTGGGCAACTGAGCTAGACCGAAAGTGCCGCAACGTAGGCAAGACCCGCGTAGTAACGTTGAATGTGGATACGTTGACGGTCCGCTCGTGCGAGTTGATAGAAGCACTGGAGCGAAGAAAGATAGATTTCTGTGCGGTGCAGGAGTCGAGGTGGTCCTGCTGCAAGTAAAGGAACATAGAACGAGACGTTAAGGCCGTTCTATGTGGAAGTCCCAGGACCACCAGTGGTGTCAGTATGATCGTCTGCGTTTCCCTGATGCAATAGCAAGCGTAGAACGTTTCGATAATCGCTTGATGAAGATTGTTGTCGCCGTAGAGGAGCGACGATGCGATTTTTTCTGCATATGCGCCGCATACTGGCTGTTCCGACGAGTTCTGGTCCCTGCTTGATGAGAGGACAGCGGAAGTACCATCACAAGGTGTGGTTGTTGTGGCAGGTGACCTTAATGGCCTGGTCGGAGCAACGAAAGACGGCTACAGCTGTCATGGCGGTTTTGGATATGGGTCGCGCAAAGCCGGTGGTGAGAGCCGATGGTGATGCAGACTTACATGACCTCACCATCGTGAATACCAAATTTCGGAAGTGTGACTCCGACCTCATCTCGTTTTATAGTGGGAACGCCAAACACGGATTTGACTATGTCCTTGTTAGGCGTCGCGACCAAGGCCTTGTCACAGACGCGAAGACCGTGCTGTACGAGACGGTTGCCACACAACACCGTCCGCTGATCTGCTCGCTGAAAATCACATCTTCGAGGTGTAAACATGTCTAGCGATGCGGGTCGGTTAGAATCAAATTGTGGCGACAAAAATAGAAAATAGAAAAAATTGAAAAATATAGAATAGAAAATAAAATAGAAGGAAGCGGCAGTTATTTCTCGCATTCGGTTGCCGTCGGTGATAACTGTCGACGAAACCGGAAAGGATGCCACCGATGCGATAACTCGGGCTGCATGCTTGGAACTCGGCCCAACGAAGTCTGGACGACGCTGAGTCGACAAGCAGTCATGGCTGTGGACTGACGATGTCGGAGAAAAAGTCCGAGAAAAGAAACGGCTCTGTCACGTATTTATCGGTGATGAAACAGTCAATAATTGGCAGAATTATCGAGAAGCGGCAAAGAAGGTAGTGGCCGCTGCTAAAGCCGCATATTACGCTGATGTCATCGAAAAACTGGAGTCGCGCAATGGTGAGCGTTATCTTTACCGATTTGCCAAAGCTCGCTGTCGCCAAGCAGTTCCTCGAGAAGTTCTTTGGCATCAACGATGAGAACGGTCATCTTCTGATGGATCGTAAGAGGGCTGTGAAGCGATGGCACGACCGCTTCGAGGAAATCTCGAATGTATAATTTGCCCATCCTGCTATTCCTTTTGCATCTCCTATATACGGCTCCGTTCAGAAGACTACAGTGAGAGAAATCGAAGCAGCCCTGAGGAAGATGAAGTCAGGCAAAGCCACTGGGCCTGATGACTTGCCGGCTGACTTGTGGAAGTCGAAGGGTTGGTGCCCTGTTGCCTGGCTGACAGAGTTTTCAATCAAGTTGTTGCTGAGAAGAAAGTGCCCGAGCGCAAAGCACGACCATCCCGATTTGGAAGAAGAAGAAGGCCAGTCCTGCGGACTGCGCTAGTTACCGTCCAATTCGCCTTTTTCGCACTCCATGAAAATCTTTGAACGAATTGTCGATGGACGTCTTCGGGATGTCGTCCTGCTTCCAACGAATCAGTGTGGTTTCGTTTCTGGCTGTGGCCCGTTGATGCCATTCACACCGCTCGTCTTCTGCTAGAGAAGCACGAGAGAAACAGAAACCGGTGCATTTTGCCTTCCTGGACTTGGAGAGAGCCTCCGACCGCGTGCCGCGAGAAGTTGTATGGTACGCGTTGTGACCACATGGCATCCCTGAAGAGTTTATTGAGTGGGTGCGCATTCTGTACTCTTGCCCAAGGAGTTGAGTGCGAGCACCAGCGAGCACCTCGATGGAATTTCCTATCTCTGTAGGGGAGCACAAGGGATCTGCGCTATTCCCACTGCTCTTCGTGGTCGTGATGGATGCAAACTCACGAGATCTCTGAAAGGCAGCTCCTTGAACGTTGCTGTATGCCGATGACGTCATGTTCGCATGTGAGGAGAAAGCCGAATTCGAGCGACAGGCACATGCGTGGTGCTATCGCTTGTCATTGTTCGGACTCAAGCTAAACGTCAAAAACACGGAATACTTGACGACGGATGTGAATGAGCGCAGATCTGTTAAGATCAATGACACTGAGCTCTCACGAGTTAAATCTTTCAAGTATCTCGGATGAACAGTCACGTCCCATGGCAGCGTACAGTTGGAGGTGAATGCGCGTGTGAGTGCAGCTTGCTCCAAATGGCGCTCGTTGACAGATGTGCATTGCGACAGGACAATACCTGAGCACCTCAAATCGAAGGTTTATAGAACAGTTGTCCGCCCGGTAGCTACGTACGGTGCTGAGTGTTGGCCCGTGACGAAGGAAATTGAAAGCCGCCTCAGTGTAATGGAGACGAAAATGCTACGGTGGACGGCTGGAGTTACGGCTTGGACCGCGTTCGCAACGAGACCATACGACAGAGGTTCGGTGTCGCCCCGATAGCCTAGAAGCTGCGCGAAGCTCGTCTTCGATGGTACGCCCTCGTCCTTCATGCTAATGACGGCACCGTCCTTTAGATTGTCCTAAACCTTGAGGTCCCTGGAAAGCGGCCCAGGGGACGCCTGAAGCAACGTTGGCTAGATACATTGCATTTGGACATAAAGATGGCTGGTGTGCACCATGATCAAGGATTTGATCGGGAGAATTGGCGTCACCACGCCAGAAGAGCGGACCACGCCGCCATGCGGGACAGACGCTAATGAAATTGATAATGATGATGGTGATGACGATGTGAAGCTGTGATCTATGCAGCATCTTCACAGTGAGCTACAAAACACGGATTGTGTTTTCAGTCGCTGCAGTGTAGAAAGGTGTTATCTTCCAAAGCGTACCTTGCGCCAGCTAACAAACTGCGTGACATTGTGCTAGAGAGGAAAAAAAGAAAAGAAATCCTTCGAATCCACCTATGCCGTGTCACTTCAAAGAATGTCCAGTCTAAGTGGCGTAAGCTAGGTGCGGGAAGTGAGCCAACATCTCGGTCTTATCACTGAATTAGCTTTCGGGCCTGTGATATGTTTCCCCGTAGGAAATTGTTACTAAATCATTTTGAAATTGTGACCACGGCACCTGACTTTTACCTGTCATGTACCACAGTTCTTGCCCATTAAGGACGCTGACATTCACAGCAGGTGGCCCAACACTGTCTATGGTCGTGGAGAAGTTTTGAGTCCATTACAATTTCTGTAAAAAAAGGCGAAAAGTGAGAACAAGTGTGTGTGCGGTTCGGTCAGTCCAGTGCCAAGGAGAGACTTCTATGTCGAAGCAAGAGGCGAATCAATTTTGTAGAACATTCCTCATCGACCTTTATTTTACTATTCGCCCTGCTAAGGTTCCCTTTCAACCTGTACCGTTTTAAAACTTATACGTCTCGACGGTTGAAGTTCTTGAGCATGGGAGCCTTTCTTGCCCACTTGAGTTGACAGCGGCCATTTAGGTGAATCACTACCCGGGGGCGTTCCACATTGGCCGCAAGGATCGTCTGTGGATGCATATCGAGAAGCAGCAGCGTCGTTTCGGCGAGCACGTTTACGGCATCATGCCGAAGACATACCTCCTTCCGAAGGACTACGCTCAGATGCGCGACTATCTGGCTGCCTCTCCAGCTAATCACGTCATTATTAAGCCGGTGCGTTTTCGTTTGAACTTTCACATTAATTTTTATAATAAAATCCACTTTTCTATCTGTAATTCTGTTTATACGCAGTATATGACTAGAGAGGACTAGTAGTTCGAAATCATTGCTCCTTTTAAAAGAGGATTCATTAAAATATTATTGACTTATTAACGTGACGAGTTGTCCTTCGCCTTCTCTACAGTTATGCCGCATATTTTTGTGAGGAACTGGCACCTACTTTTCGCTTTCGTAGATGGATAAACTCCACGCCATTATTACGTCTGATATTGAGTGAATCAGGAGAAGCGGTCATTTTCTAGGCACGTTAGTACTTTAACATCAACTCCTGGTGTTCGATGATCTATAGCATTTAAGTCCTGGCGAAAAAGTGCTTTGTTATTATTACTTATTACTAAACTGTTGAAAATCACTATTTGAACGTTGCATCTTAAGCCAGCCAGTGCTCGAGGAACCGGCATCAGTGTCACGCGTAAAATCAAGGAAATACCGGAGAAGACTCAACTGGTCGCACAGCAGTGAGTTGATATGTTGTTTTTAGGATATATTATGATGGGGGCCGTGTACCTCAAGTGGTATGTCGGAGCTAGCCGCATTGTGATTTGCAGTTACGTAGACCGACCGCTGACCATAAACGGAGCGAAATTCGATCTTCGCCTCTACGTCTATGTACCGTCTCTTGAGCCATTGCGAATCTACATCTATGAAGAGGGCTTGGTGCGGTTCGCTAGTGTGCCGTAAGTATCAGTTGTTGCATTTTATTTTTGTACAATATTTTTATAATTTTAATATGTTTATTACGTATTTTTTAAAATCTCCTACTTTTTTACTCTTCACAATAGTATAGCTGGATTTGGTAGGGCAGAATCTTCGAAATTGTTACACTATGAAGTTTGTCCACCCTCTATCACATGTTCGTGGTTTGTTATCCGAAGTGCCCGTACTCTACGTGGTTCGTGCGCCACACATTCTACTTCTACGGGATGTCGAGGAGGCGATTAGAATGGCCTGCGCTGGCCAAGCAGGTGAACATGTCAGCACTTTCCAGAGAAGTCTGGTACCAATTCACCGACCCCGAGGGGATGGAAGGCTTTCTTGGCCTGTGCATGAAATCCAAACAGAGAGCTGGTATCGGGTGTACGCGACAGCCGGCAACTCCTCCGACTGCGCTACACGCGCCGCTAACTCTGATGATGTTGAACTGCCGTGCTGAGACATCACTCAATGCCAAGTGTTGTGCACTTTGCCTCATACCTATCACCCGATCAACTTTGTGCTTACCAAGTGGCTGGTTTGCGGCCCGCGTCTTCTGGCTAGATATTCTTTTTCGCGCACCGCCAGAGCTGTTTCCGTTTCCCAGGTGGATTCAGCATGAGAGCTCAAACACTCTATCTGAAAAGGTCCAGTCTTTGAGCAGTTCCCTATACTACCGATTGGACAAATAAAGCAGTTCCGCGCAGTGCTTATCAGGAGTCGGCTTTGAGCCCGTTGCCTTCTGATTCTTCAAAGCCATTCTCCAAGGCAACATTGCTTATAGCTGGCTGCAGCAAGAGCTCTCTGAATATATCAGAAATAACTCTATCGGAGATGAGGAGGAAAACGAGTGTGTCTTATCCACACACGGTCGACTCTCGCCGGCTATTGTGAGACCTTCGTTGATCATCTAGCCATTCTAGACGGCTATATTTGTAGGTAGTCGCAATGTTTCTAGGTGTTCGTTAAACACTGTGCATGTTTTTACTGCCTTTCGGAACATGTTGCTTATAGCAGCGCGTTTCACAGCAGAAAGTTGTGCAGATATGGTGATAGAGGTCGTCGAAAACAAAGGAGTGGGTGAAGTGTTTAGTGCGGTGGTCTGTAAGTTTCAACCTGTGCACCAGGTTAGGGCCTCTAACGACGAGGAACGGCGAAGCATCATAGAAAGATACAATTGCACGTGGAATGACACTCTTTTCGAATTAAATCGGACACTTAACGAACCAAACTCACCACCCTTCTAAGCAACTTAACGCTTTTGAAATCAAACCGAACGTCTTCCAAGTTGAAACAAACAAGCGTACACCATTTTAAAGTAAAGGAGGGCAGCAATTTTTCAGTGCTAAAAGAAAAGATTGTGTCATGCGTTCGTCCAAGATGTCGCGATTTTTTTTCGATTGTTAGCATAAATTCTGCTTGCGTGGAGCTCCATACCTGTAAACGATAAAACAGAAGCGATTGTAAAAAAACGTACATATTTTCACTTTGTTGTTTCAAGTAAGCACCATTCACAATATTAATTAGATCAAAATCGCGGTAAGTTAGACCAGTGCATGACCGATCTCTCATTTTACCATGCTGAAAATTGCTACGTTTTTGTAATCTAAAATAAGCTTTGACGCACAGTTTTCTTTGAAAGATAACGTTTTATAAAATTTCCAGCAGAATGTTCCCTTGTTGGGAGGCGTAAACTAAAAGGTTTCAATTAACGTCATTCTAAATTTCCTTTGAACAAAAAATTGGTCTAGCCGTCTCGGGGAGTTTGTATTTCAATGTGGATGAAGCTTGTTTTGAATCGAGTTTTCGGTTTGATTTTAAAAGTTATGTTTTGATAGGAACTTTGGTAGCAATTGTTGTTTCTTCTCCCTTGGCATATTCGTTATATCAAGTTCCCTTCGAGACGTTCTTTTCAACCTTTCAGAAAGTGCGGTGGACGAACTGTAGGGACCTCACTGCAATCAAGGTGAAATAAGTGGGAATGGAATGTTCCCAGACAGGCAGGCTGAATTAGCCCCTTGCACATGCTTCCAGAAACTTTGTCCGACCCTCACAGAAAGCGTTCTATGCGGACCGAGACTGGGATTAGGTTACCATGGCGTCGCATTTGATTGTAGACTTCGTTGTCGATTACTACGTAATGCATCACTATTTACCAGCTGGTACCTTACGACAAACGTAAACGAGTCCAGCTCCATAAAGTTAACGGTACTGAACTTGTGCACACTCCAATGTTTAAATGCCTGGGATCAGCAATAGCGTCTGACGGCGGTCTGATGGTTGAAGTGAACTCACGCGTCAGTGCAGCTTGGTCCCAATAGCGTGGTTGTTGTACTCTGCGATGGGAAGATACCAGAGCGCATGAAGTCAAAAATCTCGAATAATCTCAGCGCAGTGCAATTTGTTAAATGCGTTATGTTACCATGACGTCGCATTTGACTATAGAGGTTAGGGTGGTTCGGAGGGAACTCCAGATTAGCAGGTATCAGTGAACGTACGGCTGCGGAAGAAGCACTGTCATCCCTTAAGGTGAGACTGAGGGCGTCAACAGAATTGGCGATGACCTATCTCTGAGAGCATCCTCCATAGATAGACCGACCGCATGGCCTCATCCTTGAATCTGCATTCTACATTCTTTTCGAAGCCTCTATCACGTACTGGCAGAGCATGCACGTGGGCTAGTTTCCGGTGTGCTTCCACGGCTTGTAGCAGAGCTAATGGAAAACAGTTGGAGTACAAAGATGTTGCGTAATAGTAATGCTGCGCACAGTAGATGGTTATGTTGTTTCTGGGATTTCTCTGGAAAGCATAAATCTGTCTTCGAAGCTCCAAGAGATGTCATCAAGGAGTTCGAAGACATAAGCTTTGCTCACATGAAAGAAGTACGTGCCTTCTAGTTTCCTGAAACCACTGTGCGATTTTAGCTAACGTCGTTACCCAAAGTGTGCTGTATTTGGTCTAAATAAAGTATGGCATCGTAGTATTGGATAAAAATAGGCAAACGCCTCGATTTGAGAGCCCCCACTCTTTCATGTTAGACCGGGCTGCACATATGGTGCTCTTCGTTCAAACTGTTGCTGTTTTCACATATTTGAAGCAAGTAGACGAAGTACAGCGCCGCTAGAAATTATTTGAACACTTTCTGAACTAGAGCATTCCTATAGTCGTGGGAGAGCTCCAGTTTTCCATTCCCTATAACGTTTTTTCGGACGCGTTCTTCTGCTTGATTTTATTTTTCCTTCTTGTTTTATTCTTACTTTCGTACCAGAATTACCCCGTATTGTGCATGTGTGTTGCTTTTGAGCCGAGTTTTGTTTCGTCTAGTCGTTCTCGATTTTTATTATTCAAAGTCGTATTCACTTGAATTAAACAAGTGCTAGCTCTTTGACTGGGCTAGGTCTCCATATATCGATGATCATCGTTTAAAGGGCAGAAGCGCCTCAGGGTGGGAGGTTGGTTACAGTTTCATTCCCCTGAAGAAGGGAATTAAACTGGGGCAGCTGCGTATGGATTGGTAGTGGGTTTGTTTGCCTATGGTATCAAGCTGCTTTTCAACCTATTTTCTCTAAAACTGCGTGCGGCTAGAGTGACCCTTGTGTCTCCCTAATGCTTTGTGAACCAACCAAGCAGTCGAGTTCCAGTTCTGAGCCAGTAGCTGTTTAGCCATTCATAGTGTACATTTATGCATGGATATTGGGTGCCTTTCAACGTCTCGTGTACCTGTTCTCTTTCCCAGGTACTCGCGATGCGTGTCAACGGTGTCAAACAAGTACATGCACCTCACGAACTACAGCATCAACAAGCTCGCTGAGCAGGATGGTGTAGCTGACTGCCCGGTGCCGAAGTGGAGGCTGAGTGAGCTGTGGCAGTACTTCGAGAACGGGGTCTGCTTCTTCTCCATGTCTTCGACTTGCCTTCGAACCTAGCAGGTGTCAGCAGTAGGATTTCAGGGTATAAACTCAGCCGTGATTCGGGAGCAGATCGAAGACGTCATCATGAAAGCGTTCATCGCGTGTGAAAAGGCCATCCGAGACCACATGATACGGCATATTCAACACGGGTTCGTCGCCTTTGGACTACTTTTCAAGACTTGTTCAAATATCTTTTTTGTATTTTCAGCGTCTTGAGTTTGTTGCTGCTCTGGCGCACATACAGAACTTGTTTTAGAATAGCGATACTTTTGCTCCCTTTAGTAGTCATTATTGTGAGGAGTGCAGAAAAACAAAAATGAAAAGTTTATCATTTTTTGCCTACGCATTTGAAAGCACAATTTGCTCACACAGTTTATTTTCGAGCGGTATACAAGATGTCTCGGAAAATCGTATCACTGTTTGAATGGTCATATAATGCCTACAAATCAAGCTATGAGGAAGTCCTACGGATTATTTTCAAGGAGATGAAAGCGAAAATCATCCGTCCAGACGTGGAGAATGTTCCACACGTCTTTCCAACGAGTTGCGATGTTTGGTAGATTGGTAGGCTGAATGGAATCCTGAAAGTTTTACTCTTGAAAATGAACGACTTTTTACTATCGTGTTTTCCTCAATTTGCACACAAAACGTCGAGTTAAAACTAATGATGCTCTGATGATAGTCCAACAGCTGAGCATGTCTAACAACTGAGCTTTCACGTTATTTTTCAACCAAAAAACGTTTCTTGTCTATGAGAGTCACCTAAACTCCAAAACTGAGTCAAGAAACACTCCACGTTCGGACAAATGTTCGCGAATCCACATTAAATTGTCTGGTAGGATGTACGAGTGATGGAGAGCACGCGAATAACGATCTGTTCGCGATGTATAGTTTCCTATTGTACTTTTGATCTTTATGCTGCAAGAGGAAATGAGCATCTTTCTTAGGCGAGACATATGCCAAAGATAAGAATACCCAACTTCTGGGTTCATCTCATAGCTCTACCTTTAGCTCCAACTTTTACGAGTAGTCTCAGGCGGCCGAAAGTATTGAGAAAAATGAAGGTTTCAGGGAATAAGGCGTAAGGTCTCTTACACGGTTACATTCTTAGATTGCAAAAACTCGTATAAATTGCGTTTACGCAGCCAGTCAAATCAACATTGCGCCTCATTAGACGGGAGCGTGGAGCAGTCTTAACAGCGTACACTCCATAAGGCCTATGTTATGCCGTCGCTCACCCCGAGCGAAGCCTAACGATATGCTCCCATATCAATTCATCGAGAAGAACGCGTAATAACTGTAACGCCCATTAATTGACCTAATAGGTGGCCAAGCAGTTTTATGAAAAATTTGGCCTCTTCTTGTAAAATGCAATAAGCCGTTTTTCAGCATCATTGAGATCTGTGGTTTAAAAAAAGAGCAACACTTCAGTGAAATAGGCGAGGCTGACGACTGCATAAATACTTACCTAAGAAGAATTTTCACAAAAGAAATGGCCATGATTTGGCCGGAATTCTCTTTTAGAACAATCAGGGCTTCCACGAAACGGCAGTGTGAGGGCACTCCTTAGTCGTAAGAAATCTGCCAGCAGTGGCAAATCCAATGGAAAGTTTGATCAGGAGACGAGAGAATGTCCTGCGATGCGATGATGCCTGACCGCACGTTGGGAAATTGACTCTGCAGAAGACAGAATAAGCATGGGAATTATGTGCTCGCATCAAGCCTACCTGAAACTATTAGTTTAGAAAAAAGTTCATTTTTTCAAAGAATTAGTACTTCACAACTACAATGTCAAATCAATTGAGATAAACTCCATTTTGTTGCACTACACTCCTTCGAAGACTGGGTACTTTTCTAATTCCTCTCGCTTAAAGGACTGCAGTTCTGGAGTCGTACCATTGCTGAATCCAATTTTTGAGGTCTTCATCCGTTTCAAAATATTTCTCTCCAATTTTTTGCTTGAGAGCACGGAAGGGATGATAGTCGGTAGGGGCGAGGTCAGGGCTATACGGTGGATGTGGCACTACCTCCCAGTCCAGCTCCTTTATTGTTTCTCTTGCGAGTCTTGCAACATGTGGTTTTGCACTGAGTGTCTGACAGGGCATGTGGAATCCAAGCTCCAAAATTCCATGCAAAGCTAAGACCCTTCAGATGGATTCCCACTATCCTATGAGACACTTTGGGCTTCTCTGCCAGTTGACGTATCGTCTGCCTACCATCGATACGAAGAAGATGGAGTAGTTCAGTGTCGTCCAATTTAGTTGGCCTTCCTGACCTTGTTTTGTCTTCGAGTGAGTAATCTCCCTTTGAAAACTTTCCGAACCACTCATAACAGGTGCGATGAGTAGCAGATTCCAAGCCATATATATGGTTAGTTTGGTGGGTTGCCTGCTGTAGATCCTTTAATGAATTCATGAAGAATGCCGTTCCGAAAATGGCCATGAAGTAGATTTGGCATTGAGTCCGGAAGATTGGATAGATAACGAAGTACAAGAAGGGTCTTGACCTGTATCCATGTCCGAATGGTAGACAAGGGTGATAGGATTATGAAATCAGCAATCAATACTGGCTAGTGTGTTTACAAGGAGAACGGCAAAAAAGACTTTTCTAAGTGTGAAGAGACTTTTTCCAACCGAATAAACACTCTCACCAAATGTTCGCCAAGTTCCTTTGCAACGGTGTGGGTCAATTATTGAGCCAATGAGCAGGCAACCTCCTCATGGAGCATTAGGAAGTACGGCTTCATCGAAGCCTACAGTTCTTGTTAGTCCTTAATTTTCGATGTTGAAACAACCTCATTTTTAAGAGGAAAAACGTATCATAAGTAGCTCAGAGCTAAAATTATAGACGGAAGTCCTTGGTCATTATTATCGCTCTATACCGTAGCTGTTTTGGATGTCAGTATTCATTTTCCTAATGTGCCAGCACTTCCCCTCCCCCTTCAACTGATGCCTCCCTTTTCAGCTTCATCTGTCACGAGTTGTTCGGCGTAGACATTCTACTGGATGAGGATCTCAAACCGTGGCTTCTGGAGGTGAGATGTAGCTTTTTTTTCTATCTAGACGTATTTTATTTATCTTTCATTTGATTGGTGTTTTCCGATCAGCCCCACGTTGCGAGAATAGGTTAGCTCTTCCTTCAATCGTGGGACAGGTGTTTTGTGTAAGTTTACAGCTGTAAGCGGTTGTTGCGCCGTCTAATGCGCCACGTTTCAGTGTTTCAATAATTATGTAAGGCCCAGTAGCTTATCAGATTACTGTAATCACCACTCGGCGGCCCACCCGTCAAGGCGCGGGGCTAGTAGCCTATCTCGCAAATAGCCTATACTGGACCATCATGTTGAACGTCTATTTTCAGCCTTTGCTTGCTTCATCGTGACTTAAGCTGATTCAGTCTGTTGTCTTGCAACCTTTGTCTCACCTTTTGTACATTTGTTTCTAGATTGCTCCCATGGAGCGTCTGATTCATTGCGATAGTTACCCTGTTCTCTTGTCTGTTAGATCAACAGATTCCTTTTCGACAGACGCCTTTTCGAGTTGCAGGTCAACATTTCTCCATCCCTACATTCTGGCACTCCGCTGGACATATCAGTCAAGGCTCCGCTGGCAAAGGATGTGCTCAACATGGCCGGAATCTGCGTCCCTCCCAGGTTCAAAGAGTGTTTTTCCCTTTCGGCTGCTATTTACTGCAGCTATTAAAGAAGCAGTAGTGGCGGTTTAGCGTATCAGGATAGGCTGGACATGTAATGACGAATTACAGTCCCGAAGGCGTGTTGACAGCCGACTATAGCACGAAACCCCGCAACTGGCCGAAAGAAGAAGAGCATGTGCAGGTAAATCGTTTTACGTGCCTGTTACTACTGGAATTTAGCTTGTCGTTAGACGTCATGTATGCTGTGATTAGTTTTCGGTGAGTCTAGGATGTTTCCCTCTACAATTGAGTGGAATGAATAGTGGGAAACGCGCAGACTTTTCTTACATATACTACGGGTAGCAGTACATTTAGAAAATTTGGACCTCAGATAAGACTAGAGCCCGCCTTCTTTGATTTCCGCACTGGAGTGCTACCTATCTTCGAGTACTATTCTGTTCGTAATCCTCCTATGCTTCAGAAGGAATCCATATGGACGGAGGCGTTTTTGGACGAGGGTCGTTTGAATCGACGCATATTAAAGCGGCTAACTCGTGAGGATTTACGGACTCTCGTCGAGTTTGAAGGTTTCACATGTTTTCTTTTTTTATTGTATGAAATTGATGCTAGTTCTGCTAGAGCTAAAGCAGGATGCACAGGCCTGCTTTTCGGTCGTAACGACCGTTTTGTAGCTTCGTAAGGCACCATGTAGGTCAACTTAGAAAAACTCGTGTATCGCGAGCTCGAACGAACTAAAGTAGAACGTAGAAGGGAGAAGTGCAGCTAAAAACGTGACGAACAGAAGCTATTTACTCGTCCTCATGCTGGAGGACGTAGTGGCCAAGTGGTTGACCGCGAGGGTAAAACGGATTGACTAACTCGAACCGCTTTCAATGAGCGCGCAGGAGTATGAGCTCCGCTGCGCAACCGGCGCATCTACCGCCAACTGAGACGGTAGATGTTCTGTAGGCGCGCGGCTAATCGAGCACTGATCCCGGTAGGATCGAGAACTGCAGGCGCGATGCTGCCCGCTGATCCCCAGCTAAGTGATGCAAAAGAGTACAGCATTATAGTATGCTGTTTATTCCACGGTGTGCTCCATTTTAAACGGGGGGAGGCGAAGGGGTGAGAGAGAACTCTACGGAGCGGTAGTGCTATCGTATGGGAATGGAAGGTGGAGAATACCCTTTCTGGAGTAACATCTGATCTACGCGAACAATTCTTCAAGGTCCGAGAACGCTGTTTTAAAACTTTGATCGAACCTCGCAATAGAACCAGTCTCGGCGAGTTTCGCGCTACCCTAAAGAAACTGTTGGATAGTGTGAGATGTTGACTGATCACAAGAAGATCGAACAGTGCTAACGCGAGTATTGAATCTTAAGCATAATGAGGACAAGAACAAGAATCCTTGAGATCACTGTCTTCGAACAACTTTCCCCACGGAGGTTTTTCCAAAGAGGAGATTACCTGGTTACGATGTTCGCATTGAGAGCAACACGATACCGTAGGCAGCATTTTGTTCCAGAACAAACGTTTTCGTAGGCATCCTTTGGAGCTCTCTCTCTCTCTCTCTCTCTCTCTCTCTCTCTCTCTCTCTCTCTCTCTCTCTTTCTCGCGCTCTCTCTCTCTCTGTTTTCCTCCACTCCCTTCATATGCTCCTCTTTTCCTTTTTCTGCGATGACAGCAGTTTTTCAATACATTTTTAAAATTTTTGCATAGGGCTTTCTTCGCTCACCTATGTCATTTTATCTCGCGTTTCTTGGAATGTCGTGCAATATTTTCTACCGACATCTGTTTATCGCCGCGCGTATGCAGAACCGGAAAACGCTGGGACGGTATTAGCTTGAGGCACTCTGCAGCAGGGGTGATCGTGAATGAAATTTGAAATTTCGTAAATCGTAATTACGAAAAACCATCGTAAATCGTGAACCGTAAATCTTAAGAGACATCTGACTTGTAGCGGAGTACAACTAAATTTCCTAATCGTTTTTCTGCTAATGTTAATCAGACGTGATTCACTATTTATTTGCCGTCCGACTTTCAGCTGAAGCTGCGCAGTTTTGTTACCAAATCTTACCAGTTTTCTTTCCCTTTTTCACGTCTTCTTGCTAGTGAAACATCTTTGAAATCCATCTTTACTCGTTTCAAGAAAGTCGCAAAAAAACTGTACTCAAAAACTTTACTTTAGCCTAAGCTAAGTGTTCCAACAATCACAATACGCCGTTGATTCAGATAATGAAACCTGGGTAGAGTCAGACTTTTCCACTCAAAGTGCCTTATCTGATAGCTTAGTTTGGTTTTACAAAGAAGACATTTTCAAGCATCTAAATGACCTACCGTTATCGTACACTACTACTCCTGACGACGATATATCTGCTTACTTCATTAAGAAGGTTGCTGTAGCTTTAGTTGCTCCTCTTGAACATATCTTCAATTTTAGTTATATGCATAGTGGAATACCAAATCGGTGAAAGCATGCATTCGTTACACCTATCCCCAAGAAATCGCCACATGATAAGGTATCAAACTATCGTGCTATTAGTATTACCTCAATCTTTTCAAGAATATTCGAGAAAATTTTGAAAGTGGCTCTTGTGAAACATATTGAAGCACATGAGGTAATGCCAAAAAGTCAATATGGCTTCAGAGTTGGAAGATCGACTGAGACCTTGATGCTATCTACATTGGATGATTGGACCAAGGCATTGGATGAAAACAATGACGTTGACGTAGTCTTTTTCGACTTTAGCAAGGTTTTCGATAAGGTGCCCTTCAAGGAACTTGTTTTCAAGATGCAAATTATTGGTATTCATCATAGAATTGTTAAGTGGGTGAAGAATTTTATCACAAATAGATCCTTCCTAGTGAAGGTTAATGAAAAATTTTCTCCGTCTTACTCAATTACGAGTGGTGTTTCACAGGGAGTTGTATTGTAACCGATTCTCTTAATCATTTTCTGGTTTACCTGATTGGTCGAAGGAAATGACGTTAAGTGCAAAATGTTTGCTGACGATATAAAAATATACAGGAATATTACATGTGCAGAGGACCATTTCGCCCTTCAATGTGCAGTTTCAGAGGTTGTAGATTAGTCAGACAGGTGGAAATTACCTATCTCAGCACCAAAAACTAGAGTTTTTCATCTCGGTAATTCAAATTTGGCTAGGCGCAATTACATCCTTGGTAGTAGCAATCTACTTACTAGGGAAGGGTTTTGACCTCCATGAGACTTCAATTTGAGACCAGGATCAGTAGAAAGAGCTCGGAATGCTGAATTACGAATATGTGTGCCAAATTGCAAAATGAAACTCCTGAGCGACGTATGGCCTGCCGAAATCGGGGGCTCACCACAGGCAGGCTGTGCGACACACCTGTTGCCAGAGTGGTGAGTCTTCGGGGCTCCGTAGGAAGGACCGCCAGCTGAGGCGGTAGCGCGGGGTGGTGCTCCCGCCCGTCAGGTGCGACGTCGTAGGTTCGGTTCCCATTGCTGCCGGTTTTTTGCAATTCATAATTTATCTTCGAAATGACCTTTTGTTCTGAATTATGACACTGTTTAATTAAATAGCCAGGAAAATTAACAATGTCTGAACACAAAAAACACACACTGTATCATCGTCTATCGTCTACGATGATGCTCAAGCCTTGAGGGGTCAGGAGGCGTGATGGTACCATACAGCGGATGCACGGTAGTTCTCGCTCCAAGTGTACATAGACCAGTTGGTCTCTCAATAAACTCTGTCTCATCTCTTGTACTCGCCATCATATTCGAAATCATCATTATCTTCGAAATGACCTTTTGTTCTGAATTATGACACTGTTTAATTAAATAGCCAGGAAAATTAACAATGTCTGAACACAAAAAACACACACTGTATCATCGTCTATCGTCTACGATGATGCTCAAGCCTTGAGGGGTCAGGAGGCGTGATGGTACCATACAGCGGTACATGGTACCATACCGTACAGGTTTTCCTCAAAGCATACAACAAGGATCACATCTGGGGAAGGGGTCCTTTGGGTGAGATAGGTAAGGATCTGCCCCACTTTCCTCAGATGAATAGCACGGTATGGTTTCTAAGGGAGGAGATAATTGATGTGTTGAGTAAGTGGCCCAAATCGTTTTCATTAACTCCAGATTTGGTTCCTTTGAGCTTTATAAAAAATGTTGTTCATTATATAGCCTATCCTCTGGAACACATATTTAATCTGAGTTTTATGAGAGCCGAGGTCCCCGTTAGGTGGAAACACGCTTTTGTAACACCCATTCATAAAAAGGGATCCCGCAATGATGCAAAAAATTACAGGCCGGTTAGCATCACTTCAATATTCGCTAGAACTTTTGAAAAGATTCTCAAGAAGCACGTTCTGGCACATCTAGAAAGGCACCAAATAATTTCTGATTACCAGTATGGTTTCCTCAAAGGGAGATCCGTAGAAACTGCGCTCCTCACCTCTCTCAACGACTGGTCCAAAGCTCTTGAAGAGAAAAAGTGCACGGATGTGGTGTACTTTGATTTCTCAAAAGCCTTTGATAAAGTCCCTCTGGAGAAATTGCTCATAAAAATGGGAGCTGTGGGAATCCATCCCATGATAATGGATTGGACTCGGCAGTTCCTGTCTGGAAGAACGTACCAAGTGAAGATCAAGTGTGAGTTCTCTAAAGTCTTCCCTGCATTAAGTGGTGTTCCGCAGGGCGGAGTGCTCTCTCCACTCTTGTTCTTGTTGTATACTTATGAACTTCCGGGACTCATCAACAATTGGAGCGTCAAATGCAACATGTATGCCGATGACGTTAAAATTTACAAAAGAATTGATGGGCCTGAAGACTCTAAGACCCTTCAGGCAGCGATTGACTTTGTTAGTAGTTGGGCCGAATTATGGGAACTACCACTTTCAACTGAAAAAACTCGTCTTTTGATGATTGGACCCAAAAACCAGACTCGGACGCCGACGTACACAATTAACGGCGACCTGCTCAGCAGAGTAAGCTCGAGATTTAGGTTACAATGTTACCAGTGACCTATGTTTTTCTCAACATTGCAGAATTTTGGTGAAAAAAGCCAATTTTCGTATATACAATCTCTTCAGGGCTTTGAAATCAAAGCTCCCTGAAGTCTATATTCGTGCTTATAAAACCTATGTGCGACCTATTGTGGAATCGGGCACTACTGTATTTAATCCAACGAAGAAGAAGGACACTGACCTTTTGGAAAGTGTTCAAAACAACTTCACCAAGAAACTCATGATGAGGTGTTATTCGATGAACTACAGCCTAATACCTCGTGGCCCTCAACGATCTGTGTTTTTTGGTCTTTCGCCACTGAGAACGAGAAGAAAAACCGCTGACCTTCTCATGATGTACAAAATCCTTGCCAACAAGCTTTCCATTAACGGACAAGAATTTTTTGAAGGAACGCTGACTAGATCCGTAAGGGGGAAGCTCAAACTTCGAACCTCCATAGCAAGGACGCGAGTTAGGTCAGACTTCTTAACGTACAGGATCTTGAAGGATTTTAATTTGCTGCTTGGTAGGTACGATGATCTGGCGAGTCTGTCTGCGCGTGCCTGTAGAACGTATCTTGCTTGACAAATATTTCAATGCTGTGTCATATGACATGTGTTGATAACGTTGCACAATAATTGATACCTAATTGAGTTGTTCACGTATTTTAGTTGTCTTGTTCAGTTCTTTTGTTAGTTTGTAACGCGTGGACTCATGTCTACGCCTTGAATAAATAAATAAATAAATAAATAAATATTCACTGAACCACCGCATTATTAGGGCGTATAAGTCTTTCACCGTATCGTCGTATACATTTGGTGCATCGGCCTAACAAGCCTAAGTCTCCCGTGTCAAAGTGTAACAGCTTTGGGACCTGGAGCATAAAGTCGGTCGAATATAAGATCGCATTCTCTGAATCCAAGAGAATAAGTCTCCCGTTAAATACCTGAAGCACAAAGTCGATTCTATTCACGATCGCACTTTCTAAATAAGAAAGCTAAGTCTCCCGTACGCTAAAAGTACCTGGAGCGGCCTCTTCTCTCCGTAGCTAACAACACTAAAGGAGAATATTTTAAAAATGGCATTCCGTTCAAGGAAATCAGCAATCATGTTGAGCTCAACCGCGCTTCATGATTTAGCAACGTGCTACAAAGAGCATGCAGTTAGCCTAAACTGCGCAATTCAAAGTGACTTTAACAATGAGAAGTGCAAATCTACCATAGATCGCTTAGAAGAGTGCATAACAGAATTAAAAGAAGGTGAACAATGCCTTTTATCGAGTTAAGGGATGAGTACATGAACTGCAAAGATAAAGCAGAGAAAAAAGAGTTAATGGTTGAATTAGAGGAAATTGAGCGAGAATCTCAACTGCACAAGGTTACTGAAGAAGCCGTCGACCTCACATATGGTTTAAGGGCACGTGTTGACGAATTACGGTGCAGTAAAGAAAGGAAAAGAGTCCAATTTGGGCACTGCTTTCAAAATAACAGTATAGTTGCTGTCACAGTTCCAACACCCTCAGTGTTTCAAAGTAGCCAATCGAATTACGAAAACATTGAAGCTAATACCAGTACCGTTACAGTGCAGGTAGCGAAAACGCAGGCAGGTCATGGAGTACACCGCTCCATAAAGGCTCCGGAGGTGTCCTTAACGAAATTTTTTGGTAACTCAGAGGAATTTCCAGAGTATTGGGCAGTTTTTGAGACTCTGGTTCATAAAAACGTTGAACTTCACGTCATCGAAAAGATCCTCCTGTTGAGGGAAAGTTTAAAAGGTAGGGAAAAATCCGCCATACAAGGCATCCAGCCACTGCCGCATAAGTATGAATGGATGATACAAACGCTGAAGGATGCTTACTGCGACCATTCAATAAATAGGTCACAAATTGCCCGAAAGCTGCTAAATTTAAGGCCAGCTAGTGATTTTGTGAACAGCTGCTCCTTAGTCCTCGGAAAAATTCAGGTTTTAATTAACCAGGTGGTATCCGCACGATATGACGTTAGGTCTACATGTGACTGTACATGCAGCCTCTCCACAACCAGCAACAAAATCGGCAATGCAATAGTCAATAATAATTGTAGCAAGATCAAACAAATATTCACCAGGAGTAACAAACACAGCTGGGTGATCATCAATGTAACCTGCCTTATGCCATGGGTATTTCAAAAAGTTTGAAAACCTAGGGCACAAAACATACGGTAAGTCTGCGATACAACCTTCAGTAGCTTGTCCCTCAGGGTCATTATATTAAACTCAACGCAATTTGCCATGGCAAACGACCTGACCCTTTTCATAACGTCTTTCATCGGGCCGAAGAAAAAAGTCTAGAGGTGATTTTAGCGACGTAACCTCGGCAGGAATATTGGTGTCAAAGTGAATAACATTAACATGGGTGATGCTCAAGTTTTCTTCGCCCTCCTCATCGCAATGGTCCCAGTCGGACTCGTCATCAGTAGACACATCTGATCCCCAATTTTCATCCGTTTCGACATCAACTGAAGCTGCAGCACCGTCACGTAGAACAGCTGTGAACCTTTTAGCGATCTTCTTCTCCTCACGAGTTGGTGCATCGTTGTCGTTTGGCACCTCAAATTCAGCGAGAAGAAAGGACACCACCTGAAAAGGACATAGTGAGTGTATAAAAAGAGTAGATCAACGACATTTTGTTCTTCCTCATCATACATTCTACTTACCTTTTTGCTTCACACATTTTTTGCTTTGTTCTATGAATGCAAAGGTTGTTAGAAACAAAGTTATTCGATATATGATTTGGACTCTATTTGTGCAAAATAGTAAGTAAAAATGTCACCATAGCAGTTTTTTGCCTTCACGCATTTTTACAAACGTGTATGGTAGTTTTTCCGGCTATTTAATCAAACAATGTCATAATTCAGAACAAAAGGTCATTTCGAAGATAAATTATGAATTGCAAAAAAACCGGCGGCAACGGGAATTGAACCCACAACGTCGCACCTGAGGAGCGGGAGCACTATCCCCGCGCCACCGCTTCAGCTGGCGGGCCCCGATGACTCACCACTCTCGCGCCAGGTGTGTCACACGGCCAGCCTGTGGTGAGCCCCCCGATTTCGGCAGACCATAACTCGCTCTTTCATTTTGCAATTTTGACACACATATTCGTAATCAGCATTCCGAGCTCTTTTTAATGATCCTGGTCTCAAATTCCATGGAAGGTCGAAACCCTTCCCTAGTTAGTGAAAAAAGTCTGCGAGATCTCGGCTTTATTTTGGATAAAAAACTTACTTTTTCAGAACATTGCTAAATGCTTGCAAAAAAGGCTGAAAGAATAACTCATAATATATTTAGAGCTCTATCTACAAATTCAGCAGCTCACTTGCTCCATGCATACAAATCGTATGTTCGTCCAATATTGGAGTACGACATCACTATGTTTAGTCCTCACCAGGGGTGTGCGTAATTACGATTTACGATTTACGATTTTACGATTTACGGCGATTTTTGGCAAATTTTTTACGGTTTACGATTTACGACATTTTGGGTCGTAAATCGTAAATTTTCGTAAATGTTATCGATCTACGGGCAGCCGACGTCCAAATGACGTGATGCATCTTGGATTAGCAAGATGTGCCCACTCTCCTTCCTTCCTCTAGTAGCTCATTTCCGCCTCGTTTTAGCGTAGCTTTTTAATGTTCTGATGTGGCACCGTGGGAGATGACACCTTGTCGCAAGCAGTCTTTTCGAGTGCAACTTAACTTTTCTGAAACTTTTGGCGGGTGCGACATTTGTCGAGCATGTCGTGAAGAAAATAAGCATTCTTCTGTCCTGGTCGTTTCCGCTGCGTGGCTTCGCTCCTCTCTTGCAGTTGGACAGCGTAAATGTTCGCAGTCACTGAGGTGCCGGTTTCAAGAATTTCATGGTAGAGCGCTCCCTGGGAGTCCGAGGAACAACACAGCATTACCATCTTCTCGTGGAGGTCGGATTGTAATTGCTTCAGAGGTGGCTCTTTGAGCTCCTTCCGCGTACGGTTGACGTAGAAAACGGTGAACTCATCTCCTCATCTGACCACGTCCCCCAGAGAGCTCTTAATACGTAGGCGGAGAAATAGAGACTGAGCGCTGCTCAGTCGCGACGACCGGTCCATTCACGGAGATCGTGGGTCTCTCAAGTGGAGACCGTCTCTATTATACTCTAGAATATTCCAGAATGCATGGCATTGTATTGTAGAATTTCCGAGCTATAAGCTTGTGGCACTAAGCCAGACTGTAACAGGTTAAGGCATGAAAATGGTTGGAAATTCTGTTGGACTTTTCCAACAACTTAGTAGAAAATCTGAGATCTTTTCGTGCGACATAGGATAGAGCTGCGCCATGCATTAGCTCTGTGCGCGATGTTCGCTAACTGCAAGCGTCGTTGCTGGTTTCCCCATAATACTGAGCGGTGAAACGATTTTTAAATTTTTTTGTCGTAATATTAACTTTTTTCTATTACTTCTGCTAAGTTCTGGATTTATACGCATCTCAAAATCTGCGTAGGGATTGAAATTCTAATGGTCGTCCAAACGATGAAAGCTTTTTGTTCAGACATCACGCATAAGTTAAAGTAAAGCCTTTGAAACAACTTTTTCGACTTTCCTGAAACTTGTGTAGTTTAATTTGAAAGATGTCTGAACACTAGGAAAGAAAAAGTAAAAAAGGGAAAAAATTGGCAAGAAAACTGCCGAAATTGTGCTGAAGATAACACGATAAATAAATCCCGGATCACCATGTAGTAACTTTAGCAGAGAAACCTATAAAAATTCAGTTGTATTGCACTACAGGTAACTCTTACGATTTACGATTTACGATTTACGAAATTTTGAATTTCATTTATGCACACCCCTGGTCCTCACCTTAAACGCTGCATACAGAGACTTGAATCAGTGCAGAATGGCTACACTAGAAAGCTATGGTTATGCTTAAATGGCTATGACTACACCACCGTTCCATCATGATCTCGTAATAAAATATTCAAGCTGAAATCGCTTGCTATCCGTAGGAAGCGAAACGATCTGACCATGGTTTTCAAGATGATGACTGGAAGGGTTGCGCTGTCAGTTGGTGAGCTCTACACTGTCCACCATTCTACTACAAGGGGTTGTACAGCTAAAATTCATTATCCTGTGGCCAAAAGTTGTGTTCGCGCCTCCTTCTTTACTCAAAGGGCCGGTCCTGAATTCTTGATGTTTTCCAAAAAGCATGCTTTGCCATCCTCGTTAAACCAATATAAGTGGCTCATTGACAGTTATCTCAAGACTAGATACATTGCCCTTTCCTTTCTTCTATGTTTGCGTTTATTATCACCATGTTTTGCCACTAGTTGTTTCTTTTGTTGCGTGTTATGATACACGTATAAATAAATAAATAAATAAATAAAATGCCAAGCATCAAGCAATAACCACAGTGCGATATTCGAATTCAAAAGCTCCGTTAATTGTATGGAGATTGCAGCGAAGGTTTTTTACTTTAAAGGCGCTCTCAAGCTCTGAACCACCGATCGACTATATCAGCTATCGCGGTAACTCATACCTACCTAGAGCGCCTGTTTCCTACGCAAGTTTGTCTGCGTTTGCCCGATTTCGAAAACTTTAAAATATTACTCTGCTACTCAGTAATTTTCTACACTCGGGCTACCCTTCGATAGTCCTGTAGCGAACGCTTGCTCTCCGAGAGTCTGCAGCATCTTAAACTGACTAGATAGGGTGAGTACCATAAACTCAGTCACACCACCGAAAATGGAGAACAAATCTGTCGAAACCTACTCGACCTCTCCTTGAAATGCTACGCGCTCGGTTTCACCCAACTTTGTTCGGCCCTACGAAGTGCAATGTAAGCCGGTAGAAGCATCAGTGGCGTATGTTCTCCACATGAGTGTAGCAACTTCCTAGACTACGCTTCCAATCACAAATGATGTTCGATCGTGGAATCGCTTCAATTCTATTCGGTAGCTTGAGTCTGTTGTGAACAGATTGGACGTGGATCTAGAATACTCGTCTCTCTTTCTGTAAAAAACTGCCTCCGTGTCTGTGTGCGATGTGCCTTGCTACCGCTGGTCCATTGCTCAGCCTCTCACAAGGAGAGCCTCCAGAGTGGCCGTGAGCTTTTGCGATGCAAATTTTACAGGATGTAGGGTCCCGTGTGGGGAGTCCAAAACCATTGTTACTTTTTTCGGAATGCTCTTCTATGGCGAAAAAAAAAACCCGTCTGGACGCGTGAGCACGCAGCTCATAACGCCCTGCCGGTCCGATGTAGTCTGTTGGCGTAGTGGTAACAGGGTCGCCTCTCGGGTGCACTGAGCGGGTTTGATGGTTCGGTCCCCGGTGCCGCAGGTGTTTTTGCACACATCAGATCGTTATTGTTATGGGCTTGCCGTGACCACAGGAGTCAATTTGTACACGATTAGTGCTTTTAGTATTTGAACCTAGCCTTTTTGGGTTTTCGTTTGAGTTACCTCTCAATGGATCGTATTTGCACTATATCATTCTATTGGGTCGCTATCATGAAAAAAATTCTTGCTCATACATGCTCATTCATCACATAAAGTAACAGCTTTTATTGCTCACAATAATAACAACAATTTTGATATAGAACTATAAAACATTTAAAACATTATCGCTTATCACACCAACAGCATCTTGCAAACGCTAGGGACGAACAATCCTCCTCTCCCTGACAAGGCATCATTACTTCTTCTTCGTTGAAGGCATAATCGGTAGGCGTAGAGAAGGGCCCCGGGCGATCATTAACTTATCCAGCCGCCACCCAAGCGTATGTCAGACATGGCCGGAATACCGGAGCGCAGAACGCCGGTAGGTCTGGCTTATAATCTGCAATTGAGCAAATGCGTGCGAATGGAATCCAGTTCGTACGATGTTCTATGCTATTTATTACTTTCAAGATGCCTTTTCTGCTGTGTGTAGCAAATTCCGGGTAATGCGTGTCACATAATCATGCACCCGGCGGGTGAAAAGGACGTTTTATTGTTAATGTTAAATTCTTACCGGTATCAAACCAAATTCATACTTATTCCGTGAAGTTTATGTGTTTGTGTGCATTTACGGTATCGTTACTGATGTGGTACAGTGCAAATACGATCCATTGAGAGGTAACTCAAACGAAAGCCAAAAAGGCTGGGTTCAAATACTAAAAGCCTTAATTGTGTACAAATTTACTCCTGTGATCAAGCAAGTGCATAATAATAACGATCCGATGCGTGCGAAAAAAAAGGGCGGCACCGGAGACCGAACCATCAAACCCGCTCGGTGCACCTGAGGGGCCACTGCGCCAACGGACCAAATCCCGTTGGGTGGCGCCAGGGCGTTATGAGCTGCGCGCTCACGCGTCCAGACAGTTTTTTCGACCACAGAAGAGCATTCCGAAAAAAGTAACTGTAGTTTTGGACTCCCCACACGGGACCCTACATCCTGTAAAAATTGCATCGCAAAAGCTCACGGCCAGTCTGGAGGCTCTCCTTGTTAGACATTACAAATATTGTGCTGCACTTGTTTCTCCTACTGAATTGCTCCGATTCCAAACGGCAGCTCAGAAATGGAAAACTTGGTCAGACGAAGAGATATGTCGAATTCGAGAAGCATGTGCACAGAACGGTGTTTTCTGCCACAGTAACACATTAGATCATCAAAGGCAACTTTCACGGGAAGCGGGAATGAGCTGTAAGAGGACTGCACTAAGGTGGGCACATCGTTATAACCCGGTCCACCATATAAATTGGACACCTGTTGGTTGTGATAAAAGATCACATTTACATAAATTTACGATTTACGACCCAAAATGTCGTAAATCGTAAAAAATTTCGCAAAAATAACCGTAAATCGTAAAATCGTAAACCGTAATCACGCACACCCCTGCTTTGCAGACAGGGTCCTCTAGTATTTAGTTTTTTGAAGGCGTGGGGAACTGCACTTAAGTCTCACCATTTCCACACTTCATTTTTGTGATAAATCACTACCACACTTCGCAGCAAATATTTTGGAAATTTTGTCCACTTTTGAGGAACAGAGGTGTTAAGCAGTGCGGCAATTAGTAATGCTTGTGGTGGCGCTCGAGTATTCGGCACCATCACATATAAAATTGAAATTTCACATCTTTAACCCCACAACTTCCATCTTCTGTAAACCCCGCAATTCCCGGAGAAATGAAGAGACCTACAGATCGTATTTTCAGACGAATACACAAGGCGTGGCAACTTCCGCCTAATATTCCCCACGGCCGAAACTGGCTACATGCAGAGGTTTGTTTAATTTTGCCTACACTTAGTGCTCCTGAGTTTTCATTCTGTTCGGTCTACCACTTTCCATTTTTTGTCTAAATATTGTGTAATATTGGCTAAATATATGATAGCAAAAGTGCACATGTTAAAAGACCTGCATCGAAGCTATGACCTTGTCGCTTTTATATTTAGAATAATTTTTCATTTGAGGAAAATTTAATATAACTTTTTTTGAAGTATTTTAATTCACGTGCCTCAATGAGTCAACACACAGCTTGAAGTTTTATGACAATTTCATTTCTTCAAGTGAAAATAATGAATTAAATTTTGTTTTAAAGCGCAGGAAGCAGCAGTCGTTTAGCGTGGAGTTGCATGATCTAACGGTACAACAAGAACCGCTCTAAAACACATCCTTACACCCTTCTTTGAAGAAAGCAGCATCTTATCTTGCTATATATAATTCAGTTAACCCGTGGGTCACGTCTCCGTCACGAGAAGTCAAAGGCAAGGGATGCCTTTGACAGGGCGGCGATCGCTAACGAGCTTATGACATTGGCGACGGATCACCCAAGTTTGCATATGTTGAGCGGGCAACGCGTAAGGCGCCTTTTATACTCGCGCCGCCGCGCGGCGCGGAGTGATCGTTGACATAGCAATCGATTTTTCGCGCTGCCTGGCAGTGCCGCATCGCTTCCATACTCCGCTGCCCCAGAACCCCACATTTGACGGAATTTTGGGTTACGGTAGTCGGCGAATCGCGTCGCGGGAGGGAAGAGCGCGGCGCGAACGGCTGCGGCAGACTCGTTGTGGAGTGGGAGATTTCACACCGGGATGAAGCATTTTGCTGTGGCCTTTTTGTATAGGTTTCCCAATCAACAGAACAAAAGGGTGTAGCAAAAAACAATTGTACTTTCATGACTCCTGTGTCACATCATATGGTCGATGACGTTTCAGAGTTCTCGAGATAGTGCTACGGCGTCCGCGGGAACCGACGCGCACTCGCAAAGCCCGGCGAGTGTGAGAAGTATGCGAGGGTCCCTGATGCGAGGACGGCATCGGGGGGCAACTGAGCTAGTCCGAAAGTCCCGTAACGTAGGCAAGACCCGCGTAGCAACGTTGAATGTGGGTACGTTGACGGGCCGCTCGTGCGAGTTGGTAGAAGCACTGGAGCGAAGAAAGATAGATTTCTGTGCGGTGCAGGAGACGAGGTGGTCCTGCAGCAAGTCAAGGGACATAGGACGTGGCTTCAAGGCCGTTCTATGTGGAAGTCCCAGGACCACCAGTGGTGTCGGTATGATCGTCTCCGAGCGTTTCCGTGACGCGATTGCAAGCGTAGAACGTTTCGATGACCGCTTGATGAAGATTGTTGTCGCCGTAGAAGAGCGACGATGTCATTTCTTTTCCGCGTATGCTCCGCAGACAGGTTGCTCCGAGCAAACCAAGGACGAGTTCTGGTCCCTGCTTGATGAGAAGACAGCGGAAGTGCCGTCACAAGACATGATTGTTGTGGCAGGTGACCTTAATGGTCACGTCGGAGCAACGAAAGATGGTTACAGCTGTCATGGTGGTTTTGGCTATAGGTCACGCAACGCCGATGGTGAGCGTATACTTGAGTATGCAGACTCACACGACCTCATCATCGTGAACACCAAGTTTCGAAAGCGTGACTCCCACCTCATCTCGTTTTATAGCGGGAACGCCAAAACGCAGATTGACTATGTCCTTGTTAGGCGTCGCGACCAAGGCCTTGTCACAGACGCGAAGACCGTGCCGTATGAGACGGTTGTCACGCAACACCGTCCACTTATCTGCTCGCTGAAGATCACACCTCCGAGGTGTAAACGTGTTGAGCGATGCGGGACGGCTAGAATTAAATGGTGGCGACTGAAAGAGAAGGAAGCAGCTGTTATTTCTCGCATTCGGTTGCCGACGTTAACAACTGTCGACGAAACCTGGAAGTATGCTACCGATGCGATAACTCGGGCTGTGCGCCTCGAACTCGGCACAACGAAGCCTGGACGGCGTTGGATCGACAAGCAGGCTTGGCTGTGGACTGACGATGTCAGAGAGAAGGTGAGGGAAAAGAAACGGCTATATCACGTATTTATCGGTGATAAAACAGTCGATAATTGGCGGAATTATCGAGAAGCGAAGAAAGCGGCAAAGAAGGGCAGTGGCCGCTGCTAAAGCCGCACACTACGCTGATGTGAGTGAAAAACTGGAGACGCGCGATGGCGAGCGTTATCTTTACCGCCTCGCCAAAGCTCGCTGTCGCCAAGCAGAAGACATCGAGAAGTTCTTTGGCATTAACGACGAGAACGGTCATCTTCTGATGGATCCTAAGAGGGCTGTGAAGAGATGGCGCGAACACTTCGAGGAAATCTCGAATGTAGAATTTGAACATCCTGCCGTTCCTTTTGCATCACCTGTATACGGCCCCGTTCAGAAGGTCACAGTGAGCGAAACTGAAGTAGCCCTGAGGAAGATGAAGTCAGGCAAAGCCACTGGTCCCGATGACCTGCCAGCTGACCTGTGGAAGTCGAAGGGCTGGTGCCCTGCTGACTGGCTGACTGAGTTTTTCAATCAGGTTGTTGCTGAGAAGAAAGTGCCTGAGAGTTGGCAGCAGAGCACGACTATCCCGATTTGGAAGAAGAAAGGCAGCCCTGCGGACTGCGCTAGTTACCGTCCAATTCGCATTCTTTCGCACACCATGAAAACCTTTGAGCGAATTGTCGATGGACGTATTCGGGATGTCGTTCAGCTTTCCAATAATCAGTGTGGTTTCGTTGCCGGCTGTGGGACGGTTGATGCCATACACGCCGTCCGCCTTCTGCTAGAGAAGCACCGCGAGAAACAGAAACCGGTGCATTTCGCCTTCCTGGACTTGGAGAAGGCCTTCGACCGCGTTCCGCGGGAAGTGATATGGTACGCGTTGCGACGACATGGTATCCCTGAAGAGCTTATTGAGTGGGTGCGCATCCTCTACTCGTGCCCAATAGGCCGAGTGCGAGCACCAGCGGGCACCTCGATGGAGTTTCCAATCTCTGTCGGAGTGCACCAGGGATCTGCGCTCTCCCCACTGATCTTCGTGATCGTCATGGATGCAATTACACGCGATCTCCAAAGGGCAGCTCCTTGGACGCTGCTGTATGCCGATGACGTCATGCTTGCATGCGAAGACAAAGCAGAGCTCGAGCGACAGGCACAGGCGTGGTGCCATCGCTTAGCATTGTTCGGACTCAAGCTAAACGTCAAAAAGACGGAATACTTGACGACGGATGTGAATGAGCATGGATCCATTAAGGTCAGTGGTACTGAGCTCTCACGAGTTACATCTTTCAAGTATCTTGGATCAACAGTCACGTCCGATGGCAGTCTAAAGTTGGAGGTGAACGCACGTGTGAGTGCAGCCTGGTCCAAATGGCATTCGTTGACTGGAGTGCTTTGCGACAAGACAATTCCTGAGTACCTCAAGTCAAAGGTGTATAGAGCAGTCCTCCGCCCAGTAGCGACGTACGGTGCTGAGTGCTGGCCGGTGACAAAGGAAATTGAAAGTCGCCTCAGTGTAATGGAGACGAAAATGCTAAGGTGGACGGCTGGAGTAACTCGATTGGACCGCGTTCGCAATGAAACCATGCGACAGAGGTTCAGTGTCGCCTCTATAGCTGACAAGTTGCGCGAAGCACGTCTACGATGGTATGATCACGTCCTTCGCGCTAACGACGACACCGTGTGTAAGATTGGCCTGAATCTTGAAGTCCCTGGAAAACGGCCCGGAGACGCCCGAAACAACGTTGGCAAGATACGTTGCATATGGACTTGAAGTTAGCTGATGTCCATCCCGACCAAGCGTTTGATCGAGAGAAGTGGCGTCACCAGACCAGAAGAGCGGACCCCGCCACCAAGCGGGACAAACGCTATTGAAAATGATGAGATGACTCCAGAGCTAGAGGAGAGATCGAAAAGAAAGTTTTTCAACCAAACTTCGCCCAGGTGGGTGGATTATTTGGGGTGTTGTTCACGAATCTGACATCCGTTTTTGAAATTGATTACGATAGGTTCGGGTGACCAAGGCTGTCAAGGTCATAATCATCATTTCGCCCAAACTTCGCCTAGAAGGGGGACTATTTGGGGTGCAGATCACGAATCTAACACCAATTCTTTGTATCACGCTGGAATTTGGGCAAAGCCCAAATTCCAGCGTGATACAAAAACCATGACCTTGGTCAGCCGTACCTACCATAACCTAGGTAGGAAATGGAAATCTGCAGACATTCTCGAAGTTTCACCTACTACGCTAAATATATATTTAGTGCCCAATGACACCGGAATAGCGACATAAGAGAGAATTTCGATTGATTCTCGATGATGAGTGCCGATGAGTAGCAGTTTTACTTTTGGGCCTGCAGATTCTGCAAACAAAGGGTTGTTTAGTGCCATTTGCATTACAGAGGATTTGACTCAATACCACACTCACCAGTTTCTACCGTGGTTGAGCGGACGACCTCGACCCTAGCCTTAAGAGAGGATTCGTCGTTCCTCACAGAAAACCTACCACTAACATTAGCAAGATGCATTCCGCTGATTAGTCGGACGAATCCTTTCTGTTTTGGTTCTCCAATGATTCATGGACAGTCTCTTTCGTCATCCTTTGCTCACGGACCGTAATAAGCAGAAGCTCGTGGCCACGCGTCGCTGATGCTCCCCTTTCTAACTCGCGTAGCGGCGCGTCAAATTCGGAGCGCGACGCGGCCAGTCGAGCCGCGCACAGAATTGACGCGCCGCTCTGCGGTGGGAGTATAAAAGGCGCCAAAGGGGACCGGTATTTTCTCTAAGTACCACCCAGCGTCTGTTGGGATGCAGATTACGTGTCATAGACATCGCGGCAACGTCGTGACACTTGCGTCGGAACTCGGCAAGTAGGTCACAGTCGGTATGCAACATGCGCGTCTAGATCCAGAAGACGTGCCACAGGTTTGACTTTGTGCAAAAGTGTTGGGTTTAGAGATAACCTTTTACTAAAGGATTCGTGCAACGAGCGTGCATGGAGATGTCCGTTCCCCCACGAAGCCCCACTGGAAACCACTCGCATGTGCGAGCCGAGCTGAAGAAGTAGGGCAGGCCAGCAGACTGCACAAACTACCGCCCAATCCGATTGCTTTCGAATGGCATGAAGATTTCCGAACAGCGGTTGGTTGACGGGCGCATTCACGTTATCGCACAGCTTTCTACCAACCAGTGCGGCAACATAGCGGTAAGTCGATGGAGTCTCCCATCTCTGTCGAAGTACATCGAGGGTCTGCGCTCTCCCCTACTCTTCGTCGTCGTTATGGATACCATATCACGTGATCTTCAGCAACCAGTCCTTGGACGTTCCTTTATGCTGATGACGTAATGCTCGCTGGTGACGACAGGATTATACTCCAGCGGCAAGTACAAGCTTGGAGCGATCGCTTGGGAAGGCTTGGTCTCAAGCTTAATGTCGAAAAGATCGAGTACCTGACAAAAATTAGTCCAGCACATTAAGGTAAAAGGCATTGAGCGGCCATGTACTTCGGCTTTCAAGTACCTGGGAACAGCAGTCGCCTCCGATGGTAGTGCATATACACTAGATCCGACCGAAAATCTTCGGATAATTGGATGATTCGGATAAGGGCGATTTTACGGACCCGGATTTTTGGATAATTCGGATAAGATATCGATTATGCGAATCCCGGATTTTTGGATGATTTGGATAACGGCATTTTTGAGGACCCTGGATTTTTGGATGATTCGGGTAATGGTAATTTCGCGGACTCCGGATTTCGGATATCCGAGTCGGATATCCGACTCATTAATGCAAGATGCAGCTTATCAGAATACCAGACGTTCAGCGGCCTAGCGGCCGCCAACGTCTGGTTGGGGGCTTCGCCCCCAAACCCCGAGAATAGAACAACCTCATCCCATCTGGTTGGGGGCTTTGCCGCCAAACCCCGAGAATAGAACAACTCCAATCTTCCTCCTTCCTTTTTTGGACTTCTTACAGTTAAAAAACTGGTTTTAATATATAGATTAGTGCAGTGGGGTATGGTAGGGCAGAAATTTCACTGCGTATATGAAGCCTCCATTACACGCACGCGATTTATTCTTCGAAGCGCTCGTTCTCTACGTGTCGAGAAACAGGTAATGAGAGTCCCAATCCGGTGCTTAATCGGCAAAATCATAACTAAAATTAATCGGTATTGGTCGACATCGCTTACTGTCCGACGGCAATAATACTCCTCCTAATCCCGTGGTCACTCTCTCTACCCCTCCCCCCTTCCGAAATATTTCCTTTTCTGTGTGCTGGCAAAGAAACGGAGTGACAGTCAAACACGCACATGTGACACAGAGAACCTATTCACGTGTCACTACGTTGCCACGACGTCTATGACACTCATGTACTCTGACACACGTGCCAAGACTTCTGTAAGCCGTCTTCAGAAATTCGACACACACTGAATGATGTTGAGGGAAAAGGCTGCCCCCCCCCCCTTATTCAGGCCTCTAATGGTTCCCCTTCGTTGCTCCTCTCCTATTGGTCGCCCTTACTCAGGATCCCTACGCAAGTTGGACGACGTCTTCAGCGCGCCTACGTCAAATACTTCAGGTACTTGTGAAGCGTAGGGCCCGTGCGAGAAAAGAAGGCTCTTATTTGGGTTATGTGTTCCGCTCCGCGGACGTCAAATAGAGCAAATACTGGGCAAGGGAAGGAACTATAGGATGTGGCCAAAATTAGCACAGGTGTGGTAGGTGGATCAGATCCCATGGTACTTTGTATGGGCACGGGCCCTCTGCTTCATAAGTCCCTACGTACGTCGAACGACGTCTTTGGCACGTCTTCTGAATCCGTACGCACGTTGGATGACGTCTAGCGCAGGTCTTTGACTCACAACGTCTAGGGCACGCCTCCTGAATCCCTACGCTCTGAACTCGATCCCCATTCATACTCTGACGCGTTGCCCCTTGAATATCTCGTAAACTTGGACGATCAGCCGCCAAGGATATAGTTCGCCAGCAATCGCCCATGGTTAGGCTCAAGGAAGGCCCGGCTGGCATACGCCGCACTGAAGTAGGCATCTCCTGTCTTCAGTCCCCCCCCCCCCTGACGGACACGTGACATTAGCCGATTATATATAGTAGGACTACCGTTCCTTAAAGAGGAACCCATCCTTTAACCACAACAACAACAACAACAATAGTGCATGTATCGAAAGACTCTCACTTCTTGTCAAGGAAGGAAACATCAAAGAGCTGGATCATTCCAAACCGGGATGGGCGAAAATTCCGTTCCCGTGTTCCAAATTTCGATTTCCGGCCGTTTTTAGTCCTCCCGTTGCGTGTTCCGCTCTCTTTTGGGTCGGAAGACGGAAAGGAAATGGTGACTCATGGCTCATTGATTGCTTTGCACTGCCTTCATTCACCTCTTGAACATAAATGAAAGGCTGAAGAAAGAGATTAACTATGCGTTTCTGATTGTGCTGCTTTCAATCCGGTGCTGCATCCTGATGTCGAAACAGTAACCAAATTGGATTCTTTTTTGTTTTCTTTAAACGATGTACTGTGGAATAGTGTAGGACACAAAGATGTGTTTGAATCAGGTCTTGTTTCTATAGTCCCCTCCTCTGAGTTTGTTTCAAAACTTCTGCTACTAACAAATGATGCAATGATACCCATGCGTACTCAGAGCGTGGGTGTCGTGTCGCGGGTGCTGAACGCAACAAAAACCTTAACTCTGCCCCCTCCTAATTGGGGTAGATCTGGGACATTTAACAAGGCCTATTAAGCGCTATGAGCGGCGAGATCTCTGGCATTTTACTCGTCAGTTGGGTTCATTGGATTTAAAATACCTTCTTCCTATTTACAGAAAAATTTTGCACAGACTTCGATTTCTTACACTAGTAATGTTTGAACATTCATCTCAGTAATGATAAGAATACAAGGATTTTTTTACTGTTATATGTTGCTGAGAAGAAGGGTCGCATGCTGCATTGCCCGTTATCTGAATTCGTTAATGACAACTCAGTTGTTACTACCATTATGGACATATGTATATTTATGAAAATTAGACGAAGTAATAAGTTTTGAGTCATTTCCGTTTCGGTGTTTCGTATTCCGGTTTCCGCCCATTTTCGAGCTCTTCCGTTCCGTATTCCGTCTTCGGCTTTTCTCAAAAAAATTTCCTCACATCCCTGATTCCAAAATGAATTATTCTAAGAATTCGGGATTATTCTAAGATTTATTTCAAAATGCCATTATCAAATGACGCAATTTGGGATGGGGAGGGGGAGGATCGTCATGTATTCAGTGCTTTTCCTCCTTTATAAGAAGGTACATGAATGTGGAATTACATAAGAAATGATCTAACACAGTTCATCGAGTTGTACACACACACACAAGTGTTGAATAACCTTTTTAATTTCATGAAAGTGCGGTATGGGGCTGCTCTACATGGTGAGTCCCCCCCCCCCCCCCCCGTACCAATTTGTGCCGAATGCTATACAATGTGAAATAGTGAAGTGCCGATCAGAGGGCGTGCTTAATCCTTTCTCTCCCTCAGTCCCCGTCCTTGCTGTCCCCGGCAGCGGGGAGACGGTCAGGATGTGCGAAAAATGACCACGCCCCTCGCCTAGGGGAGGGGCATGCGATCTTCTTCTCACTCCCTTGCTCACCCACCTCCAACCCCCTAGGCTTTATCGAGAGTCTAACGGCTGCCTTACGAAGCTTTGAGACGAAAAACAAAATTCCCGGTCGGCAAAACAGCGGCTGTACCTCCTGAGGTCACGCCCCAGCAGGAAGTGAGTGTACATCCTGACGCGCTGCCCTGGCAGCGCAACATGGTACTTGGCGAAAGAGATGCCAAGATCGACGTAGCGCTCAGCAGCGCGCTAAATATATTCAACATCATTACGACACTATTTCACAGCGGGGCGCGAAAACGTATGACTCAGTAGTGTGCCCGCCCGCGAAATTCGTTTGAATGTGCTTTTATCCAAGATGCGCGATTTCAAAATGGAGCGAGGAAATTGAGCGGGTCATCCGAATTTATCCGAATCGTCCAGGGTCCGAATAATTGGATGGTTCGGATAACGGCAATTTCGCGGACCCCGGATTTTTGGATGATTCGGATAAGGGCGATTTTGAGGACACCGGACTTTTGGATGATTCGGATAAAGGCAATTTCGCGGTGGCCGGATAATTGGATGATTCGGATCGGGATATCCGAATCGGATATCGGAAAATGATTCATTCGGATCCAATGTATAGTAGTGCAGTCGTTGAAGTGAACTCACGCGTGAATACAGCTTAGTCCAAATGGCGCTGTCTTACGGGAGTGCTCTGCAGCAAGAAGTTATCAGCGCATCAAGTCGAAGATCTACGGAGCAGTCGTCCGACCAATGGCTATTTACGGAGCTGAGAGCTGGCCCGTGACTAAAGGCGAACTTGAAACTTGAGAGGCGCCTCAGCGTAATGGAAACGAAGATGCTGCGGATGACGGCAGGAGTTATGCGTTTGGATTGAGGGTGGTAAGGAGAATGATACTGGAATCGGAAAGGTATTATTGCCGTCGGACAGCAAACAGTATCGACCTGTCGACTAATACCGATTAATTTGGGACTCTCACGATCTGTTTCTTTCCACGTAGAGAATGGGTACTTCGAAGAATAACAGCGTAGATGCGATACGGGTGGACAGGTACCATAGGAACAGACTTGAAGATGCTACCCTACCAAATCTCGCTATGCTGTTTATTATATCCAGTAAAACCACTTCTTTGCTACAATGAAAGTAAAAGGCCTAAAGAAGAAAAGAAGACGGTCGGGTTGTTCTATTCTCGGGGCTTGGGGGCGAAGCCCACAATCATACGTTTGGCGGGCGCTAAACCGCAACCGCTAAACCGAACCTCCGGGTTGCACTGTCATTCAAACAAAAATCGAGGCAATCTAGGCGAGTCATTAACAATTATTGTAACCGTGTTCGAGAGTCTGGTTTAATCCGGAAAACGCTCGTTTCGGTTTGGTAGATGTTCATTTGGATTTCAAGTGTCAACCTTGCTTAGAGGAGTGTCCCATGGAGTGATTTTATCAGTGTCCAATTTGCTTTGAAAAGTGCCCAGTTTGATGTGAAAATGGTATGTACTCTGAAGTGTTCTCCCATCTCTATTTGATCGCAGACAGACGCTCCGACAGACATACACACAGATGGTTCACCACTAATTGTGTGGGATAGGGTTCTCACATCCGCCCTGTATAATCTGCATAGGGATCGATTTCCGTCCGAATCGCGTAACAGCACACGATTGAACACATTTGTGACGTACAAATTCAAGAAAACCATAAACTGTGGGGTGCTAGGGTGACACCTATCCAAGTGCCTCCATCATCGTATTAAAAAGGTAAGCAAAGTATTTTTTGGAAAACTTTGAAAATTCAGCTCCTGTCTCACCAGCGAAAAGATCGAGAAGGATACGCGTGAGCACAGCTTTTGGCTTTAGGAAAATGCCTGAATTCTCTTGAAGTCAGGTGGTGGGCAGTATAAATCTCATTGAGCGAGGGTACCTCCTTCTCAGTGATCATCTTAAAAATCTTTTAAAGCTTCGTTTTCCTCGAAGGGGTTCCAACTTGAATATTCGTGTGTGACTAGGTGCTGAGAAAATGGAGGAGCAATCAAAACTGTCGCCATGTTATGTTGGACTACCACGTCGACATGGTCTTGCGTCTTCCCACTGCGAAATGGAGCTTATTATGCTTTGACGGAAAGCGCACCGATGCTGTATCGACCGTGGAACCCAAATGACGCCATCGAGGTAGCAGCAGATGCAGAATGAGGAGAGATCTATTAGCAGCAGTGAGCAAATTCTCGCCTTTGAAGTGCATGCTCATAGGTTATTAAATGGAGATGGTGAATAATTGAGAAACGAACATCATTTGCGCAGTGCTGATGTGTAGGGATTAGAGGCGCCGTTCACACTGGTAGTCACCCTACGATTTCTTTCAGCTATAGAGTTACACATGCACTTCAGGGTTTCTCACCAATCTGGCTGGTGTAGAGGGGCAGTCAGTGCCTTTTCGTGCTCCACGCACTGTTTCTTCAGCTTCGCAAAGATTTCTAGTAGCTGCTATCCGTTCTGCTCATTGTTCTCGGTGTAACCGTGCGTTTTTCTAAACGTGTGCTATAGACTGAATGTGCCACGGTGTGGGGGATGCCTCAGCTGCTCCAGATGTGGTTCTGTCATAGTTCACTTCAGCAGGGCTACGTGAGATGAACAATGCATTAGGGATTTGTAACTACAGTTTTGTTACTCGCAGCTGCTAGTTACTCGTACTACTGTGTTCTTCAGGGTGAATAGTACTTTGACATAACCGCATTCACCAATGCTACAAGGGCACTTCAGAAATGCCAAACCCTTTTAATTTAAAGACTTCATACATGTTAGGTCCATGGCTGTGTATTTTTTTTTTGCACGTGGAAAGGTTTATTGGTGCAAGAATCGGATAGCAGCACAATCGGCCTTCGCTTTGCAGCTACTTCGTGCAGCCGGTCTACGCGAACCTGCTGCTGCAGCAGTGGCAGATTGACCAGGAGTCGTGCGGCCGCGAGGACGGCATCGCTCGGCTCGAATCTCTGTGCTGCCAGCGAGCCGCCCGCCGGCACGACAGCGACGACGAGTGCTGACAGCTCGACGGCGGTCGGCCCCTTTCCGCTCACCTGTATCTCAGAACTGCCGAGACTCGACTTTCCCGTGCCTTTTCGGTCCACGCAGGGCCACCTTGTGATATGCGTACACGTCCTCGCCTTTCTTTCAGTTCACTTTAGCAGAGCTCCTTAGTGACTGTTGTCTTCCTTCCCTGAGAGCCATCTGTCACGACGAGCGAAAAACCACGTGCGAGGTCCACCCTTTCGCTGGGAATCAGGCTGCCCAGGGACCAGGATTCATCAACGACTTACATAACTTTAACGGAGAATTGTAAGCGAAAAGCTCAGATAACGCGGCTTATCACTCACCATATCGCTTGATAAGCCGCGCTATCTGAGCTTTTTGCTTACCATTCTCCGCTAAAGTTACGTAAGTCGTTGATGAATCCTGCCCCAGATCTCAGCACCGCTCGTGACCGATGGCTTCGAATGACTTCGCCACACTAACCTTCCCTTTACCTTACTCAGGTGCATGTTTCCACGAGAATTCCGACAATTCTTTGAGACTTCCCGTGTGTTCTAGGTCACAATCACCGCTCTCGCCTTCGTATAGCATCAGAGACTTTGAATCCCAGATGTGCCAGTGTCGATCTGCCGTTCTCGCTCAACCGATTGATGTATGTTCGTCGCCGCCTTCGTTCCTGCCTTTTCTTCATGTTTTCCGCTGCATAATGTGAGATTCTCAATAACTGGCACTTTGCAGGAGTGCTTCCAACCACACGTTCTATTCTTGTATGTTGCACAACAAGAGATGAAGATTATATGAACTGTTTCTGAAGCGGCTGCCTTGAGTGGAGATACAGCGCCAAAGCATGGCTGCGTTCGCGGCTCCAAAATCGTTTTCACAATTTTCCTTCTGATTCCCCTTTAGCACTTGTCGAACCACGTGTATTCGTTGAATTAAGGGCGCTCCTGATTGTAGGAAGGGATCACATAGTACCATCTCTGGGAATTCACGCGTACTAAAGGGTGCGTAAAAAGTGTTGATGCAGAAAATGGCGGTTACAGCGAAAACGACGGGGAAGCTCATCGCGTCGCAAAAACTCTACGAGGTTTCGTCCCGTGCTTTGGACCAGAGTAGTCTTCTGCAACTTAGGATAGGATAGTATAGGAAAATCCCGAACACAGCGGAGGTAGGAAGGAATGAGCTGTGACCTCGGCCGGAGCACACAGGCGGCAGAGCCGTACCCCGCAGCAACACAACTGCAGCAGCACCGCAGGATACTGCAGCTCCACTAATTGAACGGTAGCGAGGACAGGAGCCTTCAAGGGAGCCAGTTCGAGGCAGTAGCCACCCAACACGTGCGCGGACAGAGCCGTGGCGCCGGCCTATTTCGCAACGCCTTACGTGCCCTCCTCGGCAACGGCGATTGCTCACCTCCCGGCGCTCCCCTTCGGAGAGAGAAGTCGTGCCTCAAACTTGGGTGATTAAACCATCGAGCCCGCGAAGTTTACGAAGTACCGAAGAATTACGAACAAACAAAAAACCCTCCTCCATTATATATGGTGGGATGGTGGGATGATGACCACCCGGAAGGGGAAGAGCTGCACCAAGATGAGTGCAGAAGGCGCTCTCTTAAACTGCAGCTTTAATCTTGTTTTACAAGAAAAGAAAACGAACGTGGAGAATATACATAGTCCTAAATAACCCCCCCCCCCAAAAAAAAAAAAATGCACACATTAAAACTATCGAATGATCTCCGCATTCTGTCGCACTTCCCCTACTTTATAACAATAAGCACCATTCTCGGATCGAGTTGGATATCATTAAATTCAGCAGTGCCTTTTGCTTGAGCTACATGGCAGGCATCTGAGGCGTCGTTTTATGAAAATGAAGTCTTCGCCAATTTCCACTGGCAAAAGAAGAGATCGATTTTCAGCTCCTGCCTATTCATGGTTTCACTTTCAGAAACATTTCGTCTCGAATAGACAGGATAGGACGGAGTTCACACATGTACTGTGACCATTCTCTTCTCATTCATTGACTGAACTACGTGTACGCTCTTTCTGTAGTGTTGGCTCACAGTACTCACAGCCACAACTCTGAGAGGCTAGAATGCCCCAGCTGCAGTTTAAGAGAGCACAAGTGGAAGGAATGTCGCTTAGCGCTCTCAAGTGAGCTCATTTCCAGAAATGTCTTGGGTACTTCTGGAAATGTTCTGGTTATAGTGCGCTTGGCCTGGTCCCACTACTGGTCTCACCTTTACTGTTCTCGCCCTTACTGATTTCCTCTTCACTGGTCCCCCGCTTACTGGTCTCCCCTTCAATGGTGCACGTGTTCGGAATGCGAACACTCCTTGCGCGACAGTCGAATTAGAAAATCGTTGCGAGAAGGTAGGCAACCAATACTTAAGCTTTACTCAGTGTGGGTTTACCTAGTAATACAATGTGGGAAATTCCACGTCACCTTATCTGACTGCTACGCTAAAGGGCCTGTTCATACTTCGCGACAAGAGCGACTCGTCGCCCGTGCAAAACATGCATATCGACTAAAACCGAGCGCGCGCCGCCAAAAAGCGTTTATACTCGAGCGCCGGCGCCGTCGTTCCACTCGCTTTTGTCGCTCTTGTCGCGTGTTCATACTTCGCGCCGGCGCCGGGAGCGACTGGGGCGACGAGCGGAGTGTGGAGTATGCAATTACACCGCACTAGTGCTGGAAGGCGCACTAGTGCTGGGGCCGTATGCTATTCTTGCCCGACTCGGGGATGGTACTCGGCGCGAAAAATCCAGGTATCATCCCCGAGTTTCGACCATCCCCATCCCACCTTATGCACATCTACGGGGCGTCCCCGGGGATGTCGGAGATGGCAGAGTAGGATAGAGAAGCAGAGGATTCCGACTGGAGTACCACTATCATGGCCTGGAGCTCCGGGCATAGCTAGTGAATGAATTGAGTATTCTGCACCACAGTATTTACCATGCAGTGCTTAGAGAGATGCATTTTCACAGAGGGGGTCCACACTGTGTAGGACTAATTTATTGAACCCAAAGTGGTCCAAAATCAGTTGAACACAGAAGATTACAGCAAAAGTGTGCTCTTCGAAGATTTGCTAAATCGTGTTTTTCCATGAATTGCACGAAGTGGAAAGTGCTCTTTTTTCAAAGCGAGTTAGTATTTCATCCACTGAGAAGGCATTATGTATTTCATCCAAATATCCCGTACCCTTTTTCATCAAATTTTCTCAAATGTAGTTAATTTCCCAAATGTCCTGTCTGTTTAGGAAAGTTTTCTGATTTGTGTTTGAATGCCTTTTCCAAAGAATTGAGAAATGGTACAAAAAAAGTTCATTCCAAGCTTTAATAGCACGAGCTGAAAAAGATTCTTGAACCTTTTTGAGTGCGAATTTGGCATTTGACAGAGGCCACAATTTTTTTACAACTGCAGATAATCATTCAGGTGAAACGAACACAATATCAATTTGTTTAAAACTTCAGCACAGTTTTGCATGAACAAAAAGGCTATTTGTGGGAAAAATCTCCATTCTACTACCAGCTTACCTTTTTCTAATTTCCAAGAGACTGAAACTGTTCGCGTGAAATGGGAGTTTTACTAATATTTATTTTAGTGGCACGCTTCTTGTTCACTGAGAAAAATAATAGTTGACCCGATGCAGTGCCCTAAAAAGTTCAGCCTCCTATCAGGTTTCCTTCGATTTCCGGAAGTTGTATACCAATCGCGAACTAACTACGAAAACCTGTATTGTGTCCAACTAGATATTCCACACTGTTACGGGTGCATTGAAGTGCTCTCTTCATCGAGTAGTGTTCAACTCAATGTAGGAAAGCGACTGTCGTCGTAAATATTCGCAACCGATGAGACGCGCCGCAGCAGCTGATCGCAAATATCACGCCCCGATGCTAGTTTCCCGCTCCAACGCCGCATTTCCACCGCGTCTCTGCCTCTCCCCGAGCAATTTTCTAGGGGGAAGCCGTCCCCGGGTTTCGATGATGTCACCCGTCCCCGAGAGTGCTCGGGGAGAGATGTGCATACCGGGGAGGTGGGCGGAGACCGCTTCATACCTGGCCGGGTACGGTTGGGGAGAGAATAGCATACGGCCCCTGGATGGAAGCGATTCCTGTTCTGACGTTTTTCATACAAAGGTAAGGAGTGCTTTTATGTCTATTTTGAGTGCCAGACTGACGATGTAGGTAATATGATTGTTCGCTTCTGTCTGTTTCAGTTTCTAACAACTTTTTTGACTAAAAATATGACTGCTTGGTTGTGTTTGTCTCAGTTTCCAGAAACTTTTTACTAATATAACTGTTTGCTTGTGTCTGTTTCAGTTTCCAAAAACTTATGCAATTGAATAGGTAGACGTGAAGACTCTATTCACTCGATATTTTAGGCCACGAAGTAGATGTTATGGTGCAATTAGGTACACCTCGCTACGTCCGTCGCCCCAGTCGCTCTTGTCGCCTATTCATACTTCCGCGCGCTGCGCACTCTGCGCTCTTGTCGCTGCTGTCGCGAAATATGAACAGGGCCTTAGTCGGTCGAAGCCCATGGGCTGCCCCCCCCCCCCCTCCCCTGTGGTGTCCTTGCGCCCAAAACACTCATCCCTTTCTTCCTCCCTCCCACATCCTATCATACATTAAACACGGAACAAAGCGCAATTAAAGAAAAAAACTGAAAACGGCGGCGTAAATAGGTCGGAGGGGGTCACCTTTAAAGTGTCACTAACACGACAAAAATGAGACAAGCCACACTGACATAAAGAACAGGAACAAGCTATGCTATAGCTCTGCTCTCCTCCGCGTTAGCGATTTGGTCAGGGGAAGAGACTTCAGTGTGTGGTTCGAATGACGCGCTCGTGTTAAAATTGCCTTCATCCTGGAGTTCCCTCCCTTGCTCAATTCGGAAGCAAATAAGGCACGAATCTGTAGTGGAAATGAGGAGTGAAGGCTGCATTTACATTTGCTGTATGTAGCTACTAGCCAGGCTTGCCCGCCAAGGCATGCTATGGTGACCCCGCCCCCGCGACCCTATTAGCGCCGAAACGGCCACAACGGCCGCGCGCCACCGATCCGCTGCAAAGAATGGGCACGTTGGCCCAAAATCTCTGATTTCGCGTGAGCAACAAAATAAGAGACCCTGGGCCTTCGCTGCGGAATCCGCCCCGATAGTAGGAGCGCGTACTTTAAATCTTCCGCAGGAGAAACTGATCTAGGTGGGTGATTTTCTTATTATTTTTCCTGTATACTGGCCTGATTGAGGTGGATTGTTTGGCTTGAATGAGTCACCCAGGACGTGCTCAGTCACATCCTAGGTGATTCATTGAAATTTACCAACCTCTATATTTTGCGATTGCGCCCCATCCTACTATGTGCTAGTAACAACACCATGTGAACACCATCAACATAACTAAACGGGATAAAACATGGACAACTTATAAACAAACCAAATGCAGGTAGGAAAGAGGCAAACAAAAATACATTAATTAATTATTTATTGTGCTTGCCAAAAACAATACTCAGCCAGGTGGAAAAAAAACAGAATACGCGTAAGATTGGCTTGGTAATCAAGATGTAAATTAGCTAAAATCCGCTAAGAAAATGAAACAGAAACGAATAGTATGGAGCTTTCTCGGATAGGAGGAGCCACTTATGTAGGACGAAAATAAAGTCACTGAGAAAAATAAATAAGAGATAGCCAAAAATAGGCAGACGACAAAAATTGGGCATAAAAAAGTTTTCCTGAATTCGCTGAATTTATTTAATGAATATTATTATTTAATGAACAGTAATCGTCTCCGAACGACTTCGTAACTCGATTGTAAGCGTCGAACGCTATGACGACCGGTTGATGAAGATCGTTGTCGCCGCTAAGGAGCGACTCTGTCATTTCTTCTCTGCGTATGCTCCGCAGACTGGCTGCTCCGATCAAGCCAAGCATGAGTTTTGGAACCTGCTTGATGAGAAGACAGCAGAGGTGCCGTCGGAAGACGTAATCATAGTCGCTGATGACCTTAATGGGCACGTAGGTGCTACGAAAGTACAGCTGTCATGGTGGTTTCGGATACGGGTCTCGTTTGCCGATGGTGAGCGTACAGCTGTCATGGTGGTTTCGGATACGGGTCTCGTAACGCCGATGGTGAGCGTATTCTTGAGTATGCGGAATCGCATAGCCTCACCATTGTGAACACCGTTTTCCGAAAATGCGACTCGCACCTTGTCTCATACTGCAGTGGGAGTACCATGATTCATATACTTGTGCTTTTTAAAAAATTTTCGAATGAACGAATAATCGAATAACCCCATTTTTTCGGTTATTCGAATTTCCGAATAATCGAATAACCCCATTTTTCGAAAATTCGAATGAGCGAATAATCGAATAACACCATTTTTTTAGTTATTCGAATTTCCGAATAATCGAATAACCCCATTTTTCGTTTATTCGAATTTCCGAATAATCGAATAACCCCATTTTTTGGTTATTCGAATTTCCGAATAATCGAATAACCCCATTTTTTGGTTATTCGAATTTCCGAATAATCGAATAACCCCATTTTTTGGTTATTCGAATTTCCGAATAATCGAATATTCGAAAAAATCGAATAATCGAATAAACTTTATTAAAACTTAATACACCCGGTGCAAAATAGGTTCACCCCTGGTTTGTCCATTGGTACCCAAAGAACCCGCTGCCGAGGTTCAGTAATGTTACCATCGAATTCCTCACTATGGAAAACTTCTATAGGAGAATTCTAAGCAGTTTATCCTATCAGTGCAGGATACCACGAACCTTTATTGAAAATTTAGGAAATGGAGACCGGTGCAAAATATAAGTTCGCTTCATAGAAAATCTGATTAATCACAAAAGTACCTAGAAACAAGGTAAGATTAGTACTTTGTCACATCACCTTTGTTGCAACCATATCGAAAATTCTATTTTGCATGCTACTGATTAGGTTATCAATAACAGTTCGCTCAAAATTGGCCCATACATGAAGTATGGCGTTCTTCAGATCAGAAACCGATGTCTCAGCGGTTCCATTTTTGTACACTGTGTACAAGAATGTCCCACAAGCTTTCTAGTTTTCGGGTTGAGATCTGAAGAACAGCTAGGCCACTTCAAATGTTGAGTTCTGTTGGAGTTGAGCCAACCTGTAGTTGACTGCGATACGTGTATGGATGCATTATCTTGTTGGAAAATAAGGTTGTGCCTACGAAATCTTCTGAAATATGGCACAAGCTAATCTCCGAGCAATTTCTGGTAGTCTTCACTGTTCATCCTACGCGAGACGAACTCCAAGGCAACAAGTTCGTATGCAGAAAAAGCAGCCGAAACCATGAGACTTCCACCGACAAAGTAGCACCTTTAGAATACTCGCTTCTCTCTCCTCAAATCTCTCGAATAGTGTCTGTACCCGTCGGGCCCTTCAAGATTCCACTTCTTTTACACTACTGGAGAGATCTGAGAGAAGAGGTCGAGTATCCCCTAGGCGCAGCTTTGACGGTGAAAGTCTCATGGTTGGGCTGCGTTTTCTGGATGCGGACTTTTCTCGTTCGTTTCGGAAGTTCGTCTCTTGTTGGATGAACAGTGAAGACTACCAGAAACTACTCCGAGATCACCTTTTGCCATATTTCAGAAGATTTCGCAGGCACAATCTCATTTTCCAACAAGATAATGCATCCATACACGTAACGCAGTCAACTGCAGGTTTATTTATTTACTTATTTATTTATTTATTTATTCAATACGCTCGCGATAAGCGCAAGCGCCTGAAAAAAGTATTACAACAACACAGCAAAATGAAGACACACCTAGAGCGTGTCAAACCAATGTCCTATGAGGAGAAAGGGCCACCCTCAGCTTACTCCTAGGTCGACTGATACGAAGCTTCTCAGGCTCCCCTTTTGTTTGAGACGCACGCAGATTAAAGAATTTGGAGCCTACAAAGCGCGAAAAGTGGATTAACTTATAAACCCGACAAATATCAAAGAATTTCCTGCGAGAAGCCAATGTGTGAAGACCCAGGTATTTGTTCCTTATCGATGCTTTAGGTACCATAGAGTAAATGAACCCGCCAAATCGAATAAGAACCTTGTAGTTTGTTATTCTGTACCTTTTTTTTCCACAAGGTTTATAAGAGGTTGGCTCAACTCCAATACAATTCAACTTTTGCAGTGGTCTAGTTTTCCTCCAGATCTCACCGCTGACAGAGAACTTGCGGGGCATTCTTATACACAAAGTGTACAAAAATGGAACCACTTACACTTCGGTTTCTGATCTGAAGAACACCATACTTCATGCATGAGCCAATGTTGAGCGAACTGTTATTGATAACCTAACCAGTAGTCTTAATGCTTCTGTGCCACGCAGGTTTGTTATAGTGGAACAACTTTATTCGGCCGACGTTTCGACAACTTCGTCGTTTTCAAAGACCTGAAAGAAGTTCGAAACCTAAGACCAGGCACTCATTTCGGCAAAAACTCCCTTCTCCAGCTCTGTCAGTTTCAATATTTCCTACGAGTGTCAAGCGAAATCCTACTGAAGCAAGCCGAACTCACCGTTGTTCCACAAGTACTGAGGGAGTGCTCAGCTACGCTATCACCATTGAGCAACTGAGACCTACCAAACTGCGGATCCATACTGATGTTAAGTGTATAGATTGCACGGTCTCATAGCTCGCCCTGTCTCCCCAATATATAGCTCCCCACAGCTTAAACACTGGATTTGGTAAACCACACCTTTCTGCGCACAGTCCCCACTTCTTCCATAAGGGCAGATCACGCAGTCTCTCGCTATACAAGAGCGATCGTAAAGCATCAGGGAACACCTTGCTGGTAAGGAAAAGCGTAGTTTGGTAACCTCACTCGGTAAACATCGAGTGGATGTCCATCACGGAGACGATTTTAATATTAAATGCACTGTGTTGCTTCGTGAAAGTGAGATCGGTCCCAGAAAGGCCCTAGAGGCCTTCTGGATCCGCGAGCGTAATCCAACAATGAATAACCGAAGTGAGTGCATTTCGATCACCAGTGAGTTTTTGCCGTTTATCCCGCTGTGCGAGCTATGAGACCGTGCAATCTATACACTTAACATCAGTATGGATCCGCAGTTTGGTAGGTCTCAGTTGCTCAATGGTGATAGCGTAGCTGAGCACTCCCTCAGTACTTGTGGAACAACGGTGAGTTCGGCTTGCTTCAGTAGGATTTCGCTTGACACTCGCAGGAAATATTGAAACTGACAGAGCTGGAGAAGGGAGTTTTTGCCGAAATGAGTGCCTGGTCTTAGGTTTCGAACTTCTTTCAGGCCTTTGAAAACGACGAAAATGTCGAAACGTCGGCCGAATAAAGTTGTTCCACTATAACAAACCTGCGTGGCACAGAAGCATTAAGACTATTCTCGCAATATGCCCAGGTTTTATGAAAACCGAACATGGAGATTATGCAGTTCGTACTAACCAGTAGTATTCAAAACAGAAGTTTCGATATGGTTGCAACAAAGGTGATGTGACGAAGTACTAATCTTACTTTGTCTGTAGGGACTTTTGTGATTAATCAGGTTTTTTATGAAGGGAACTTATATTTTGCAGCGGTCTCCATTCGTTGGGCGCGTGTAGCGCAGTCGGAGGAGGCGCGACTGTCGCGTGCACCCGATACCAGGTTCCTGGTTCGGCCGCCCAGACCAACCAAGACTTCCATCCCTCCGGGGTCGGTGAATTGGTACCAGACTTGTCTGGGAAGGATAGAGCGCTGACTTGTTCATCGGCTGGCCACCGCAAGTCATTGTATGGCCAAATACGCATTCATGTCGCCTCCACGACATCCCGTAGAAGTAGAATGCGCTGGCGCATCCCAGAAGGGATTGAGTAACGCCGTCCTTTATCCTTTATCCTCCATTCGTTAAATTTTCAATAAAAGTTCGTGGTATCCTGCACTGAAGAGATAACCTGCTTAAAACTCTTCGATAGAGGCTTTCGATAGTGAGGAATACGACGGTAACCGCTGAGCATAGGCAGCGGATCCTTCGGGTACTAATGGACAAATCGGGGGTATCTACAATTTTGCACCGGGGTGTATTAATAAGGACGATGCGATTTTTGTGTTAGCCAATTTCGTTTGATACCGTTTACTCACTCCAAAAGCGCATTGTGTAGGCTCAAGTAAATGTAGTAAAGTAAGTTC
>OX375867.1:66634455-66969412 GCA_947359475.1 Heligmosomoides polygyrus bakeri
GATGCGGTCCATGCGCGTGACTCCAGCCGTCCAGCGCAGCATCTTCGTCATGTGGAACGATGGAACTGCTGTATTCCTCGGAGCGCGTAGAGCAGAAACAACATCAGGAGAAGTCGGCTTCATTGTAGCACCGGATTTTGCGAAGAATGTAACTAGTGTCACTTTCTATGGCCATCGACTCGGCGTACTCACTGCAACTCTGGCGAGGAACGTCGATGTCTCCGTAATTCAAGTATGGCCCGACGGCCAACAGCAACGGTGGACTCCATGACGATTTCTATGAAGAGCTAGGAGATCTGGTTAGAGCACAGAAGAGCAGCTATGTAGTTGTAGCTGGAGACTTCAACGCACGTATTGGACCTCGTAGAGCTGGTAAGCGTTTTATCGGGCCTAATAGTGCGGAGACCCGCAACGAATATGGTGAGAAGCTGGCAAACTTTTGCGAAGTTCATCATCTGTATCACGGCAACAGCCAGTTCTTTAAGTCGCCATTGAAGAGATGACACACTCATCTCCGAACGGAGAGCATCTCCACGAGCTGGACCATATCTTGTGCAGCAGAAGGGCCCTGACAGATGTAGGAGTCGTCCTATCCTTCAATACGGGTAGCGATCACCGTCTATTGCGAGATCGACTTCACGCAAATCGTCTCACATACGCTCTTCACGGATACGATCGAGGATTCCCAAGGCAACGGTTTGGAACACAGAGGCGATTCACGCAATGGTGGAAAGTGCAAACCTAGAAATGTCGGGCGGCATCGATGGAGACTATACTCGGCTGATAAACGCAGTAACCACGATTGCCCGCCGGTGCTGTATTGCGGCTCCAAATCCACAGCTCTCGTCGAATCTCCGATATCACTCGACGTCTCCTTGCACAACGAAGACTGATGGACCGTCAACGAAATCACGTTGAGTACACTATATTGTGCAGGCTGTGCAGACAAAAGCTTACGGATGATCACAGGGGTTTCTCACGTCAGCGACTATTGGGCGCAGCAGCCAACAAACGGAGTCTAAAGAAAACAAAACGTGACTTGCAGAATATCGGCATGTGATTTCCTGCTTAAAGGCTCCTGACGGAACGCGTTCTTCATCTAGGCCAGAAATGGAACCTATAATGGCGGACTTCTACACGAACCTTTTCAAGACAGGTCGCCACTCTGCACGTCTACCTCTTGGCGACAATGTTCCGACGTTCCTGCCATCCGAAGTGCGTCATGCGATTGAGATGATGTCCAAAGGTAAATCTCCAGGTGCCGATGGAATCACTGTGGAAAATCTGCAGGCTTGTGGTCATAAGATGTTCAACGCCTTAGCGCAGCGCTTTTCCCGCTATGTGACGCAATGCGAAATACCGTCTGCATGGAAGAGATCCAAGGCGATTCTGCTGTTTAAAAAAGGCGACAGGAGGACCTTTCTAACTATCGTCCAATAACTCTCCTACCGGTGCTATGCAAGGTCTTTACCAGGTGTCTCTTATCATGCATCAGGAGATCTCTGGAAGAAGCGCAACCGGTGGAGCAGGCAGGCTTCCGAAGGAGGTTCAGCACCTTAGATCACATACTGACCTGCTGTCGACTAATTGAAGCTTCTCGAGAATACCACGAACCTCTGGTGTTGACGTTTATCGATTACCACAAAGCGTTCGATTCAGTGGAACCGCAGAAAGTTTGGGAAGCACTTAACGAGCAGGGGATCGAACCGCGATACACAAACATTCTGAGCAAATGCTACACCGGATGCATCACCGTATTTCGCCCATTTCATCGCGACTTAGAGGTGGCTGTGGAAAAAGGAGTACGTCAAGGCGATCCAATCTCTCCCAACCTCTTCTCAGCGTGTTTGGAATCAACCATCCGTCGCTGTAATTGGAGCGACTATGGCATCGAACTCGATGGGAGGCAGCTGAACCACCTGAGATTTGCCGATGATATTGTCCTCATCACAAAGTCCACGCAACAGGCATCAAGAATGCTGCACGAACTTGACATCAGAGGAGCTGAGGCTGGATTAACGATCAACATGTCGAAGACGAAATTTATGAGGAATGAATTCGTGGGCGGTGACCCAGTACTGTTTGAAGAAGTTCCTTTACAGGAAGTCGAAGATTACGTCTACCTCGGGCGACTGTTGAACATGAAGAACGACCTCAGACCGGAAATATCACGAAGGAAGAAAGCGGCATGGGCGGCGTACAATTCTGTGAGAGACGTGGTTGAGAGCTGCAATAACTGTGAACTGAGAGCTAATATCTTCAACTCCACAGTTCTTCCTGCGCTGTGCTACGCTTGTGAAACATGGACCTTAACAAAAGCAGCAGAAGATCAATTATGAAGAGTGCAAACGGCTTTGGAAAGGAAGATGGTCGGCATCTCTCTACACCAGCAGCGACTCTCCGGATTGCACAATGAACAACTTCGAGCAATGTCCAGAGTCCGGGATGTCATTCTTCATATCGATGAAGCGAAACACCATTTCGCTGGACATTTGATGAGACGAAAGGACGCCACTATACACGGAGCCACTCAACAAGAAACGACCACTCGGTCGCCCTCCTCTACGATGGCAAGATTCGCTCGCTCATCGGAACAACATCCGTGCCTCTAACATCAACTCGATTAAGGTGCTCGTCCACTGGTCAACTTTGGCTCAAGATCGAACAAGGTGGCGAACAAGTTGGGACCCGCTCAAGACAAATCGTTGCTGAGGAACGGGTCCAAAAGTATCGCAAGTAAGCAAGTATAATTTATATTTGTGTTCTGTTACAATAATTAATATAATATTAGATTCTTCTTTTTCCAGTGGAGAAAACCCTCTCTTTTTCAAATTCATTTGGCAAATTTCTTAGCACAAAAATAGACCTCTAATTAGTATTCATTAGGTTCCAGTATTCAATGATCAATTAGCCTTTTTCGTTAAGTAAGATCAGCACTAGTAAGCTTCTTTTACACTCCATTCCTTGATATCAACTGCGTTCGCCTCCGCTGTTTGCTGCTCCGTGGTATCACAACTCTGGTTGGGCTGTGTCAGGCGAAATTGCAGGGAAGTCCTCTTTTTAAAAATTTGTTGAACAAAATTACAATGTTTTTAACCTATGCTTCTTACAGGAGAGTAACGTTGCCTTTCAAAGCTGTTCATTACGGTTCCTCTTCCTGCGCATTGTTCTCGCCTACTCGCCCACCTCGCCTGCTAGCAGCCTCTACGATCCCTTTTTCTTTGTTAACGGGCTAGTGTTTGTTTTAGTTCTTCCTGCAGTTGTTTCTGGATGTTTTTTAGCTTTAAAAACTTTTTGTTACCTTGTATTCATTTTTCTTGCAGTCTTTTGCAATTGGTTCCTTCAATGTTTACCTAAATGCCTACTTCACTCTGTGTTCTCGACAATCTTCACATTATTGTTTCTCTCTCTTTCTCCTCACTGTTACACTCTTAGTTCTTCAGATATATGGATGCTTTCCTAGCTGGGCGTTGCCGCTAAGGACTATCAAAAAAATTTCATAAGAGTCAAAAAAGAAAGCTATCGAGTAATTATTGTAACAGAACATAAATACAAATTATAACCCCCCTAAAAATCTCGATTTATTGTCTGACGTTCTTATTGATTCGTCCTCGCCTACACGCCTCCTCTCCCAGCCATCGCCTGGGGTACGTACTAGTTCAATGAGGTCCTTGAAATACAGGGCCCGCCCCGGTATGGCTCTGCCAGTTGCGTGCTGGGAGGGTCGTAGTTTTAACGTTCCGGCCATGGTCAAGCATGGGATTCGATTTTTGCCGAAAATTTATGACCCCCCCCCCCTCCCAGAGTGGATCTGGTACGGCCCCCCCCCGTTGTGTAGACCACCGTTTTATTTCCTATCCGCCTTGAATTTTTTTTTAAATTTATGCGATTTTTGTACCATTTAATAGGTCCTTCTTTCCAGGTGCAGCTTCCACTGTGTCAGATTAGTTCAAGAAAGAGTGTTACTGAGTAACTATTTAATTTAGTAATTTGTTAGAAAAACGCTGATAAAGGTTTTGTGTATGTAATCTTTTGATAATAATATTTTGTTTGTTTACAATTGAAAATAAGGCACTTTTGAGAGCAGTTGTCGAATTAATTACAACGAGTTCAACTTTTCAGGCTTTTCGAGCATCTCGTGGACACGGCACGTTTTCGTAAGTGAAGGAGCAACATCTGCATTCGAAATTGTACTCTATACAATGCCGAGTGTTATTTTCTAAAGCTGGCTTGAGTGCTTTATCAACAAAATTTCTTTAGACACTCTCGGAAGCGATGACGGAATGGCAACCAGAGGATGGATTTTCCAGGAATGCCTACGAAGGCGTGGAGTCTCTCATTCGTCCCGCGAAGTTGTAAAAATTAATATAAAAAAGTTTCAAATAATGATTGTATTACTCGTTAAAAATAAAGATTTTCTGCCGGCAGATTTGGAGTCAATGAGAACTTTCCATTTTTTTCAGTTTTTTCAGGAAGTCATGGACGCGACAGTTTTCTGCCTGAACGAGCGACATCTACGTCCTAAATTGCCGTCTATAAAATTTGAAGTGTCAATTGGTAAGGAAAATTAAGTGCTTTTCGTACAAGATTTTTGAAAGCGCTCCTCGAAGCGATGACGGAGTGGCAACCGGAGGATGGACTTGTCGCGAAACTAATTTTCTCTCTTCTGCAGGAAACAGCATCAGAAAGTAGAGTTGTACCAAATAAAGTTTTAATCCACAGTTTGACACACGGTAATAAAACTTGTTTTTCTGAAACGACCCACTGTATGAACAAAGCTCCGACTTGTATGATTTGCCGAAAATTTTCGATACCGTTAATTACATGGAGGCCGCTATTTTTACAGCCTGCTTTTTAAAGCGTAGAACCCACACTTCTTATTGCTTTAAAAGCTTTGCGAATTTTTCAGAGATCTCGCACAAACTCCGAAATATGGTAGGTTACGTGAAGCCATTGCGTTCTCCGATATCACCGATCGCCACTGAAGGATGGACTTCTCGCGGCAAAAAATTTCTACCTTCTGGAGGAAGAGCATCAGAGAGTGAAAACTGTTTTGGCAAAAATCGACCAGAAATCGAACCCCTCCCCGGCCCCTATGAAGACCTCCTTGTTGAAAAACGATTTATGCATGCTCAGTTAGCATACTTCCTCTATTTTTTCAAGAAGCAATTGGGATTTTTGAATTTCGAAAAACGAACCGAGTTATGATCATTTTTATGAAATCACTCCAGTGTCGACGTTGCAGAGTCTACGAGCAGTTCTTCACAAATTTTATCATAACCCGGTTCGCTTTTTGAAATTCAAAAATTCCAATTGCTTTTTGAAAAATAGAGGAAAGATACTTTCTAACCATATAGAAACCAGTTTTCAAAAAAGGGGCCTTCATACGGGGCGGGTGGGGTTCGATTTTTGACACGTATTTCTGCAACAATGGACCAGAATTCGAACCCCCACCGCCCCCTATGAAGACCTCCCTGTTGAAAACTAATTTCTATACGGTTCGAAAGCGCTTTTCCTCTAGCTTTCAAAAAGCTATTAAAACTTTTAAAATTCGAAAAACTTACCGGGATATAATTATTTATACAAAATCACTTTCATTTTTTCGCTCAAATATCGAAGGCCTCCGCCCGTATGAAGACCTAGTTTTTGAAAACCGAAAAATTTTAAAAAGCCATTGGTTTTTTCAAATTGTGGAAAACTTGCCGAGTTATAGTTATTTTTGTGAACGCCGAATCTCGTCGCTCCCATGACGTCGGTGCCATATCGACCAGTGGTCGATCCAATCCATTCGTTTCAGAAAACCATGATTTTTACGCTGTGCATTGAACAAGACTAGTAAATTTTTGTGGCAAGATTTCAACTGTGTACGTGATCTGCTTCAGGTAAGAATTTTTTTTAAATGAAAGATGAAAATTTGGAAATCGATCCTCCCTGATCATATCGGAGATCGCTGCGAAGAAGCTTAGTTTTTGACTGTATGTTAATCACATCTTGAACTCTAAGATGGCCCAGTTTTCACTCTCTGATGCTCTTCCTCCAGAACCTAGAAATTTTTTGCCGCGAGAAGTCCATCCTTCAGTGGCGATCGGTGATATCGGAGAACGCAATGGCTTCACGTAACCTACCATATTTCGGAGTTTGTGCGAGATCTCTGAAAAATTCGCAAAGCTTTTAAAGCAATAAGAAGTGTGGGTTCTACGCCTTAAAAAGCAGGCTGTAAAAATTGCGGCCTCCATGTAATTAACGGTATCGAAAATTTTCGGCAAATCATACAAGTCGGAGCTTTGTTCATACAGTGGGTCGTTTCAGAAAAACAGGTTTTATTACCGTGTGTCAAACTGTGGATTAAAACTTTATTTGGTACAACTCCACTTTCTGATACCTGCAGAAGAGAGAAAATTAGTTTCGTGACAAGTCCGTCCTCCGGTTGCCACTCCGTCATCGCTTCGAAGAGCGCTTTCAAAAATCTTGTAGGGAAAGCACTTAATTTTCCTTAGCAATTGACGCTTCAAATTTTATAGACGGCAATTTAGGACGTAGATGTCGCTCGTTCAGGCAGAAAACTGTCGCGCCCGTGACTTCCTGAAAAAAAACTGAGAAATGGAAACTTCTCATTGACTCCAAATCTGGGTGCAGAAAATCTTTATTTTTAACAAGTAATAGAATCTTTATTTGAAACATTTTTATATTAATTTTTACAACTTCGCGGGACGAATGAAAGACTCCACGCCTTCGTAGGCATTCCTGAAAAAAAAACGTATTAAGAATTAAAAACATCACCTAAAAACCTGAAGAATAAGAGAGAATCCTCTGCCAAAACCGGAAGATCACGACCCCCCCCCCCCTCCAGACGAACCCACAGTATGATCCCCCCCCCCCATTCGATTCCCGAACCTCAAGGTTGACCCTGGTTCCGCCGCCATATTCAGTAAATAAATTCAGTGAATTCAGGAAAACTTTTTTATGCCCAATTTTTGTCGTCTACCTATTTTTTGGCTATCTCTTATTTATTTATTTTTCTCAGTGACTTTATTTTCGTCCTACATAAGTGGCTCCTCCTATCCGAGAAAGCTCCATACTATTCGCTTCTGTTTCATTTTCTTAGCGGATTTTAGCTAATTGATATCTTGATTACATTGCCAATCTTACGCGTATTCTGTTTTTTTTCACCTGGCTGAGTATTGTTATTGGCAAGCACAATAAACAAACAATAATATGTTAGGATGAGCTCACTGGCAGTCAGTTCTGTGTGAGTGCAGCAGAAACTAGTGAAATCTCATTACTGAAACACATCTTGCATTGGTTCCAAAACTGCCGTGAAATTGCCGTATGTCATCGATCGCCCCTGCTGGCAACCTTCCAGCGACGCAGCGCTAGCGCACCGCGCTGGCGTGGCGGTGTGGCAAGAAATCAACTTCTCAGCGCGGTGCCACAGCGCTGCGAAACCATGCCGGCCCGCGGCCGCCGCTAGGCGGAATGACTTAAGGCCCTTTCAGACCGGCACAGTGGCGGCGGCGGCGGCGGCGGACCAATGGTTTAGCATAGGGAGGCGGCGGCGATGACGTGCCCGAGCGGCGGCCACGGCGGTGGTGGGGTTTTCAGACCCGCAGCGGCCAAGTCGCCGCGGCCACGCCCCGCCACGCCCATGGCGGCGCCGCCGCCGTGGCCGCCGCCCGAAATGACTGGGGTCATTTTTTGAAGGGCGGCGAGAGCGGCGGCACATCGAGACGTGGAGTGTGCTGCGCTGTGTGCACACTGCGGACAATGCGCGGCTGCACGCCAGCCGAGGGAAATCGGCGTCATCGAAGATCATCCTCCCCTCTTTGCACCGTTGCGAGACCGCTGCGCGCACGCGCGCCCCAAACGGAATTACCCTAGGCGGCGAGAAAGGATACCGCCCCTCCACCTGCCGCTGGAGCGGCGATGGCCGCCGCCGCCGCCACTGTGCCGGTCTGAAAGGGGCTTTATCGTTTTCGCCGTCCACCGCTCGTCGCAAAAGTGTGCGGAGGCCTTTAGGGAAATGATTAAGAAGAGGGAGAAGTAGAAGTCGAGCCGCCTCTACGCAAAGCGGGGTCATCTGACTCAGTTGCACGTACGAACATTAAAGAACAAAATCTAACAGAAAATGCTAATGCGCTGCGAGAGGAGGCTCTCTCTTAAAGATTGAGTGCTTCGTTATAAAGCAAGTTGCGTCACAACGTGTGAATCCCTTGTTGTTTGTATATAAAGTGAAAGAAAGTCTCCAGACACATCAACCACGGAAAGAACGCACTAAAACAGCAAATCCTATCCGTGGCCGAAAGCCGTTTATATGCCACCGCCGTAACGCCTTCCGACAAATGTAATGTGGAATGCTGACTGCGCAGTGGCAATATATATCAATGATATATCAATGATCACGTTGACGAAGGTTTAGGATACACGACCTAAACTGTCGTAAATCGTGCCGAAGATCGCCGTGAATCGTAAAATTGCAAATCGTAACTACGAACACTCCTGGTCGCCGTCGGTGCTCTCCACGAGGTCCAGCCACGCCCCAGCACGAACCACTCTGGGGCCTTAAAGAACCCTCGGCGCGTCCCGTCCGGTCGCACCTGCCCGCCGTGCTCCTACAGGCAGGGAGGGCGTGGTCACGTGCTTCCGAGAAGCCGCGGCGCGCCGCGGAAGGTTCTCGAAGGTTCCGCCGCGGCGCCGGCTCGACCGTGCGCCTCAGTCGCCGCCGCCCGCCTCCGAGTCGGTCGTCCGCCGGCGCCTTCCCGGAGCCTCGTCGACCGGAGGCGCCGGTCCTGGCTGGGGATCCGCAGCTCCCTTCCGCGTTGGGGCCTCACCCTCCCACTTGCCGCAGCCGCTCTTCAGAACCTGCCGGACTCCCGCCCTGCTGAGAACATGATGGGTGTGGACTGTTGTCTGCTGTTGCCGCAGCAGAGAACTTCGTCTCGCATGCAACGTCTTGCCTATTCGAGCTCCTCTCAGCATCCGCAATCCCTACTCTATTTAGACCCTAGTGCAAATCTGGATGTGGTCCTTCTGACAGACTCGTTTGGCACTTGTGCGCAGTGAGAAACGCGTCATCCATGCCGATTTATTGACGTCGCTTGTTTTTAGAGTGCGTAGGTAACAGTGCATAAAGAAGAACATTAACGACCGCATCCCGAAGAGCGTCCCACTGATGTCGAGCCTGCTGCGCTTTCTGCTCAGAAACTGTGCTTACGCTGGTAGCTTCAAATTTCCTCACTTGTCAGACGTTGTTTGCGTTATTTTTTGACCTCACAGGCTTTTGGACAGATCGTCCGCGTTTAACAAATCGACTCCCTAAGCAGGAACTAGCGCAATGTGGCTCAGGGGTCACCTTACATTGAGTGGTTATCCGCCTTGGCAAAAATGCTGATGAATGATGTCCAGTACTATCAGACGTGACCTAGCTCAGGGGAAGAACACACCTGAGCCGCATAGAATTACTGGCGCTGTGGTAGTTCGGAGGTGGGGAGGGTGATCACCGTGGCATGCCGTGGTGCGCACGCGAGTTGCGTAGCCATGCGTCCAGTGTTAATGCCCTGTTGTCTCCTCTTTGCGATCGTACATCCGCTCTCATTTGCTTCCTTATCTTGGAAAGGGTAGGAACTCCAGGATGTGGGCAATTTTATTTAAAACGGGTGCGTTAATCGGGCCACACCGCATAGCCCCTTCCCTTGCCCATTCTGGGAGCTTTCGCTGACGCGGACGGGTGCACAGAACACAGCAATCTCACTGTTTACTTCTCTTCTTCACTAACAGTCGGCCTCGTCCTCTTTTACCACGTTACTGAAATTTCTTTGTCACCTTCCCCGCTCCGAACTAACAGTGTGTAATTTTTTTCTGTGCAATACAAGACAACCATGTCATAGATTTGTAACAGAGTTTTGCGGCATGCCACAAGGAACTCCGAGATATAGCTGGCCTATACCATCCCCAAGAGTGAATACCTTCCTATAAAGTAGCTCTACGAGGAGCGTTCAGCTTGCACGTGATGGCATCGCTCTGGACACTAGTTCACGCAAGCAACGCATGCGGATCTAGGGGAGATTTCGGCGGAAATATCGATCTGCATGCTCTGTCTAAGGGGTCGTTGGCGGAGAGTCGTTGGATACACCTCCCTCAGAAAGGGGCGGGGCGAGGGGCGCGCCGAGGACAAGATGTCCGGGTCTCTGTCTTCACATGGAGGCATCGCATTTCTAATCACTTCCCTTGGCCCTGCATCTCTATCCTGTACTGATTTCGTTCTTGAGACAAGAGTCAGAACATTGTTCACCATATTTGGAACAAAAATTCCGAAAATGCCGAAAATTTAAAGAATTGGCGTGAAAACTGAAAGAATCTAGAGAGAAGGATATTCTCCTTTCCTCAACTGCCTCCATAACCGAACCTACTGGAAAATGACTTCAGAGTTCCCCGAGATCGCTTCCCAATCGTCCCCTATCAGTTGTTAGGTTTCTGGACGATGTCACTCCATTTAACGACGGTTTCAAGCGCAGCAAACTTGTCCAAATAGGGCGGCGCTGGCAGGGCGGGAAGTGGGCGGCGGGCAGCACGGTGTACCGAACGACTGCCCCCGGGGTCGTTTAGTGTGCGCGCGACGCTCGACGCGATGCCATGTGTAGTGGCTGAGTTGATCAGTCGCGTCGCTCGATCAATTTGGCCACCACACATGCATCACGTCGCGCGCACAATAAACAAGGCCTAACCAAGATACTATCCCAACGGTAGGTCGGAACGGCGCAAGTGTTGTATATGGGCAGAACCGCCTCTCTCTGGGTGGTAACAAACTGCAGGTATCTTGACCCCAATACAACTCTGCACAGAGTTAGGGGCGACAGAAGTCGCGGGTTGGCGCCCTGTTGATTCACGTGCTCCACAGCTGACGGGCGCGCGCGGGATGAGGGCTCGTATCGCGGTTATGCGCAGTGCACATGTGGCGTAGTAGGGAAGAGCTGGGGCTCGTAAACGCGGGGTCGGGGGTTTGGATCCTGCAGACTGCGTTCGTTTTGCACTTTTGCAAAATCCATGTTTATCATATAGGTAATCCACCTAGGGGTACTATAGTGTGTTATAGAGCATGTTTACATATAACATATGCTTCAAACTACAGATTAGCTAAAATGTTCACTTCTGTGTGTCACTTATTTTAAGCCTATTTTGTGTGAAGCTATAGTTATGTAACGATAGATATTTTGTGGCACTAGTTAAAAGTTCCGACTCCCAGACAAGACTTCGGTCAAAAAAGATTTTTCGCTGAAACTTTGTCTAGGGGGTTATTTGGGGTACTGGTCACGAATCTGACATCTGTTTTTCACGATGCGGTCGGCGACCACCCATAGCTTTAACAAGGGTGACCCAGGCAAAGTCACCGATTTCGGTGAAACTTCGTCTAGGGGTTATTTGGGGTGCTGATCACGAATCTGACATTCGTTTTTCACGATTCTGTCTCTACCTGCCGTCATCGGCAGAAACTTTAAGAATGTAATCCTGTGCCTTCCTGTATCTATATTATTCAGCCGAATCGTGAAAAACAGATGTCAGATTCGTGATCAGCACCCCAAATAACCCCTAAACAAAGTTTCAGCGAAATCGGTGACCCTGACTGGACCACCCTTGTTAACAGTATGAGTCCCTCATCCCGCGCGCGCCCGTCAGCTGTGGAGCACGTGGATCAACAGGGCGCCAACCCGCGACTTCCGTCGCACCTAACTCTGCGCAGAGTTGTATTGGGGTCGAGATACCTGCAGTTTGTTACCACCCAGAGAGAGGCGGTTCTGCCCATATACAACACTTGCGCCGTTCCGACCTACCGTTGAGATAGTATCCTGGTAAGGCCTATGTTATACTTCAGCGACGCGTCGCCGATGCTGCGACTCGTCACCGAAAGTCCGTCACCGACGTCGCCGACACCAACGTCGTCGGTACCGTCAGCGACGTTGTCGACGCTGCGACCCGTCACCGATAGTGTCACGTCGTCGACGCGTCCGTGGCGACGTCGTCGATAGATTCCGTGGCGACGTCAGAGACGTCGTCGGCAGGAGAGCATCGGAGAGCAGCGTGCTAATAGAAGTACGGGGCAGTGTTGAGCATTTAACGACGATTGATTTACCGATTTAACGAATTTACCAGCATTTTTGTTAAATTATTTTATTGGAGTTTAGCAAAGGCCTTTTTCATGCAGGCATTGAAATTAAGTTTACGCGGAATTTTCGAAATTCACGGGAAAATTTAACCCTTAATTAACGTAAATTGTATTTCGTAAAAGCGAAGTTAGAGTATCATTTCAGAAAGCGAGGAAACACTACTCGTTTGAATCAGTTTCTCTACCGTCGTTTCGTATTTTTCTGTTTCACGGCCGTCTTTCATATTCTGGCTGCTCCGTATCAGTTTTTCGCAATTCTTCACCGCTCTCTTCACGTTTTCAGTTTCCTTCACAGCTTTGTTTCGTGTTACATTGAACGACAGAAAAGCGAAGAAAGGTGACAAAAGGAAGGGAACGTAAGAATCTGGCACCCACTCCCTCCCCAAGCACTCAGTGTTGCAGCAAGCTCAACGGATTTTCGCACAGCATTAGGCAATTGTTGTGAGTCTAACCATAAAAGACCGTTGAGAGTAAAATGGCACCATTGGTGTCCGCAAGACGGGCGTTTTTGCACTTCTCGATTTCGTAGTTCGAGGTCCGGGGGGATGATGGCAGTGCCGGGAACGAAGAACCAACCCACAATCAAAATACTCCATCGGAACGCATTTTCTGCTACGTTTGGATGACGTCGGCGACGCGTCTGTGGCGACGGAAGTATAACACCCCTTGCGGAGCTCCCAGCGATGCCACTGGCGACCGGCGACACTGTGTTGCACGACCTGCTACGCAGTGCGTAGCAGCCTGCACAATATAGACATCTCGATGCTGAGAGGTTTTCCGGAGTTGGAATGCAGAGACTTTCAAAGACCTTTTTTTTGCTTGTTTTTGTTCCTAGGAGGGTATAGGCAATCATTATCATCTTACTATTATATTATATATACCAGCGTCGGTTGCCGGCTCCGCCGGCGCCGACGCTGGAGTGTGTGGGACACACCAGGCTAGCCAGCTTCGCCGGCATCGTATCCGCGGGCCACGGATGAAAACTGACGACCCTGAGGCAAGACTTGGTTAAAAACGTAGCAGTAGCGAGCGCAAGTCCCAGCCACTTTCTTCGTTAGCCTGTCTTGGCCCACCGCTGAAAATTGGAGAACCTGGGCAGGTAGAAAAAGCGTAGGAACCCGAGTAAATACGCTCGCACCATTGGCTACTGATTTTGAGGGAGCGTACGAGAAGAATTATATACGAGAGCCTGGTGTAGTTAAGAACTGAGGGTTGGGACGGAAACTTGATTTCCGCTGTTGACGAACCACTACAGGCAGTGACTCATGTTTTCCTTCTTTATATATGGTGAGGTTTTCTGTCTCTGATTTTCCTACCTCCAGCGCGTCACAGAGAAATTCAGTATCGCGTTCAAAGGATCGATAATATTGATCGGTACTGACTGTCTGATCAAAACTCCCAATCAGCTGTGGGGCGCATCCGTCGGCCAACACAATCAGGCAACTCCCACATAGATCTCTATCTGTATTCATAATCAGTTGCGTATGCTTCGCCGTAAAGTTGGTCTCGTTCTGATCTTAATATTTGACACAGCGCAATCTTCCAATAATTATCTCCGCTCCGTCTCACAACAGTATTATAAATTGCTGTCATAGTCAGAAGTACTAAGAATAATTTCGTGAATAATGCATAGTTCCATTAAATACTGTTTCACTTGCACGCTGCTACGTTCTGCTATCAGGGTAATAAGCATCCAATTCAATTGCTATAACAGAACTGTTCACGTCGAATTGGACACTCTTCAAAGACGTTGCGACTTTTATTCGATTGATTGCAGAAGTTGAACAACAAATACAACGGTGAGGAACGCACATACCCCCACTTTGGTGGTTCATGTAAGTGCTATAAATAGGAAGCGTGAGTGGGCGGGAGAAGCTGATCCATGCGCTCAACCCAACGAACTTCGAATTGGAGGATCTTACCTACAGCCCACAGCTAAGAAGCAAGCATACAATGCAATAAAAGATGAGGTCGCGCCATGTACTCCAAAAGTTTACCGCAGCTTTTATTTGATTGGTAGTGTAAATGTCACTTACATGAACCACCAAAGTGAGGATATGCGGGTTCCTCACTGTTGTGCTTGTTGTTCAACTCCTGGGGATCCAAGCGATGAGTAGGAAGCATGAGTGGGCGGGAGAAAGTGATGCATGTGCTCAATACAACGAACTTAGGATAGTATAGGAAAATCCCGACCACAGCGGAGGTAGGAAGGAATGAGCTGTGACCTCGGCCGGAGCACGCAGGCGGCAGAGCCGTACCCCGCAGCAACACAACTGCAGCAGCACCGCAGGATACTGCAAGTCCACTAATTGAACGGTAGCGAGGACAGGAGCCTTCAAGGGGGCAAGTTCGAGGCAGTAGCCACCCAACACGTGCGCGGACAGAGCCGCGGCGCCGGCCTATTTCGCAACGCCTCACGTGTCCTCCTCGGCAGAGGCGATCGCTCTTCTCACGGCGCTCCCCTTCGGAGAGAGAAGTCGTGCCTCAAACTTGGGTGTTTAAATCATCGAGCCCGCGAAGTTTACGAAGTTCCGAAGAATTACGAACAGACAAAAAACCCTCCTCTATTATATACCAGCGTCGGTCGCCGGCTCCGCAAGCGCCGACGCTGGAGTGTGCGGGCCACGCCAGGCTAGCCGGCTTCACCGGTATCGCATCCACGGGCCACGCCAGGCTAGCCGGCTCCGCCGGCGTCGGGTATGGCGGGCCACGTTAGGGACGTAGCCCAAACCTAGCTCCTTACCCAGCGTTGGTTGCCGGCGAAGCCGGCAACCAACGCTGGGTAAGGAAACATCCGTAGCGTCGAGCACGTTGAAAGTTGCGCCTACTCCAGACTGATTGATTTCTAGCTTGGTACCACTCACTCAGCATAGCACGCAGAAGAATGTTCTCAGCACTCCTTCATCTAGCGTTGAATTCACAACCTATTGCAGCTTGTCAAGCCTAAAGAAATGTCTGATACTTCTGTCCAGTCGTCGTGCTTCGAGCCGCTAGGTGTGGCGAATTCCGGAGGTGACTTCATTAGCCACTAATTTTGAGGGAACCTACGGGAAGAATTATTCCGAGAGTCGAAAACTGGGGGTGGGACGGGAACTTGGTTTCCGCTGTTGACGAACCACTACAGACAGTGACTTATGCCTTCCCCCTTTATATATATGGTGAGATTTTCTGTCTCTGATTTCCCTACCTCCAATGTGTCAGATAGAAATCGTGGTCGGTTCGGTTTGAGAGAAAACCGATAGCACCACTCAAATGATCGATAATATCGATCGATATCGACTGCCTGATCAAAACGCCCAATCTACTGTGGAACGCTCCCGTCGGCCAACACAATCAGGCAACTCTAATCCCGATCGGTTAGGTCTGAGAGAAAACCGATAGCACCACTGGTTATTTGATTGATAGCGTAAATGCGTCTTAATTGAACTACCAAAGTGGGGGTATGTGTGCTCCTCACTGTTGTGTTTGTTGTTCAACTTCTGCTATCAATCGAATAAAAATCGCTCAGCCGAAATAACTTCGAATGGGAGAATCTTACAGCCCGCAGCTAAGAAGCAAACATATAGCGTATTAAAAGGTGAGATCGCGCCATGCACTTCAAAAATGCCACCTAATTGATCCACCAAAGTGGGGATATGTGTGTTCCTCACTGTTGTATTTGTTGTTAAAGTTACGCTATCAATAAATATCGCAACGTCTGAAGGGGGCCCAAGCGATAAATAGGAATTACGAGTGGGCGGGAGAAACTGTTGCATGCGCTTAAACGGAAGAATCTTACTTACAGCTTATGAGCAAGCATATAGCGCAATAAAAGACGAGATCGCACCATGCCCTCGAAAAGTTCACCGCAGCCTTTAATCGACTGATAGTGTAAAAGCCACTTAATCACAAAGGTGGGATATGTATGTTCCTCACCGTTGTGTTTGTTGTTCAACCTCTGCTATCACTCGAATAAAAATCCAACAGCTTGGAAGGGTGTAGAAAGTAGGAAGTTTATGTGGGCGGGAGAAACTGATGGGCTCAATCCAACCAACTTAGAATGGGAGAATCTTACTTACAGCCTACAGAATCAGGCATAAAACGGCTCAGGTGGACAGGGCCCATCGTGTTAAGTGGTTGTCAGCCTCTTTAAGAAGCACACGAGTGGATATAAGTGCTACAACTAGCAGTGGGGATCAAATAGGCTGGGGCGGGAGGGCCACGATGTGGGAACGCTCAATCCGTCGTTTTGTGTTGTATGAAATTCAAAATTATCAGCAGCACTGGTGGGTTCTAGCCCTATGGTGAACCAAGTTAGTTCACTTCTGCTGTGAATGGGCATACATGTGCCTTCCTACCAAGGGGCATACTCTAACGTGTAGAGCGAGGAGCACTAGAATAGGGCCGCAGATTCTCACCACAACACTGACGTAAACTTAAAAGGTTCTCGAAGAGAAACAAAGTGAAACGGTGGCAAAGGCAGTAACGAAGAGCGGCAGTATGGATTAACACAGCAGGAGCTGTTCTCAGAAAAGTGAAGGCGGAAGCTCGTACACATCAGAATGTTATGCCCGAACACAGAGAAGGTAGCAAGAACAGGAATGAGCGGTGACCTCGGCCATGCACACAGGCGGCAGAGTTGTACCCTACGGTAACAACTGTAGCAGCACCTAATTGCAAGCACTAATTGACCGGTAGCAAGGACAGGAGCCTTCAAGGGAGCAAGTTCGAGGCAGTAGCCACCCAACACGTGCGCGGACAGAGCCGCGGCGCCGGCCTGTTTCGCAACGCCTCACGTGTCCTCCTCGGCAGCGGCGATTGCTCACCTCCCTGCGCTTCCCTTCGGAGAGAGAAGTCGAGAACCTGCCTCAAACTTGGGTGATTAAACCATCGAGCCCGCGGAGTTTACGAAGTTTCCCACGGTCACGTTGAGACAAAAAAACCCTCCTCTATTATATATGGTGGGATGGTGGGATATATATATATATATATATATATATATATATATATATATATATATCTTTACTAAATATAATCGGGAGAGGCATGAGTCATGTCGTCACAGGCGCTCTGTCCGTCACAATTGCTGTTACCGTCACAGGCGCTCTGTTACAGACGCTGCACGAAGACCGCCGTGACCGTCGGTGTTTACTGCTGACGACCGCATGAACTGTTCACGACGCATTTAACGTGTTCCATCTAACGTGTTTACCGACAGCCTGCAAAAGGGGTGGAAAGCAGAGAACACCCATCATAGAATTGCGCTCTGGACAGGTTTACTCACGCTTACTCTTCATTTTTCTCTTCATTTTCGCATTCCAGCTTTACTGCATCTTCCGCTGCATCTCTCCATATTTGTATTACCGCTTACCTTTACCTCACCCGCTTTGCACCTGTGGCAATCTATGCATATCCTATCATAGCGCTTCCACACGTGCCGCATTCGTCCTCCAACGTGCGTCGCAATTGAGAAGACCTGCCGCATCTAACGTCCGCAGGGATCCAGAAGACGTGCTACACATGTCCACCAACGTGCGTCGAGGTTCAGGAAACGTATAGCAGCATTCCTCCAACATGGGCCGTGATTCAGTAGACGTGCTTCAGACGTCTCCACACGTCGTCGAACGAAGATGGCCGAAGGGAAGGCTTCAAGGGAGATTCTTCGGCCAGGCAGTCAATACCGATAAATATTATCGACCCTTTGATTATGATAGCCGTAGGGAGGTCGCTCAGGCAATCAATATTGATCGATATTACCGATCTTAGCGGTGCTGTCGGTTTGCTATCAGAACTAACTTATCGGAGTGAGAATTGCTTGGCTATGGTGGCCGAAGGAAGCACATAACAGCCGGGTGAGTTTCGATCACGCAATCAAAAAATCGATATTGTCCATCTTACAGCTGTTCTGCAAATCGGGAAATTTTGTTTTGCGTCTCAGAGGCTTCGTAAGCAGCCGTTAGACCCTGTGAAGCCTGGGGAGTTGGAGGTGAGTGAGTAGGGGGGATGAGAGGAAGACCGCGTGCCCACCGGCAAGGGGCGTGGCCTATTTCGTACATCCTGACCGCCTCCCAGAAAGCACGGGTGTAGTACACAGCTTGGTCAAGTGGATGGTGTTCATTCACAATGGGGAACAGTTAAATTTTTAAGTAGGTTAGATCCAGGTGCTTATGTTAGATAATTACTGAAGATAGCATTTCAAGTAATAGTGTAAGGTGTTGCAATGTTTACACTGTCAATCTGAAATGGTCGACTAATCGGTTTTGCCAAAATTGGGTACAACCAGCTTTTTTGGAACGGAACCTGTTCGGAGAAGCTGAACCCTACGGTCTTAAGAGATGCTAGATACATATTTCGATACCTTTTTGCTTTTAAAGTGTTTCTTCCTACGGAACACCGCGGGTATTGTAAATGTTTTGTGTGCTTTCTTATTAACGTTCCTCTTAGTAGAAAATTCTTTGAGGTTAGATTGAGAACCCTGCTTTGTTATTTTCTTCTTCAGAGATTTTCACATAACTGCAGAAAGAATTTATATATGAGATACACGGTTGGTTGCTATATCAAAGGTTTTACAAAGAAGCCTTGAAATGACTTCGTTCTAAGCGTTTTAGTTGCTATCAAATGATCGAAACTTACGGCACTGTACCTTAAGACAAATCTTTCGAGCCCTCTTGCTTTGAAATATAGTCCATTTTTCATGTATGAAACCCTTCTTTCGATCCACTTCTTAATGAAGCTTAAATTTGATTGAAACTTTTATGGAAATTAGATTAGCATGTACTAGATTTACGATACACCCAGCTAAGGGCCTCTACAGAGTCTCGCGGCAGCACCGCGAGAACTCGTCCATATCGCTCCCGCCGCAGTAGGACCCACGCTGCCACTGTGATGGAAACCGCGGTGCGGACGAGTTGTCGCGGAGCCGCCGCACGCAAAGATCCCCAAGGGTTGCCGCAGTTCACGGCGGCTCTCACCCGCAGCGCCAGGAGCTGCGGGTGAGACCCGCTGGGGGGCGCGATAGATGGGTGTCGATTATGGCTCATATATTTGAGAACATTTTCTTAGCGGATCTACATGCTAGGAATGTAATGGGTTGGTGCATAATTTCTGCCCATAAAAGAGCTTGACAACCAACAATACAATCACCGTTCGTGTCGACAAGTGGAGGCATATGGATTCCTGCACTTAAAACGTAACGCAAAATACCTTCGCACGATGTTAGGTAACCTTAATTGTACTGCAAATCTTCGTGGCCTTCCAGCCACAAGCTAGCCGGTAAGGTTTAGGGAGAACCTTTGCACAGGAATGCCACAAAAAAGCAGACCGTTCCTTATAGTATGAATTATAACTGCATCGGACAGACATAAGGAGCGTTTTATTAGATCTCGAGGCTCACATTCAGGAACTAACTTGGCTTGGAAAACGCTTCTTTACAATACAAAAAGCGTTTTGCTTACTACATCTCTGACATTCTTAGTAGTCGCAACTACCTGCAAAAGTACGTAGTATTGCGTACAGCAACCCTTGCTGCGCCGCACCACCCGCCATTGTCATGGTGGATCCGCGGCATCCGCAAGACTCTGCTGCCGGCCTAAGCCCTAAGCCCTAGTTTATACTTGCGCCGCTGCGCGGCGCGGCACCATTGTCGCAATAGATATCGACCGGGCGGCGCGGAAAATCGATACCTATGGCGGTCGTCGTGCCGCCCGCGTGGCGGCGCAAGTGTAAACTAGGGCTAAGGCCCGGTTTATACTTCGTCGCGGCGCGACGCGATGGCCACGCAATGAGGCCAAATTGATCGATCGCGTCGCACAATCAATATGGCCACTATACGTGGCGTCGCATCGCACCGCGACGAAGTATAACCCCCGACCTCTCTCGCATGAGATGGACCCTTTAGGCTAAGGCTGTTGAAATGAATGGTTTTCCCGACAGTTTCGAATTTACTCCGAGTTTCCCTAATGACGTTTACCGCCCACAGTTGTTTGCTTTACAATCGCACTTTTGCTAGTTATCATCATATTATTCGGGTGTAACATACGTTTTGCCTGTACTATACGACTATACCTTACGTTTTGGTGTTCTGTTCGTTCGCCCTGACATTTTCATTCAGGCATTTTCTCCGCACACAACGCATACCGTGAGATTTTGTGTTGCTTTTTTTTCAGTATCGAAAGTTATTCAAAATAGGGGTAAAGCAGAAAACATGATATAGTCCTTATTTGGAGAGAGGCAACACCAATCGGGACCTTCCTTTTCTATGCTTCATCATCGCTGCCTTGGAAATTTCCTGGGCGCACCATAAAGCAACAACACTAGGCAGACTCTAGGTATAGGATGGATGGCCAGAGCACCACTTCGTCGTTCCAAACTAGGATTTTTTCGGTTTCGGTTCCAAATTTCAAGGATCACTGATAGGAGTCATGTGATAATCATTCCTTTGGAAGCATTCATAACTAATTCCGTATACAAAACGCTTCGCCTTCATAGACCACTTCATTGATCCCGCAAGCACAAAAAATAAATGATCACACAAACAAATAATTCCGAAATGTGTCATTTTCACGTCAAGTTGGGCACTTCATTCAAATTAAAATCGCGACGAGCTTGATGAGTGCATGGTGTGATCTCATCTTTCAAACGCTAAAAATGCTGCTTTTTTGTTGCAATAGGCGAGTAGTTTGTTTAGCGTAGCTAAGATTGGTACAAGTCTTTATTGCGGCTTACGTTTCGGCGTCGTCGCCTTCTTCAGAGCCTGGAAAAGTCGAAGTCATTTGAAAAACTACCCTCCCAAATGCCATTTCATTCTGCAGGAACCCATCCAAAAGACTAAGACACTACGAAAAGCGATGCCGTAAGAAGTCGAAAACATGGCTAACCATAGATGTGGACAGAAGAGTCCATCGTTACCCTAGCTGGATGAAAGATGGGTGAATGAGCTCATAGCCCTTGGGACCACCCTCCTTGGGGACCTAACGGGTCATGACCCAGAGGTCAAAACCCGCAGAGGACAGCTTAAAAAATTATGGTAAATTTTCCTCAGACACAATAAAGAGTTGCACCCATCTAGGCTACGCTGAACAAATTACTCGTCTATTGCAGCATCAAGATGCCAAGGGTCATCGAGAGTCGAACGTGCAATGCGCTGCTTTTTTGCTTTTAAGAACATGTTTTACATCATTATTTTTCCTCGGAAAGTAAAGATTTTAAAAAGTCTCAAGCAGTGGATTCACTTATTCGCATAGATCAATCTTAAAACACTCAAAAAAGTTATCATAAATTTTCCTCAGACAATAAATTATTATGACCTTCTTGGTGGGTATAGCTTAATTTGGAGGACTCGTTTTTATTTGGAAGGTGTTCGGTTTAATTTCAAACATGCTAAGCTTGCTAAAACAGTGTCCAATTCGGTTTGAAAAATGTCCTATTTGACTTGAAACGTGTTGAATTTGGCGTGAAAATTGTATAACTTACTGAAAATGTCAGTGTACACGATTCCTGGTCTAGAATGTAATAATTACAGCGAATGAGACATAGGTGAACAAAAGGCTATCCTATTTAGTGATAAACGGTTGGCTGAATATCACATAACAGTTCGCTCGACAGCAGCTAAACTGCAGAAATGACAACGATTTTGCGCTAGTATATAAGTGTTCGGATAAGAATGTTTTTAGCACTGATAAGTTTCTGTTTTTCTTGGGCACCCTCGGTGATGAGGTGACCATTTTCAGTGAGAGAAGAACGAATTTACTGTGGATTGACCTTGCCGGAAGGTGTCCTGACGTAGAAATGGAAAATTGGAGTATGTCTGTCTGCGTACCCATGGACTTCCTCATTCTCTTTTTTCCCATTAACGGTCGTAGTCCAGTCGAGGGTATTCGCCTTTAGCCCGCTTGGTTTAAATCCGGACTCACCTAGCCATATTGCTATTTTCGATTCCTCGTCAGTCACATAGAAAGTACATTTGGAGTAGGATTCAATATCGCTTGGTGAAGCTTCACTCTCATTATTCAATTCTCCAGTTTTTTCAGTTGTTGGTGGTAGAGACGCTATGAGGTTAGCGCAGGTCGTTCGAGACAACATCCTTGAGGAAATTACTGAGAAGATAGAGCGGTTGTTGGCGTTAGAAGGCGGATGGACATTGCTGGCACGTCCCCTGCATGCAAGCACGACTTTTGTTCCTTTTCGGCCGGTTTCAAAGGAGTTTTCCGAACATTCGAGAACCTTCCCTTGTGTCTTCGATGAGTCATGCCATCCCTCTCTGCGAGCAATAAATAGGGCGCGCACAATCGTTTGCGGTGGAACAGCGGCAGAGCCGCCTACTGTTCGCGTGCGCGTCACTGTCACTCGCTAGCTTATGTGCTGTAGTTCTTCAATTCTAGGCTTCCCGTCATCTGCAGCATTTCTAATAGGAGTGAAATACATTACCTTCCCCATCCGCAGTTGGCGAGGGCCGTATGCTTCAGAAACTACCGAGTCTCTTAGCATTTTCCCACAAATAGCGTGAGGGGATAGATCTTCCTCTTCTGCTATTCTATGCCCATTCCGCACTTTCTGCCTTCTGCACGATCGAAATGAAACTCCTCAATCGTCCGCTATTAGTCATCCGTCTCACGTCCACTATCCAGTTGTTCTTGAAGAATGCTGAAGCGGTTCTTCCTCGGTTGATATTTATACAAGTAATGCTTTTCTCTTTTCAGATTCGATCTTTCCTGCAAGAGGCATTTAGTAGCATATACAGGGTGGCCCATAAGTCCTGCAACAAAAACATAGGCGTATAATAACGCTAAGAATGCACCAAATTTGAACCAATTTTAAACCTTGTTTGCCCATGGGTTGTAGATTATGATGGAGCGGTATTACTCATAAGGGACCACTCCTGGATTGATAAGAGCCTTCAGATCGTGTGGGTTGCTTTGCAGCTCACGTCGCAGCCCCTCTTACGGAGTTTTACTTCTTATTCGTTCCAAAGAAGATATTGAACAATAGTTTTTCCAGGCTTTATAGAGCAAGACATTTTCTTTAAGATGGTTAATAAACAAAGATTGAAAATCTAAAGATTTAGGAATTTCACAGCTAGTCTTTCGCAGGTGCAATATTTTGCAGATGGACTGAGAACCGCTACCACGTCCTTTTCTTTTGCTGTTACAGGAATCGCTTTACCAGAATGTGCATTTTGCCTTTAAACAGCGCGATTGAGTCTCTACTATATGGTGTTAGGTTTTCGTTCCTATCAAACGAACATTTTTATTGATTTTCACTATTTTACACAAAAACCTATGGAGTGCGGGGAGACATTTTGGAAAATCGTGTATGACAAAAACTTGCCATGCGTGGCCGTTGTTTTTATATCATCAGGTTCCCGCAAAGGTAGCGTTAAACGCACTATTATTTTAACTTTTCTGGGATCGCTCAACTTTGAGAAATTTTTCATCAAATGAGGCAGAGGCTGAATACCCATTTCGAACGACGCCCTCCAACTGCGCTTACAAATTTTTCCTTCTACTCTCTTCTCCTCATAGCTGAGTCTTAATCTCACTTGTGAACTTGTAGAGCTTTCCTTGTAGTTTTCTAGAAACAACATATTGCTTAGTAATAGATTACGCACACGGCTGAATGTTGAATTTGTTTCAGCTGGTTGCTGCATCCTGTATGATCAGAAAATTAATAGCGTTCTTCTACTGTAGTTCAGATCCGTTCATCCAATGTTCACTCTTGAGAAGCCTTTGCACTGTCCTACACAATACCATCATACTGCATGTTCAACAACCAATCTTCCGAAATTTAGTCACATCGGAACGGAAGCGCCCCACCACGGGCCAGAGAAGAATTTTCGGTAGTTTTACGTGAGAGCGTATTACTTTGTAATAAGAGCAGCTACAACCGTGATACTTTCCAGAAGTATAGCACTAAGTATATGCTACATAACTATTGGTATGCGGTTTTTTCGCAATTGGGAAAAGACAACCAATAAGGTCTCCTAATTTTGTTGCAGGACTTATGGGCCACCCTGTATACTATATAATAATCCGAAGCTATCGATCGGCGCTGTTGGCCAATACGGGGCGGAAATTAAGGGGCGCGCAACTAGCGGAAAATACCCAGACGTCTTCTACATACCTGGGGATTCAGAAGACGTCGCCTAATGTGTCTGTGGGTTCAGAGGACGTGCCGAAAACGTCCAATGTGCGTGGGTATTCAGATGATCATCGACAGAATGACTTCACAGCGGGGAATAAAATGACTTCACAACGTCGATCGATGTTATCGATTTTCTCCGAGGTTTAGCCGCTCGAAGTGGGAGAAATGGTATACGCGTGTACTCGGCTATTATTGCCGACGGAGTTTTTCCACAGCAGGTGAAATACTTCGATCGGGAGGATAATATCGATCCACCCCATCGATTTCCTGACCGCTGGTTTTGATTGTAGCTTGAAAGTGACGATGACGGTTAGGCAATTCGATCCTGTTGCAGGGGTGCCGCGTAGAATGTTCATCATAGTATTAGAACCGGGGGAATCCTCTGACAATAAGGCTTTTCGTCTTGTGACCAAAGTTGACAGGACGCTGAGTACCTGTCGATTTTTGCCTGACGTTAACCGTTTGAGGATGAGGATCGGAGGTGGCTGCGGTCCACTTAGCACTAGAGCGAATGCGAGAATCGTGCTGTGGGCCATCAGGAGGGTTGTCGGACAAGCTAAGGGACGAAAGCTTTGATACATGTGTGAGGCATGCCGATAGGCGTGAAGGAACACTTGTTTAATATAATTACCAAAACTATTAGGTTGGCCGTAACGTTTTGGTTGTTTGACTGGTCCACCTCAATAGCTTTCTTCATGCTCACCGGATTCAGTAGAAATAAGGACTATTCGAATCAGCACACTTTCTCGAACGCGATGCTAAGTCTACCAGCGAAAAAACAGGCTGATCGAGAAGCGAGAAATTCTAGAAAGGCTGTTTTTGCGTAGACCTGATTTGTGAGGGTATACTAGCGAGGAAGTTCTAAAGGTGCTTAAAAAGGTGGTAGTCGGTTGATGCAAGGTCTGGTGAGTATGACAGGTGATCCAGAACTTCAGTCTTAGCTCTTTAAATTTTCACATGGTGATTTGCGAAACGTGTGGGCGTGGGCGTACAGAAGAATGGGACCTCTTCCACTGACCAGTGCCGGCTGCACCCTACGTCATTTTGGGCACATCTCGTCGATTTCGTCACAACAGGACTCTGCTGTGATGGTTCGGAATGGATCCAGAAGGTTGTAGTGAGTCACTCCAGTTGCCGGCCACCACGACCATAGCCTTCTTCTGGTGGGATTTCAGCTTTGAGCAGTGCCTGGGGGCGGAATTCGTCCCGCTGTTCTTATCGCCTTCGGTTATCGTGCAGAACCCATTTTTCATCACATGTGATGACTCGATCAAAAAACGGGTGGTTTTTATTCTGGAGAAGCAAAGAGGAACAGATTTCGAAACGCGGCAATTTCCAGACCACTCAAATCCTGAGGCGCCCATTCCTCGAACTTTTTCACTATTAGCAGTTTTACTGACACCTTAACCTTCCACAATCTCACGGTCTGTTTGCGATGGATTGGCTTCCACGGAGACCTTCAGATCGTCCTCCTGTAAGTCTGCCGCTTCGGGGTGCATCTTCAAATTTGAAATCTCCAGAAGGAAATGCCTCGAGCCACCGTTGCACGGTTCTTTCTCCAACACTATTCAACCCTCTCACATGGTTGATTTGCGGGGCTGTTTCAACCCAGATTTAAATTGAAATAAAATATCCTTCGGAATTGCTCTTTCGTTATACCTCAGTATGTCTTCGAAGAAACACATTTATTAAACAACCAGATTGCAGGTTGGAGCAACTGGCCTCCCTGCCGCCAAACGTCTGCTTGGGGCTTCGCCCCAAACTCCGTAAACAAACTACTTGGATTATTGACCTTTCGACCCCACGAGAGAGGAAGAACTGGGCGCGCTTGTTACATAGGATAAGGCAAGGGTAAGGTAACGTCCTGAAAACGGTTGACGTGAGGCTTGTCCATTGTTCATTCGTGCAATTTCCACTCCGGCGGGTCTAATCTGCAGAAAAATTGGTAAAATCGATATAATTAGTTCGATCAGTCGATACATCTTGCTGTAGAACCTCTTCGAACGCCATAATACTGGCGTAATTCCAGCGAGCGATAGTAATTCTGTGAACGGTCGCTTGACTCCCACTCCAATGGATCAACTCTGAGCCAAAACCTACAACTCCGATCTAAAAATCGATACTATCGATAGATATTGGTCGTCCGACTGAACCTTTCAACCTGCTGTGAGGTCGATCCATCGGTCATCATGGTCGAGTGAGTCAAATCGAACAAATCTGGGTGAAAACCGATAACTCCGGCAGAAAATCGATAGTAGCCATCGATATTGGTCGCCCGATCAAACCCTCCATCCTTTTTTCAATGTGATCATTTTCCGCCAATTTTCGTCCAGCGAGCGCGATCTTTTATATGTTGAAGAACGTCGAGGCAGAAATGAGTCCTCATATTTCGTGTGGAACAGGCGGGCGCGGCGGCCGCCGCGACTGCACCGGCAAGCGCGTGATCTGCATAATGTGTGGGAGCGTCTCAAGCCTGGACAGGGTGCTGCTGCTATTCCATAAAGTCCTTTCCGTAAGCGTGGTTATCTTTCCTGTAGTAAAGGGCCACATTCGCCTGCTGCGTTCGTCTAGGTTTGTAAAGGACTCATAATTAGCGTAGAGCTCCAACTCATTCGCGGTTTTCCTTCTGTGTTCTCTTCGATATGGGTACTTTTCTGTTATTCTTCTAGAGGTCTCCAAGACCCCATCCGTATGAAGAACTGCTGCCCAACAACAGTATCTTCCCACCTCGTCAGGGAAGACTACAGCTATTACAGAAAGCCGGACATGGATTGCTGATTACGTCATGCTTCATTCGTTGCGCTGTGCCCACTAGCATCTCATGTCTGTGTGCCCTATGAGACAGTGTACTAACACCCAATAGTTCCAGGGATCGCTGCGATCATCTCGGCAAACAATGGATTTGTGGCAAGTTCCCCGTGCGATGAATCGCATGATGTACGACGCGATGCGCGACTTCGACCGATTCGAGAGAAGCCTGTTCCCATACTGGAGAGACGCAGACCATTCGGTGCTGCATGTGGCGAATGAGGTTCAGAAGGTGCGTGTGGTCTGTGTCAGCGTTGCTTTGCGGAATCATCACCGTTCTAGTTTAGACGGTCGACGACGACAAGAGGTTCGCGGTCTCGCTCGACGTGTCGCAGTTTCGACCCGAGGAGCTGAACGTGCACCTGGAGGGTCGCGAGCTCACCATCGAGGGCAAGCAGGAGCACAAGACAGAGAACAGCTCCATGCACAGGTGGGAACAGCAGTTTTCGGCTGATTCTAGCGCGAAGGGTGCGGCTTTGGATCATCTGCAGGTCGTTCATCCGCAAGTGGATGCTGCCTGAGGACGTCGATCTGGAGGCGGTCCGTACCGAGCTCAACGACAAGGGACACCTTTCCGTCGAGGCGCCGAAGAGCTCGGCGGAGAAGTCGCAGAGGAGGACCATTCCCATCATGGCGGCTCCTTCGAACAAGTGAGCAGCTGCCGTTCGCCGACCACATACTTCCGCGCATCCCGGTTATCACTGACAATTGGTAGTTTTCGCTGTACTCGTGGCTAGACGCTTTACGTTGTCAACTTGGCATTCTCTCCGCTTCCATAGTAGTGTATGTAGAATCGTGTTGTGTTCCCGTTTCTGCTATAAAGTTCTGTCGCAGATTGCTACTCGCAGTGACTTCTAGGTCACTACAACTACAAGTGACCAATTTTTCTGCCTTGCTGGGAGCTAGTGTTGCCGAGAGCATGCTGCGCATTAAAAGGCATTAAGCTTTCAGAGGAAACCGAAACCACTTTGAAAAGGTGTGGCTATGCTCACTCTTAAGTGCGCTTTGGGACCATTTTCATGCATCCGATACCGCCTTCGGTCAAAGAAGGCGCAGTCTCGCAACAGTCCCCGAATGCATACAGGCGGTTTTCAACACGAACTGGATACTTCAAAGCCAAGGAGCAGTGACGAATTTGAAACGGACGCCATTCAAAAGAATAGACACTGTCTTCAGAACAGACACTCCGAAAGGGCCAGACGTAGATCTTCATTGCAATGTTCAGACTGCGTCTTGGGCTGGTCGCGTGCCGGGAAGCAACTGCAGTGCTTGATCTTCCTGAAATTTTTATTGCTTAACGTGCAACGGTTTAGGATTTCTAAAGTGCAGCAGAAATTTGCGCGATACGGGTTGGGGCACTTGTGACGGGTTTTCCCTACTTCCGTTCCCCCAGAGTGCTCAACTCTACGCCAGTGCTGGTGGGGATGCAGGTGCCCGCCAATAATGCGAAATGTTCCATCACATCGTATGCAGGAAGCACCCCACAACCAACCCGCACTGCGCCCAGAAATTTTCCCCCGTTCGTAGCAGAGGCCGCGTCGTGCACTATTCCTGTACTGAGGAGGTATGCGCAGATCGACGGCAGAGAAGTGGCGAGTGCGAAAACAGGTACTCCTGCTGTGCGACGTCAGACCATTCAAGCCACGTGTTTATTGACGCTATCCGACACTGACTCATCACAAGAACACCATGAAATCGCCAGATTTTCCTACAAGACAGCCACCTAGCCAGCTGATAAGGGGTCAGCTGGCGATGAAGTGGCAGGTTTCGCAAGGGCCGGCGGAGTCGGCGGCCTCCCATCACTCGCTAGTTCACCTCTCCCACTTGCTCGATGCACACACTGCTCGCTCCGGCACCGCCACTTCCCTTCCTCTCCGACTATCCGGCTGTCCATGCGGGCCAACTAATGCTCGCAGCATTCGCATCGCCTAGACCTTCTGACTAACGCCTCGAACAAGGCGAGATGCGTCGATTGCCGTCCCCATTCTTCTCTTCGCACGTGGGATCGCGTATCGTCACCTCACCGCACGGGAAGGGGAGGCGGCGTTTGCGCCCTCGCGGGGCGGGCGCACTATCATTCGAAGGCGCTTGTGAGGACGCAGGGAGAGGCCAAACTAGCGCGGAGGCCTCGTCGGTTCCAGCGTGAACCGTGTTGTTCCGCCTTCTTCTGGGGAGGCTAGGGGTAGAGAGATGTCCTGCGATGGGTAACAGAATGCATCGTAGAATGCTACTAGTGCAATATCGAGCTTATTCGGCACGCTCGTCGAGCCTGTGGTCAACCGCTATTCCGAAATTCACAAGGAACGACACTATCGTGAGCTGTTTGCCCTTTTGGGGAGGCTGGGGACTGCCCATCACATCGTGTGATCTCGTTAGCGAGGGCAAGTTGTGGACAAAAAAGCTTTATCAGGACAAATGAGAACGCTCAAAAAGTCCGGCCGCTCTATGGTCATAGAAACTTTGGATCTTCCCTGAAAAGCTAAACGAACTAGGCTTAGTAACATTTTCTTAGATTTGTTGCTACGGTTTGGTTTTGGAATCTTGATGATTTTTCTCGTTTTGCAATTTTGTTGATCATGAACGTTGTTATTTGTTGTGAGGTTGAAGACGTAGTCATATAGTTACCGTGTAGGTTGAGTCAAAAACAAGAAAAATATCTGGCTTTTTACCAAAAATACAGGCAAGCTGACTGCAGCTAAAAGAAAGTTTTATCTAATGAATTTACTGAATTTACCAATTTTAACGTAAAAATTGTCGTTAAAAGTAGTCGCTAAAAATTTACCGCAAAAAATTGACGAACACTCCTGATGTGTTTTCTCTCCCGTTCTGTATAATACTAATACTTGTTTTTGACCTCGTTATGAGGAAATGTGTGGAAGGCGATGAGGTGGTCATCAAGCGGAGCAGGGAATATCGTTCGATAGACCTCGATTTTGCAGTCGACGGATGTCATATCCAAGAGTAACGATTCACTGCACCATATCACAACAAACCTTGCCTACGAGGCGAGAAAGGTGGGGCTACGGTTAAATCCGGACAAATCGAGGCACCGCATCTTCAAACTGTCCAGAAGTTCAGATATCTAGGAGGTACTGTATCACACGATGGGAATGCGGAGTCAGAAATCCTGACGAGTATCGTTAAAGCGGCATCAATGTTTTGGAAACTTGGACCAATCTGGACCTTATCATCCAACGCGGTGAATGTCAGGCTGCGGCTGTACCACTCTATTATTGTCGCCCCTATTGTTGTCTACGCGAGGGGACCATGGGGGGTGTCTGTGAAGTGCACCAGAGGGCTAAACGCCTTCCACCAGAGATGTCTTCGATGGACATTGAGAGCACGACAACAGCGAAGTCCTAAACCGAAGCGCGTCAAATAGTCTCTCTGGATTAGTTGCACAACGGCGTCATCGCTGGACACGTTCTGCGAACGCCCGGACACCAAATTCCTCGAGCGGCGGACTCCTGAAGGTGGTGGCAGAATTAGCGGGCGTCCGACAAACACATGGAGCCGAATATTCGAAAGTCACCTTCGATTACTGAGTATTTCCAGAGACGAAGGTGAAAATTTAGCGCAAAACAGGCATCAGTGCAGAGGCTTGATCGCCCGATATGCTCAGCGGCATGAAAGGAGTAGGTCTAGGTCTAGGTGAGGCAGAAGTGTCAGCGCTAATCGATGTTGCGTTTCCTGGGGAAGTGTGAGCTCATTTCGCTGACACACGAAGGCTGAATAGGTGACGGGGTCTCACCGCCAGCCTCGGTTTTCGCGCCCGTACGCCTGATCAGAGAGCTCTCCTGTGCAGTGCTCTGTAACAGGGGGTCTTCTAACCATTGCCCACTGAATTGCACCACTAACTACTCCTAGTTACTTCAACTAGTACTTCTTGTGCATTATCGAGTATTTTTATTTACTTGTTTATTTATTTAATTTATTCCATACGCTACATAAGGAAGACATCAAAGAAAAACACAATCACTCAACACAACCAACTAATAGCATAAAAGCTGATGCTTAGGTTTGCGTCGAAAAGTAGAAAAACAAGGAGGAATCAAATCTACTACACTTTTCGAAGATAGGAATAAAGAGCCTGCTCTACAAGTAAATGAGTTAGACCTCAGGTTCGTTTTTGGAGTGTTATAGGCGATTTTCACGAAGCTACCCTAGTTCTTGAGAATGCAGTTCGATAAAATTTTAAGCTCTCCGTTTTTAATATCGCACCCATAATTTTCAAAACAGACATCCTTAGATTTCGGCGAGATTCCAGAGAATGCAATCCAAGGTCTCGGTTTCTGTGAGACGAATGAGGCAAGATCATGTAGCTGAACCCATCCAGTTTTAACCACAGCTTCCTAGCGGAATTCCTTTGCACTTCTTCCAACATGAACAACAAATCAATGAAGTTTCATCGCGCGTGGGCTGTCCACTTCACCAAGGAACCCCATTGTCGGTCCATTCGGTCTGTTTCGAAATCGCCACGATGGCTACCGGGGAGGTTGGCTGACGGCTCTGTTTCAGGTGCAGCTCGCAGTGGTGGAGAGGTCGGGCTGGTCGTTGGCGACGTCGAGCGAGCAGCTGAAGCAGCGGCAGCGCAGTGTGATGCGCGCCATCCGGTTGGACAGCCGGCTGGCCGGCCATCGATTGCACCGGGTCGGGATCGCCGGCAACACTGTCTTCCTGCAGGTAAGCCCCGACTGGGTCGCCTCCGGCGGCAGCCAACCCTGCCCTTCTGCCTCCGCACTTCAGTCACACCTCGCCCGCTCTTCTGGCCAGGTAAAGCGCTAGAATAACCCCGGCTGGACGGCGTTTAGAGGGCTGAGCACCACTGCGTAACACTGCGAGACTCATAGAACCGCGCTAGCCGTTCGCCGGCGATTCCGTTTCTTTCCGCTCCAAGCCCTTCGCCAGAGCCACGCACTTTACAGCGTTGTGACTTTTGCTATCCGAAGGTGCTCATTTTGCAGCAGAATATCGTGTGGTCCGCGAGAGGCACTGGCTACACCGCCTGCTCTCTTGAGGTTCTCCATCTGCACCTGATCCGCATAACACGCCCATTTTTTCGCTCCACTCTACTGTAGTGCTGTCCCTAGGGAACCAATTCTGACTTGCGCAACGGTCAATAGTGTTCATGCTCTTTTTTGTATGGAATGCGTTTACTCTAGGACACTAGAGCAACGCCGCGTGTAGCGCAGTCAAAGGCGATGACGCTTCCTGAATCGGAAGAGGGTTGAGGCCGCGCCTGCCTTCCATCCCATCGGATGAATTGGTGTTAGAATAGCCTAAAAAGGTAAAGCACCGACTTGTCCATCGGCTGGCCACGACGAGTCATTCTATGGTCCAATATGCACTCGAACTGCCTCCCACAGTACTCCACAGAAGTGGGTGGCGTATCCAGACAGGGGCTGATGATTGCCTTCGTCTATGCCTATCGTTTACTCCTGAGCAGCGCCCTTTTCGTCCTCGGATAATTCCCTCACTAAAATCACGCTTTCTCACATATCACCTGTGCTACCTGTCTCCCCGTTGATCATCCAGCTGCTGTCTAATGCCGATCTAATATGTGTTCCTGAGGGTAAAGACTGGGAAAGTTGAACCACTTCAAAGACAGTTTAGAGGATAACGAAGAACAATTCTATCATTTTCCACATTCTCGCAGATGTTTTCTTCCAAAAAATTGTTTCAACTTCTTTCGCAAGTGTTGAGCATCTAACGACTATTGACTTACTCATTTAACGAGTTTACCAGCATTTTCGTCAAAATTCTTTATTGGAGTTTAGCAAAGGCCTTCTTCGTTAAATCGTATTGAAATTAAATTTACGCGGAATTTTCGAAATTCACGGGAAATTTTAACTCTTAATTAATGTAAATTTACTTCGAAAAAGCTCTTCGTAGAGGTTTGCAGTATCATTTCAGAAAGCGAGGAAACACTACTCACTTGCTCTGCAAAAAACCGAAAAGGCCTAGAAAACGCGAATAAAACGGGTGAGAATGACAGAGAAGCGAAGAAAGGTGACAAGGCGAAGGAAACGTAAAGATTAGGCTCCCACTCCCTCTCCAAACACTCAGTGTTCCAGCAAGCTCAACGGATTTTTGCACAGCATTAGGCAATTGTTGTAAGACTAACCAAAAAAGGCCGTTGAGAGTAAAATGGCACTATTGGTGTCCGCAAGACGGGCGTTTTTGCACTTCTCGATTTCGTAGTTCGAGGTCCGGTGGGGATGATGGCAGTGCCGGGAACGAAGAACCATCCCACAATCAAAATACTCCATCGGAACGCATTTTCTGCCACCCTTGGATGACGTCGTGGACGCGTCTGTGGCGACGTCGGCGACGGAAGTATAACACCCCTTGCAGAGCTCTCGGCGACGCCGCTGGTGACGCACAGCAGCCTGCACAACACAGCGTCGGCGATGCGTCGCCGAAGTATAACATAGGCCTTAGGGGCGGCTGCTGGGCTGTTTGGCACGGTGCACGGGACTCTCTCAACGAACGTGGTGAGCACCGGTCGGGCTTCATCACTACGCTGCCTTCCTATCTACAAGTGCTCCGACACGCCTAACGGCGAGCCTCGCACTTGCGCGCTTCGCGCGGCCTTGCACTGACCTACGAAAACCAATATCTGTAAAACATACAATTCGCTAACATCTGAGACCTGCTGCGCACATTATCAGCGTGAACCCGTTCACTACTTTCGTCATAGGAATTCTCACCGGACCGTCCAGTAACGTCATTGGTTTATTTATTTATTTTATACGTGAAAAATCACGCAGGGTTAAAACAAAAACAAACAAACAAACAAAAACGACCATATTACTGAATAGGAAAACACAGATGGTGATAACTAGTACAAACACGAACAACTCGGTAAGCCATTAAGAAGCTTCTTGGAGATACCGGTCAATAAGCCTTTTGTACTGCCTCAGTGAATATGGCACAACGATTTTCTTAGAAAACTTTAGGAACTCAGAGCCAGCCCGATGTGTAAAAAATGCCGATCTAACATTAGTTCTAGCTCTTGGTATTTGTATCTTACTTTGACCACCACTAGTGCTAGAAGGTGATACAGAATAGAAATCACGGAGACGAAGGCCCCATGTGCCATTCATCAACTTGTAAATTGCAATTAAATCGTATCGCTTCCTACGACAAGCAAGAGACTGCAAATTGAAGATCTTGTTCCTTACAGTGGCAGGTGGAATGCTGGTATAATCACAACCGTGTACTCTTATCCAGAGCATTCTTGTAAAACTGTTTTGCACGGACTCTAGCTTATCGATTTCACGCTTGTATTTAGGACTAAAAACAGTGGTACCATATTCAAGCACAGGTCTGACATATGCTTTGTAGGCTAGCAGCATGGGGATGACTGAATTTGTTTTTAACGACTTAAATATGCTATGCACAATCCTATCCCCTATCTTTGCTATCAAATCACAATGCTCCTTAAATGACAGTGTTGAGTCTAGAATAAATCCCAGGTCACGTAAAGTAGTTGTGCTCCTAAGCTGAACATCACCAAGATGATAGACCTTCCTGTTGGCTTGCTCGCCAAGGTGTAGTATTTGTGATTTTTGGCCTGACAGTGGAAGATTTCACCTTGCTGACCAGTCCACAATAGTATTAATTGCAGATTGAAGAGCAACATGGTCGTCCACACCGACGATATTTTTGTAAATTTTTATATCATCCGCAAACACTTTGCAGGAGACGCCATACTGATCGATCAAATACTGAATCTCAGATGTGTAAATAATGAAAAGAATTGGGGAGAGAACACCTCCTTGAGGGACACCGCTGGTAGCCAGAAGTGGTTCAGAAAATGATTCGTTAACTCTAACTTGAAAAGATCTATTTGTTATAAAGTTTCTTATCCAATTAGTTATTCTAGGAGGATACCAATGTTTTCAAGCCGGAAGATAAGCTTGTTCAATGGAACTTTATCAAAAGCCTTCATAAAATCAAAGTAGACAACGTCCACATCAATTGTGCTTTGTGCTGCTCACTACTTCTGTCCCTCAGGTTGCTCCTCTGCAGCCGTTCCAATGAATTCAGACCCTTGCTACGTGACGAAGAGGACCCGTTTTGAGCCTATACTCTTGTTGCACGATTTAGGGGACACTTCCACTGAATCCAGAAGCTCAAAAACGCCCATTTGCCGCTGTGTCAAGCAGGAAGAGGCTGCGCAGATGATATGTTTCTTGTTCTCTGTATTAATTCCCCTTACAGCTTCCTTCTTGCTGGGTCGCCGTGCTGGGATCGGATACATTAATGACTTACAGCAATTTAACAGAGAAAATTACAGCCGAAACCCCTGATAGCGCACCTTATCAAGCGATATGTTGGGCGACAAGCCGCGTTATCTGAGCTTACCACTGTGAATTTTCTGATAAATTTATGTAAGTCGTTGAATAATCCGACCCCTAGTTCCGCCTCCAGGTCCCTCCTTCCTGGTCGCTCTCCGGGTCCTCCCCTCCCCCCCCCCCCCCGTCGTCGTCCCCCTTACTTCTCTACCTCATAAAGTTGCCCTTCTTCGCTCATGGCACGACGACGGTGAGCGCGAGGTCTGTCACATCTCCTAAACCCGCACGCTTTGTCTCACTTACTGGTTCCCTCGTAGTGAATCGCTTTGCTGGTCCTCCTTACTGCCCCCCCCCCCTTATTGGTAACTCCCTCCTGGTCCCTCATCATTGCCGAAACTCTTCCTGGTACCACCTCCTGGCTTACTTCATTGTTCCCACTATCGACCCCCGTCCCAATGCCTCCTTCTGGTCGCGCCCTCCTGGTCGCTGTCGGTTCTCCACCCTCGGAGACTGCTTCTACACTTACCTCTTTAGTGGTCCTCCTATCTTCATGGCACGAAGTTGAATCTCGACGCTCAGGAACACACGTAGCTGCTGTTGTGTTAAGCTGTAAAAGGCTGCGCTAACCTTGCTGTAGCAACTTCCCACGTTCAATAACAAATTTTGTCCGCGCTGTGGATGATGCGGCGTATCCCACTTAGGTTAGATCACTCGACGACAAGCTCTTTTATATATACACAAGTGCTACGACACGCCTAACGGCGTGTCTCGTACTTGCCCGCTTCGCGGGGTTATAGGTTTAAGCTTTGTTCTCAGAAAATACTCTCACACAAAAAGTACGTGTGATCTTCAAAACAATCTTGTTAACAGAACAACAGAAAGACAACATTTACTGAAGCATCTCGGTGAATACTACGTTTGGTATCGACTTGAGTCCCGGTGTTAACCAAATTTTCAGAGGGACTGGGACTTCTGTCGAACTCGCGAGCACGCCACGTACAGTTGACCATGAGAAAATACTGGACTGGGGAGATACACGCAGAGGCGTACTTGGCGCGGGTAAAGTTTTCCGTTCAGCATGGGATAATGCTGCATGCGGCCGGTCGTCGTACGACGTCGATGTGACCTCTGCTTCCTTTCTTTTCGATCTTCTGACTCCAGACGGTTGTGGTGCGACGATAGGAACCCGTATTCTGGATCCAGGCGCTCAGAAACGCGCGCAGATGCCGCTGTGTCAAGCAGAAGGAGGCTGCACTTCCTCTGCTGCAGCAGCATCTCATGCTCAATTCTGAATGCGATCCCTCGTCGTAGGACGACGGTGTCTCCTCTTCTGACTCCAGAAGGTTGTGGTGCGACGAAGGGAACCCATCTTCTGGATTCAGGCACTCAGAAACGCGAGCAGGCGCCGTTGTGTCAAGCAGGAGGAGGCTACGCGTCCTCTGCTGTAACAACATCCCATGTTGAACGGCAAACGTTGCCCGCGCGAGGTACGCAGAGGCGTACCTGGCGCAGGTAAACGTTTCCGTTAAACATGGGATAATGCTGAGTTCTGCATGTGGCCGGTCGTCGTACGACGACGATGTGACCTCTGCTTCCTTTCTTTTCGATCTTCTGACTCCAGACGGTTGTGGTGCGACGATGGGAACCCGTCTTCTGGATCCAGGCGCTCAGAAACGCGCACAGACGCCGCTGTGTCAAGCAGAAGGAGGCTGCACTTCCTCTGCTGTAACAACATCCCATGTTGAACGGCAGACGTTGCCCGCGTGAGGTACGCGGAGGCGTTGCAAGGGGTTCCTTGAGATTGCCTGTGGATCCACGAGGCGTATCTCAGCCAGGTTTCCAACCTGAGTGAGATACGCCCCTTCATCTACAGGGCAGGGAGCTAACTCAATTATACAGTGGTAGATATAATAGGTGGTGATGGTGATAATAAACCTGAACCACCGTCTTGCGTTTATCATTGTAACAAGGGCCACCATGCCCACGTCTCCCGCACCCATCCTGGTCGTATGCTAATGCGGAATTTGTTCCTTGTCTTTCAGTTCGCGGTGAAAGTCGCCGGTCTTGTACACACTTACGCGCCTTCCATTTTGCTTCGTTCGTTACGGAGAAAATAGATCTCCAAGTATCTGTATGATATCCAAAGCACGGGAATATACAAGACTTAGTCTGTTCGAGTCAAATTCGTGCTTGACTCTGCCATCCATGAACTACCTGAACTGTAGGTCCCAACGGCCGGAGAAATGTACATGGAGAAGCAGACCTGCGCCAGAAATGAGAACGTGCAACTATTGTATCTCGTCCCGGATCCCGCTCAAACCGTTGTAACCGAATAAAGATTGGGCGACTTTCGTGGTTATGGATTTGCTTCGCTGGCGGCTGGGATGGGACGGCATAGTGGATAAGGTGGCAGGCTTGTCGCTAGAGCTGCACCTGTCTGGTGGACAGCGTCTACTATGCCACTTCCTACCCATCACAATCTCCAAAACTAGCCAAGCAAGCATGAGGTCGAGGGCTATCTTTCCGACCTCGAAGGCTGTGTTGGAAGAATAGTGGAAGCTCACGCCTGGGCGAATCGAGCAGATTCATCGTCAGTCCACCGAATCTTCCGTTTCTGTGAAGCGGCTGAATATCTACAGCCTCCCCTCCTGACGTTAACTGCATTCTCTAACAGATAACTACCAAAAGTCTATGTGCAACCGTACACTCGAAGAGCCTCCAAAACGTCGCGCAGAAATATCAAAATTCGTAGCGCAACGCAGGGAAATCTGACGACGGACTCCACACCTTTTATAAGAGACTAAATGGCTGATCCTTATCAATCCATTTTTGATTTCTGGATACAACGTCTAATTGCAGAGCGAGGGCAGGTTAACAAGAAGATGGCCTCTAACAAATGTGCACGTTTTCAGCCGACCATAAAGAATTCGGTGCAGTTATGGAGTCTCCACACGCTATTCCCGAGCAGCTGGCGGCAGATCTTCTGTCTGCCCGTCGAGGAGGTCTTCTATACGTTCCCATCGTGCTCCTATAGCCAGCCAAAGCTGTTCGTGCTCGTCGTCGCCATTTTTGTAGGTGTAGCTTTTCACGTTGAGGAGCGCTCGCTATTTTTGGCTCGTTTTGGTGCGTACTGAAATCTGCGTTTATGGTCTAGTTTAGAAAGGAGAGCAGTACCCGCGCATCTCCATCTTCGAAATTGATCGCGACAGCGGCGACAGGAAGGAGTACAGGTACTGCTCTTGAATGTCCGTACTCTCAAGCCAGCCTCTTTTAAGAGAGGCTAGGCTCTGCTGCATCACTTCGGCATTGCTTTGCTCACGTGGTAGGTTAAGGTTTCCTTGTGTTTAACTCGAAGGCGTTATTTAGGCTCGCAGAGCAGTCAAGCATCGAGTTCGACGGCGTACCTCTTGAGAACGCCATCCTCGGTTGTGGTGCCCATGGCCTCCATATCTACGACCGAAGTATCGTTATGGGCTCCATACCCTACTGGAACATCAAGCTGGGGAACGTAAGAATCTACGTATTTCCCACCCGAAGTGCTTGAGAGCCTCATCCAAACTTAAAGAGGAGATGCAGTTTCCGGTGGAAACAGTGTCAGCGGGTTTAGTGTGGCCAGAGACACTCACAGAAATCGTTCCAGAAGTAATAATCGCTCTTGCGCCTTTAGGAGGCCTTTACCCTGGAGCGAGACGACGTGGTGGACGACTCGAGTGAGAAGTGCAGCCGTTTCCCTATCGCCATCGACTCGGGTACCTTTAATAGAACAAGCCGTTGCACACTGTTCCAACCATTTCAACTTTATTATTGAACACCGAGAAGAAGGTTAAGGAATGACGAGCTCTGAGACTTGTTTTTGGATGTAAAAAGTACTGCCGTAAAAAGCCCATAGTCCTTCCAATAATGTAAGAAGTACACCTTCACGTAAGATGTCTGCGGTGGAAAAGAACTGAAGCGTTTCTGGTGCCCTCGGGGGTCGAGGAAGTTCAACGATGACAACAATAACCTATGAATAATTATGTCTGGGACTTACTGTGTGGAATTTAAACCTGCCTGCATAGGCCCAGTCCCATTTATTAACACGAAAATAACGGTAAATAACTAGTATGCCAGCGAGTTTATCAGACGACTTTTGTCCAACTCTCCCCAGTGTAGGAACGACGGTCAGTCAGTACAAGCAGTTTAGACGCCGACCGCCTTGTTTATCTGGTTGCTAGCAAAGCTCACAACAACCATCATGCCTAAAGCCCTACGCAAACTTTTGCGGCAACGCAGCGGTTACAGGGCAAAGGACAACCATGGGTCATGCTTTCGTCGATTCGTCGCGCCGTCGGTGCCCTCCTGACTAGAGATTCTCTCCGCGCAGCCCCTACGCCTCTGCTCGCCCATGCTAGAGCCGAGAAAGCGGAGCACCCCTTGGGACAGGGCCTGGCCAGTGCACTTCATTAGCACTCATTTCTCGAAGGATGGGTGTCTGCTGGAGAAGCCGGCCTATCACCCACGTCGATGAGATGAGATTTCCACACTTCTGGCACAAGTTGGGCGGAAAATATCGCTTAGAGGCAATGTCATGTTAGTCAACATCAAGGATTACCATTACGTTTGCGTTGCGTTGGGCTAGGGAGCCGTCACGTACTGGGTAGAACACAACAGTAGTAGGTTGGTCGTTTACGGTTACAAGCAACGTTTCGTGCAACTGGAAAGTTTGCTATATCGCTTACTTTACGTGTAATACAAAACATTAAAAAGATTGAGATTTTATGCTCTTTTTTTCACAACACGTGGCTTCGAGCTTCACGCTTAAAAGATCAACCAACACAAAGTACGTCGGAGTAAGCGGGAACGCTCAGGATGAGTGCCACCCAGGGGTGTGCGTAATTATGATTTACGATTTTACGATTTACTGCTATTTTTGCCGAATTTTTTGCGATTTACGATTTACGACATTTTGTGTCGTGAATCGTAAATTTTCGTAAATGTGATCTTTGATCACAACCAACTGGCGTCCAAATTTATGTGGTGGACCGGGTTATAAAGATGTGCCCACCCTAATGCTGTCCTCTTACAGCTTACCGTGAGAGTTGTCTTTGATGATCTGTGTTACTGTGGCAGAAGACACTGCTCTGTGCACATGCTTCTCCAATTCGACCGCCGATTTTTTCGTCTAAAGGCCCCACAGAGTTCCGCGGCAACGCCGCTCGCCGCAATGGTTAAGGATAGGGCAGGGACGCCGCCAGCGGCGAGCTCTGCGTCTCTGCCCTATGGTTAAGCATAGGGCCGCGGCGCTGCCGCAGAACTCTGTGGGGGCCTTAACACTATTTTTCCAATCCTGGGCTGCCGTTTGGAATCGGAGCAATTCAAGAGGAGAAACAAATGCAGTTTATTATTTGTAATGTCTAAGGCCGGCAGCAGAGTCTTGCGGGTGCCGCGGACCCGCCATGACAACGGCGAGTGGTGCGGCGCTGCGAGGGTTACTGTACGCAATACTGCGTAGTTTTGCCGGCAGTTGCTCTGGGAATGTTAGAGATGTAGTAAGCAAAACGCTATTTCTTTTGTGAAGAAGCGTTTTCTAAGTCAAGTTAGGAGTCCTTGAATCTAAGCCCCGAAATCTAATAGAACACTTCTTATAACTCAACAGTTCTGTGCCATTTTGGGCTTGCTCTCACTTTTGTCGATCTACCTCCTCGCTTGACAAGCAGCTCGAAGATAATGTGGTAGCCCTTGTGATGACAGCATTCCCTCCGATGCCTTGTTGAGTGTGGGAGATCTGTCCGAGGCAGTTATAGCTCATACTAAAAAGAACGGTCTAAACCTCAAACGACTAACTTGTGACTGGAAGGCCACGGAGATTTTCAGTGCAATTAAGGTTACCTAATATCGTGCCAAGGTTTTTTGCGTTACGTTTTGAGTGCAGGATTCCAGGGGTGCAGTCGTTCGGTACAGCGTGCTCCCCGCCGCCCACTTCCCGCCCTGCCCGCGCCGCGCTATTTGGATAGGCTGGATCGTATTTAGAGATACAAAACGGGAGCGACAGCGGTTGCGCGCGGCGGCGCCTGGGGCGTTGCCAGCTCTATCGGCCTGCCGCAATTTTCGCATTGGACCACGTCAGCATGTTTCCTACTGGCATCTGAATTGTAGGAACGCATGAAAGGCAGGCGATCCACTTTAAAACAGACCAAGCCGTGAGTAGTATGACTTAGCTGAGCAAAATGTCACATATCAAGGAAGTTAAACATTGTTTGTCCCATTTACTCGCTTCACTTCTGAAGGAACGTTGAACTCGAGATATTATCGTGAAACTTATGTCCAAAATATACAGTGCATTTCCTAGAGTGGCATGTTGTTAAGGCTAGTTAAGTATGTTTAACAGAACATTCAATTGAGGAAGGTATGACATCAACACTTGGTACTGTTATGGTTTCACAAAACACAAGAATGCTGTTTTTCTCTTCTTCTCTAACGGTCAGCTGCGAAGAAGCTAACCCAATGTGCTGGGTCGTAGCGCTCCTCCGCTGTCGAATCTGCGTAACATCATGTTGAAATCTGCAAAGTTACAACACTCTACTCCATTACTGCGTTTAACTTCACGCCTATTATCTATATAATAATATATATAATCGGAGCGCGTGTGGCGCAGTTGGAGGAGGCGCCGACCGTCGCCTGCACCCGATACCAGGTTCCTACTCCGGATTTCCCGCCCAGGCTAACCAAGCCTTCCATCCCTCCGGGGTCGGTGAATTGGTACCAGACGTGTCTGAGAAGGATAAAGCGCTGACTTGTTCATCGGCTGGCCACCGCAAGTCATGGTATGGCCAAATACGCATTCATGTCGCCTCCACGACATCCCGTAGAAGTAGAATGCGCTGGCGCATCCCAAAAAGAGATTGAGTAACGCCATCCTTTATCCTTTATCCCTTATCTTTTATATATAATCGAATTTTGTAGTTATTAGTGATTTATGAAGCTACCTGTCACCCTCCTCGCTCGCCCCAGAGTTCCGTGTCAGTAGCCCATTGGCGAAGGTCGCTTACAGAACCTTGTATCAAATTTAAGGTTCATTCTTCGTAGGGAAGCGCTTTCGATTAGTTGAACCCCATCGATCCTTCGTATCCCGGTCAACCCCCCCCCCCCCTTAATAAGCATGTGCCCGTGCGTCCATGTTCATCCATAAAAACATGTCGGGGTCTCGCCTCCTTGACGAAGAGATGGATTAGTTTCTCCCGGACTCAATAATCCACTGCAGATCTCCTACTTCAGATTTTAGTAGGTGGGACAAAAGGTCGATGGATATACCTTGCAATCCAGCTCAATGTGGGGAATCGAAAGTCAAATGGCCTTCCTCTGGTGTTGTAGCATAGTAATTTCGGTACTAAGCGGGCTGGTGCCCGCTCCGTTATGAGACCTTGGCCGTGGAACACTCAAATAAACATAGTTTCTGTTCTCTCCTCCACGTCAGCGGAGGAGAGCACAGAACTAGGCAAGGAAGGGAACTTCGGGGTGTGGCTGATCTAACTTCCCGTTTTAAGCCACCTTTCCTGTGTACAGCAGGCACCAGCCCGCTTAGTATCGTAATTTCTTAAGTTTCATAACCCCAAATCCGGTTACGTTCCCTTCCCCTCCTCCTTTCCGCCTCGCTCGAAGCCTTTCCTTCCTGGGCAAGCGCATGAAATGCACGAGAGTTCAAGGAAGCAGTACAGGTGCCGCCACTGTCCTTCTCCTCTCTGGAATCTGCCTCTCCGATGACACAGCATGCTCAGGGCGAGCTGCCCCGTAATTGGCCGACACAGCTGGCAACGCGCCAGGCGCCGCCGCGCGCGACCGCTGTCGCTCCAGTTTTGTATCTTTAAATACGGTCGATAGGCTGCGGGACATTATGTACGAATGGTCGCCGCGGACGAGCGCGGCAGAAGACGTCGCAATTGGGTGACCTCAGCTTCCAGTGGTATCTAGACCTGCATCAAAACTTGCACATCAAGTGTTAGAAAGTGTGTACAAACTCAGTTTCACTGCGATAGTGTGTCATATTTTCAGCTTTTCCTGAAGAAGCCTCATATAAAATTGAGCATTAGAACGTTGCTCAGTTTTATAACTCGAACTCGATTTCTGAACCAGAGCATGTTTTCCCGCAGCTCCTGCAACAGCAGAAAGGGGTATCAACAATTCAGACCTAGCGTCTGCAGCAAGTCATGAGGCACAGCTCCCACGACCGCAACTGAGCTCATCGCGCACGCGACAGTCGTCGTCGTGGGCGCGGCGACCATTCGTACATAAAGACCGCCCTTCATTTGGATAAGGACTATGTTATACTCCTGTAGTATAAGCTAGATACGGTATTGCTCACGGTACAGCGACGACGCTGTCCGTGCTGCCGGCCGTGTATCCGCAGGTGAGACGAGCCCGCAAGTGCTGTATATCCGCAGGCGAGACGAGGCGCAGATGCCATATATCCGCAGGCCTCATCTGCGCAAGTGAGGGCGGACACGCCCAGACAAAAAGGCATAAATACCGGGTCATCATCTCCCAGCAGACTCTCAATCATCACTCATTATTTGTCTTCCGTTGTCATCTTACGTCATCTTTGTTATTACGTGTTATTAAGGATAAAACCTTAGTGTCGTGTTGCTCAAGCTTGTCTATAAGGCTTGGTTAGTCTCCACTTCGAGGAACCTTGAAGGGAGAAAACCACTAGACAGCCTCAAGAAACTCCTAGGTAGAAGTTCGATTAGAACCACATGGGAGCCAAGCCTAGCGAAGTCGGATCGACTAATTAGGCCTATTATAGATAGTATTGGAAGCAATACAATGACTTTTTCGACTTCATCGAGAGGCAACGTCCCCAGTAGTATGGACACTGTGGATGACACAGAAGAGCAAATGGTTGTCGAACAGAATCTGCCAACAGCAACTGAGCCAGAGGTGAGTCAAATGGATTCGCAGTTAACTGCAGCATTTGATAACATAGCCCGTCGGTTGGATGATATTCTTGACGATCAGATCCGCCAGCTAGGCGCGCAAAAAAAAGCAGTGCATTCTAGAAACAGTTGGAAGAACTGTTGATATAGCTAGGGAGAAGACAAGGCAGTCAATCTGCGAGACTCTTCCTTCGATTTTGAAGGAGATTTCGTTAACTCCGGAAGAATTGCGCAGAGTTTTGCCAATTGCGAGTTACCACAGTAGTCTGATGCAGAACCTAGCTGAAGAATTAAACTGCGAAATACCTGACGTTACGGCAGTAATGAAAGCTAAAATTTCAGAGGTAGATAGACTCGAAATGCAGCTAACTGATAAGAATAAGGAGATAGAAGATCTAAGGAATCTAACTATTCAATTGCAGAATCAGGTGGACACCCTAGCAACACGAATGGCCAACAATGTTGGACCGATCGGAAGCGATCAACAGTGTGTAAATCCTGCTGCAACTCCAAGAGGTGAGCGTCGAAGTGCGGTCAACTGGTCTGCAGTTAGCCAACAGCTTTTAACACTGAACAAAGTCAAGAACAGCAATGTTCAGGTGCATCAACCCGAGTCCCAATGGCAGAGAGATGGGAGACGTCAGCGCCAGAGGTCAACCTCAAGCGTACGGTCGAATCTATCATCGCGGTCGTCTTTCCACGCGTCGATGAGAAGTGAGGCTTTCACTTGTTCACAAAATACAACTAATAAAGGGCAAACATCAGAACACAGCGCGGAGTCCAACGCGATGGGTGGCATGTTTAATGCCTTTAAAGAAGTATTTAAAGCCCAAAGCGTAGCGGAAATAGCTAAATATGATGGAAAGAATTCCCTTAGTGACTTCCTTCGGGCAATTGAAGTGAAATACCCCCAAACAATCTGGTCAGATCGGGATCGGCGCGATATACTTGTTAACCACTTAGTGGGGTCGGCCAGATCCATTTATAAGAACTTGCCATATAGTGCGAAGCACGGTAGTTTCGACGAGATTGTTTTCGCTCTTAAGGAAGCACGCAAGAACCCCTGCGAAAAACTAAAACTAATGCGCGAATGGGATAACATCGTAATGAGGAAGGGCGAATCGGTCGGCGATTTTTGCTGCCGCATGGAGGAAATCTCCAGACGAATCCATCCAAACGGTGACTGGGACTTCCATGTAGCATCAAAGCTGTACTCTTCCCTACAGCATTGGAAGGATTCATATCATATGCTTGCGGCATTAGACGCTAAGGAAGAGAACGCCTACGAAGAGGTTAAAAGAGTTGCACTGAGACTGGAAAAGACCCACGTTATTAGATATGAAAAACCGGAAGTCTACAGTAAATCGAACACCTCCCACAGGGGTCCATGCGCGGAAAACGCGGTGGTACCCACACATAGAGGGAAATCCCTACGGTGCAACAACTGTGGTAAACACGGTCATGGCACCGCAGACTGCCGTTCAAGGCCTTTTCCGAAAAGGAATGGTGCAGATGAAAGGCGTCAGGGCCCTAACAGGCAGCAAATCAGCAGAACTCCAGCTAGTGGAGCACTTTCAACATTCGTAGATGAATGTTGTGGAATGGTTAGGTCACAAAACCAATCGGTACATCCAAAAACCATAGCGGCAGGGAAACCCACGCTTTGCGATGCAAGCATCTTTGGAATAAAGGTGAAGGCATTAATTGACACAGGCTCAGTTGTCTCAATAGTGCCAACTATGCTTCTCAAACAAGCCAAAGATCAGGGTTTTGACTTGGATAACGAGGTAGAAATGGTAGGAAGCGGTCAGGAAAATCGAGTTTTCGATGCGTCAGGGAACCAGATGAATTTTTTGGCTGTAATTAACGCGGAGGTATGCGTTGATGGAGCAGGCATAGCTCGAACCTCGTTACACGTCCAGAAAACCAAGGACACCATCCTACTTTTGGGCACAAACGTTCTGAAGGCATTAGGGATTCACCTAAAGTTCGAACCTTCAACTTCTGGATCTTTGCGGAAAGGGGTTCACGAAGTAGAAGTAGCAAGGGCAGCTAAACGGATGGTTATACCTCCTGGCTCAGCAGCTATAATTGAAGTGGGATCCTCAAAACCAACCGGAGAAAGAATTTTTTGGTCGAAAGATTCTCGTATAAATTCCGGAGTATGCCTTCTAAAGGAAGGGGGTGCGGAAATATCGGTGGCCAATCGCGACAACCAGACCTGGGTTATCAAAAAGGGTGAACCTTTAGGAGAATGGTCCGATGACTCTCTGAGTGATCCTAAGTCAACCAATATTCCGAGCGGCATGCTCGATATGACAGAGCATGTAGTCTTGTCCAAACCAAAGCGGATTAAAGCTTTGATAGAAATCATAGAGCATAACCGTAAGTTGGGGAAACTACCAACAAAAGTTGCCGAAATTGTCATAAAGCATAGCGAAACTTTCGCTATTACTGATTCGGAACTGCGACAAACGAATCTGATTGAGCACGATATTGACGTGCAGGGACACCCTCCTATTCGACAGAAAACGAGGCCAGTGCCCTATGGTGTCCGAAATAAAGTAGATGCTATGCTACAAGACCTTAGACAACGAAAAATAATCGAGGATAGCAACTCGCCGTGGGCTTCTCCGATCGTTTTGGTCGCAAAGAAGGACGGGAGCACTCGATTATGCGTTGACTACCGAGAGGTGAACAAAGTAACTAGGAAGGATAGTTATCCTCTACCTCCTATAGATATGACGCTACAAAATTTGCAAGGAAAACGATGGTTCACATCACTTGATTTAGCGAGCGGTTATTGGCAGGTGCCCTTAACTGAAAAAGCCAAAGAAATTAGCGCGTTCACTACCTCATCTGGGCTATTCCAATTCAATGTATTGCCGTTTGGGTTGACAAACGCGCCATCGGAATTCCAGCGGCTAATGAATACGGTTCTCGGCCATCTTATAGGACCGGAAGTTTCTGTATATCTGGACGACATACTCATCGCAACAGAGACAGAACAACGCCATTTGGAAGTGCTAGAGGAAACTCTCAACGCTTTCCAAAAGGCTAATCTGAAGGTAAAACCTCAGAAATGCCGATTTTTGGAGAGTAGTCTAGAATTCTTAGGCCACGTAGTAGATAAGGACGGGATAAAAACGGATCCTGGAAAGGTTTGCAAAATCCAGAGCTACCCCAAGCCGAAGAATATTGCTCAACTAAGGACCTTTCTTGGTATGGCGGGATATTACCGCAAATTCATCTTGCGATACGCACAGATGGCGAAACCGTTATATGAGCTTACTAGTCCTAAGATTAAATTTGTCTGGGGAGACAAACAAGAGGAAGCCTTTGCAAATCTAAAGGAAGCTCTAGTAGGTGCACCGGTATTGGGGCAACCCAATATTGAGGAAGCGCGGAACGGAAGTCGCCCTTTCATAATTTACACTGATGCGAGCAGAATCGGTGTAGGAGCGGTCCTGGCTCAAGAGGGAGATGATGGATTCCTGCATCCGTTATTTTTCGCATCGAAACCGTTTTCTTCCGCAGAACGGAACTATCATGTAACAGACCAGGAGGCACTAGCTCTGATTTTTAGCCTAAAGAAATTCCACTATTTCATTTTTGGCATATCAACAATAGTGCGTACGGATCACTCGGCATTAACGTCGCTATTCAAGCGAACACATGTTTCACCACGCGTCCTACGCTGGGCGTTGGAAATACAACGGTACGATCTCCAAATTGAGCATGTGAAGGGTGCCGCAAACTGCGTAGCAGATGCGCTTTCCAGAGGGCCATTGGATCTCCGGAGCGAAGAAACTCAGTTCTGGATAGCGGACGAGAAAGTTGTCTGCTCCCTTCAGGAGGAACATGAGTGGCTCAAAGAACTGCGGGAAGACCCGGATTTTAGTGATCTAATAGTAACAATTGAAAGCAATCAAACCGAGGAGGTTAGACTCCCGAGATATCAGAAAGTGCTCAGTTCTGCTGATTTTGTTATTAAGGAGGGAAAACTCAATCTCATGAACGAAGACGGTTCGTTAGCAATAATTGTCCCACGATCGCATCGTCGCGATGTCTACAATGAGGCACATTCCGGTGTTCTAGGCGGGCATTTCAACGCCAAGAAAATGTTCAGTCAGCTGAAGAAATCCGTATTTTGGCCTGGCATGCGGCAAGATATAGGAAATTGGTGTAAAACTTGCAGACAGTGTTTTTTGACTAACAACACTGGAAAAGGTGTACCACCATTACGACCTGTAAACGTTAGAAGGCCACTGCAAATAGTGGGAGTCGACCTTCTAGAAATGGGATTGACAACGCGCGGTAATCGTTACATTGTCACCATCATAGATCACTTTACGAAGTATCTAGGAGCTTATCCTATCGCAGATAAAAGGGCTGAAACAGTCGCTGAAGCTATTTTTAGCAACTGGATTTGTGGGGTTGGAATGTGCCCGGAAGTCCTTCTTTCAGACCGAGGCAGTGAATTCGAGAATGCTGTGATAGCAGCTCTTTGCGAGGTCATGGGAATCGAGCAAAAGTTCACTAAAGGTTACTGTCCTAGAGAGAACGGATTGACGGAGCGCGTCAATGGAACTATAGTACGGATGCTAAAGAAGAAAACCACAGTGCCAACAGAATGGGACAGAATTCTTCCGACCATAGTGTACGCGTACAACGCCTCGACCCATAGAGCAACCGGCGAAAGCCCACATTTTCTGCTGTACGGGTCCGACCCTAGGTACCCTTCCGCAGTGATTCCATCAGAACACCTCTCGCCCTATGTCGTGGATTACGACGCCTACAAAACGCAACTACTCTGCGGCATGAAAATAGCTCGGGAATTGATAACCGACAATGCAAAAGAATATCAGCAGAAAATGAAACGGGAATATGACAAAAGACTAAAAACTGGAAAATCTACAGTTTTTGTGTCAGGAGATCGAGTTTATATGAAACTCCCTGCTGAAAAAGCAAAATCTTCTCATCCCAAACTGATAACGGGCTGGACAGGTCCTTTTCGTGTAATCGAAGCTAGCTCCAATTCTGCCCTTATTACTGTAATTGGAGAAAACAAGGAGCCTTGCAGGGTACCATTTGACCAATTGGTTAAAGTGCCGAAGGAAATCGACGATACCCCGGTAATAGGGAAGACTGCGCGTAGAACCCGTGGCAGGCCAAAGAAAACTAAATTCAAAAATAAAAAGAATATTAAATGTTCTAGTATTCAAGTTCTAAATTTCAGAGCATCCCTCTCATCAACAACCAACGTGGACCATGTGGATTGGCACTGCCCCCGCAAACTGATGTATCAAGGAGTGGAAGTGGAGTGCCCGACAGCAGTTATCCTCCAGGACGTCATCCCGAACGCGCCTTTTGGAGCGCTGAAATTTTCTTCACCCTATGATTTATCACGTCTTCTTACCATATTGTCGCAGTCTCACATCCCTGAATCGTGGCGAACTGCTCGACTGTTGGACCGTACCTATGACATCACCAGTCCCACCGGACTCGGTTTGGCCTGGTCATTTTACCGTCAGAATTGTATTCATTTGACACTTGCTTCAGTGTCCGAGGCCGGCTGCGTGATCCCAGATCACCCATCTCGCAGCAACTGCGATCCCTACAACTTAGCTTCGATTGCGGATATCGCAAGAAGATATGCGGAAACGCATCCTTGGACGAAATCTTCCTGGACTGAACTGAAGCCAAGAAAAAATTTGATTATTTTACCCGTCGGATTCGAAAGGGTAGTCGACTGCTTGAAAACGGAGTCGCAAAAGGCTGTCGTGCTAAAGAAGCCCGAAGAAATGCTACCAGAATGGTTTGTCGAGGACTACTCGTCAATCGTACTATTTAGCCTAGCAGAATTCGCCGGAACAACACGGTGGCGTGGAGCTTGGACGCTCCTGATGCAGCAGGTTGCCCGTGGCGCGGAACTCATGATACTCGCAGGACCAGAAAATGACCGAGAATGGAAAAGATCGCTGGACATGTTGCGAGACTTGTGCGAGGAAACAGTAGCCCAGCGCCCATCACTGCGAACTCATATCCGATGTCTGTTACCATATCGATCTCAGTACGAGATGATCGGAGCTGGATTCCGTGCAGCAACTTACGAACAGGGCAAGCTGTTCACCGAAAGTGCAGCAAAACGTTTTTGGGCATCGACTATGGCGCAACACTCAGCATTCATCTCGCTTGCTCCCTTCAGAAGGAAAGCACATCAAAATGCGGTGAAGCGAGGCGCCGGACATACTCCATATCATCAGCGGAACACGCCGAATTATCAGGCTCAAAGCAGTGCCCAGCGAGGCCAGTCTCAACATCGAGGAGGATCTCGATATCGTGGACACCACAACAGAGGTGGATACACCGCAAGAAAGCCTCTAACGGAGATGCCGATCCATAAAATCGGCAACCAGATGTACAAATTGGTTCCTATAAAAGATTCGAAAAGGAATCCATTTCCACTCCGAGGGCTCTCATCACGAGGCGGAAGACGATTTTAATTCGGCGTAGTGGAAACGCCTATTTCCAGAGGCCCCCCATGTAGTATAAGCTAGATACGGTATTGCTCACGGTACAGCGACGACGCTGTCCGTGCTGCCGGCCGTGTATCCGCAGGTGAGACGAGCCCGCAAGTGCTGTATATCCGCAGGCGAGACGAGGCGCAGATGCCATATATCCGCAGGCCTCATCTGCGCAAGTGAGGGCGGACACGCCCAGACAAAAAGGCATAAATACCGGGTCATCATCTCCCAGCAGACTCTCAATCATCACTCATTATTTGTCTTCCGTTGTCATCTTACGTCATCTTTGTTATTACGTGTTATTAAGGATAAAACCTTAGTGTCGTGTTGCTCAAGCTTGTCTATAAGGCTTGGTTAGTCTCCACTTCGAGGAACCTTGAAGGGAGAAAACCACTAGACAGCCTCAAGAAACTCCTAGGTAGAAGTTCGATTAGAACCACACTCCCGCGGGAGCATCCGCGGGACGTCCGCGGACGGAAGGTGCACCGCGGATGGTCGTCGTCGTCCCGAGGTGGCTAGCGTCGCATTGGAGCACGCTTTTGGCGTCGAACTCCGCGGAACGACAGCATTCCGCGGTGCAGTGCACCGCGGACGGGTGCTGTCCCGCGGGCGGGAAGTATAACAGCCACCTCGTCGTCTGTCGGCGGCGATCCGCGGATGGCGGGTGTGTCGGGCCGCGACGAGTGGCCCGGCGCGATTTCCGCGCATCCGCGGATGCTCCTGCGGGAGTATAACATAGGCCTAAGTTTGTTGCGCGCGAAACCGTCGTTGATTGACGTGACGTCGTCCAAAAACATAACAGCTGATAGGGGACAATTGGGAAGCGCATCTCGGGGAACTCTGAAGTCATTTTCTAGATGTTGTCAACCCTGAAGATGTTGCTGTACTTGTCGGGAAATGCGGACGACACCTTAGTACTGAGCATTGCGGCGGGACCTAAGGAAAGCCTTGACGCTGCACCTGAAAACTCTTTTCCTCCAAATATGGTGAACAAGATTCTGACGCTTGTCTCAAGAACGAAATCAGTTCAGAATAGAGCTGCAGGGCCAAGGCAAGTGATTAGAAATGCCTCCATGTGAAGGCCCGGACATCTTGTCCTCGGCGCGCCCCTCGCCCCGCCCCTTTCCGGGGCGGTGTATCCAACGGCTCTCCGCCCAGGATTCCATACGTCTCCATTTGTCGACACTAACGGTGATTATATTGTTTGTTGTCAAGCTCCTTTATGGACAGAAATTATGCACCAACCTACTATATCCCTAGCATGTGGATTCGTTTAAAAAAATGTTTAGAATAGATGAACCATAATGGACACCCATCTATCACGCCCTCCGGCGGGTGTCACCCGCAGCTCCTGGCGCTGCGGGTGAGAGCCGCCGTGAACTGCGGCAGCCCTCGGGGACCTTTGCGTGCGGCGGCTCCGCGACAACTCGTCCGCGCCTCGGCTTCCACCACAGTGGCAGCGTGGGTTCCACCGCGGCGGGAGCGATATGGACGAGTTCTCGGGGTGCTGCCGCGAGCTACTATAGAGGCCCTAAGACGCTGAGCATCGAACCAGCGCTAGCAAGGCACATCGCATTCCTACTGTCAAAGGTCGTTCCGTTTCAGCCCACATAAAGACATTGAGGCGGTTTCTTAGAGAAAGAGAGACGAGTATTCTAGATCCACGTCCCTGGTAATGAAGTCTAGTCAATTGGTTTATAACCGATTCAAGCTAGCACTACCGAATAGAATTGAAGCAAATCCACGATCGAACATCATTCGTGATTGGAAGCGGAAAGAAAGTTTAGAGAGTTGCTACACTCATATGGAGATCATGCGTCACTGATGCTTCTACCGGCTTACATTGCTCTTCGTAGGGTCGAGCAAATTCACATACAAAGTAGGGTAAAACCGAGCGCGTAGCATATCAAGAAAGGGTCGAACTGGCTTTGACAGTTTTGATCTCCATTTTCGGTGGTGTTATTGAATATATCGTATTCACCCTATCTAGTCCGCTTTCAATGCTGTAGGTTCTCGGAGAGCAAACGTTCGTTACAGAACTGGCGAAGGCCCGAGCAAGTGCAGAGAATTACTAAGTAGCAAGGCAATATTTTAAAGCTTTCGAAATCGGACAAACGCAGACAAACTTGGGTAGGAAACCGGGATTCTAGGTAGGTTTAGGTTACCGCGATAATTGATATGGTCGATCGATGGTTCAGAGCTTGAGAGCACCTTTAAAGTTAAAAAAACCGCTGCAATCTCCGTACAATTAGCAGAGCTTCTAAATTCGAATATCGCACTGTGATTATTGCTTGGTGCTTGGCCTTTTGTTGGAATGCTAAGCATAGGCTAAAGTAAAGTTCTTGAATCTGCAGTTTTTCCGACTTTCTTGAAACGTGTAAAGATTGATTTTAAAGATAGCGAGAAGACGTGGAAAAGGGAAATAACTTGGTAAGAAAACTGCTCAGCTTCAGCTGAAAATCAAACGGCAAATAAATATTTAATCACGTCTGATTAACTTTAGCAAAAAGCCGCTTTGGAAACTTAGTTGTACTGCGCTACAGGTCAGATGACTCTTACGATTTGCGGTTTACGATTTACGACGGTTTTTTCGTAATTACTATTTACGATTTACGAAATTTTAAATTTAATTTACGCACACCCCTGGTGCCGCCCAAAGCCCTACGCACACTTTTGCGGCAGCCGCGTACGCGGCAGGGGCCAAAACTGCCTCGTAACAGGCGAAAGTGTCGCTTAGGGGGCACTCATCCTCAGCTTTGCAGCCCACACTGTCGCCAACGCGGTTTCATTATCATTATCATTATCAGTTTCCATCCAAGATCCCGCCACGATCAGCTAGAGCCCAGACAGAAAAAGCAAAGCGGCTGCAGCGGCAATAATGCCTCGATGTATTACTGCAGCTGTGCCTCGTTTGCGGCAGCTACTGCCGCGTAGGCGGCACATCAGCGGCAGTCCGGGCTGGGGATTTTTGCCTGGCGCGGCGATTGTGCGCCTCTGCCCAATGCTGAATTGATCAATCGCGTCGCTCGATCAATTTGGCCACTACACATGCATCGCGTCGCGAGCAAACTAAACAAGGCCTACAACACAAGCGGCAGTTTTGCCTCCTGCGAGGCGGATTGTTGCCTACCGCGTGCCGCGTTGCCGCAAAAGTGCGCGTAGGGCTTAAATCGCCTCATCTCGAAGGAAATATCGAGCCTTCGCTGATTCTGTCTATACGTTGTGAAGTCCGTTCACGTGTCATTAATATTTCTCGGATGGACGGATGGATAGTCTAAGCCCTCCGTGGAGGCGTGAAACTGCTTTTCAGATTTATCATATCCGTAGTGCTCATTTTTCCGCATTTAGGCAAGCGACTCTTCGCCCGCCTTCGTGATGACCATTCTCTTGTCGTGTATGACCCCGGCGCTAGGCGGTGGTTACCGTACTTCCTCGCTCCAGGATCCCATCTGAGTGTGAGCTTGCACATCTGCACATCTAATGTCTAATATCATCTCTTCGCGTACATCAGTGAACATTTGAAGCTGGACTCGTTGAACATCCGTGGGCTTCATGAGACGTTCGGTCGAGCCGGTCATCGGATGGGAGCAATCGAGTCTCCCCTCAGCGTCTACTCGGATGGCCCTGTGGTTGTCGCCAGGATAAAGCACAACCAGAAACACTTCTTCTACCGGATCACTTTCGGTAATCGCCACAATGTTTGAAGGCGCGGCGATGGTTCCAAGCCCGCAGGTCAAATCGCCCAGCGATTTCACATGTGCACTTGGAACCCGGTGACTGGTGTCCGGTGCGCAGCGCAGTTCCGCTTCCAATCCCAACGACAGGCAACCGAATTGCAGACCACGACAGACGCGAATTTCTCTGCGAGCGACGCGGATGGGCGCTCTTCTCCGGTGGCATTGATCGGATGTTCTACACCATCGTTGGAGAAAACACCCTGGTTGTGGTCGGCATCAGAGCCGTGGCTGTCGCGCCGTTGCAGGTAAGGCCGAGTTTCGTCGCAGAAACTAACCATCGTACTCGTTCTACTTCTACAGCCACGGGCTGCAGTATGTTTCGCACTGGTGCTGCCCCTAAAGGAGCCATCCAAATTGTGACCGTACTATCACCATTCCTTGCTATACAGAACCTCGTTCAGCCACCGACCCTCGTCGAATGTGCGCTGATGTCACTACAAGACCGCCACTGTAAAGAGGACGGTACGGGCGCTCGTAGCGGTGGCCTCACGCCCGAGGACGTCGAGAAAATGGTCGGCTATCGAGGTTCCTCCCTGATCCCTGTGTAGTGTTCGTCAATCATCCTCGTAGAGGTTTTATTCGTCCCCTTCCACCTTTTTCAGCTATACCCTAATCAAGCTGATCTTCTAGCCTCCCGCAATTCTAGCTCAACCCTCTTAGCCCTCCCTTCATATGTTGAAATGTTCCCGCTCACGTTTCATTATCTGCTTGGTATAATAATTTGTGTATTTGTATGTGAGAGCCTCTCGTGAGGTTTGAAGCTTGAATCTCCCGAGAATATTCAAATATTGTATCGTGCAAATAACAGAAATTGCTAGACTATCGCAGTTTTCTTGTGAGAAATTCTGATTGCCTGGTGGTAGGTCTGCGGGGTCTACAGGGAGTAGGAGAGAAAAAAATCGAGGGTCTCTGGATAAGAAATATTTATTCGATCGAACCTGGTAAATATGATCGCTGAGTAATGTGCACAATGGCTAAAGCGAAATTATTCCTTGTTGAACATACGGCCAATGGAAGACGTGAACTTCGGCCTTGCTCGCACCTTGTAGGCAGAAGACAGCCACGGGCGATCCGCTTCTGGCACTGGCTTCTGAAACATTGCGAGCACTTCAGCAACTTCGCGATGAAATTAGCCTCTATTAGAATCGAGCTATCACCGTCGGACCAACTTATTTACAGGGTGTTCCAAAATAACGTGATGAAGGTTTTTTAATTATAACAATGAAACAACTCAGAATGTTACAAAACAATACATAGATAACAACGCCATTGACACTGGGCAACACCATATTAGTCTGGATTCGAAGTGGACCCCTTGGCGCGGATACAGAAGTCAAAACGCGTGGTGAAGTTTCTGGCAATAGGCCGCAGAGCAGCAGATCATCTGGAGACAGTCGTTCCCACCCCAGCGCAGAGAATGTCTTCTGGACCTCCAGGTTGTGGTGGCGTTTGGCACGGACCCTGGCCTTCAAAACGCGCTGTAGTTCGTCGGATTCAAATCCGGGGAGTGCGATGACCATTCCGCAGACAAGACGAAGTCCTGAAAATTGGCCTTGCGCCATGCTTGCGTGCCTTTCGCCCTGTGTTCAGGAATTGAGTCTTCTTGAATCCAATGCGCATTGCTGAAGTGCTGCAGGGACCAGAAAAGTGCCACAGACCCGAAGATGTTCCATCGGTGCACATCTCGACTTATTTTTATTCCGTCGTCCACAAAACCAGGGGTCCCTTCCGTTGGTGTAGATTCCACCCCAAACCATAAGCACCTGCGGATTTTGGCGATGCTCGGCGATGGAAAAGATGGCTGAAAGCTCTCCAGATCAGATCCTACCGTGTTGGAGGTTGTGAGCCTACTCCACGGTAAACAGCTGAACAGTGTGGCCTGCGGCCCACAGCTTGAGCTGTCGGCAACAATGGAGCCGTTCGCGCTTATGCTTGTCCATCAGGAGCTGGTCTTTATGGAACTTTAGGACTTGAGGCCTTGAGTTTCTTTCTGGCTATTCGATGCACCGATGTGCGACTGAACAGATATCATGGGCGATTTTTCTCAGGAGACCCTCAAATTTGGGATTTTCGCTTTTCGATGATTTTTCGGATCTGCGGCGTATTGACAGTGCGATTTCTTCCTTGTCCTGGGCGGTCACCTTCATGCCCAAGCTCCTTACATCGACGAGTTTCCGTGGAGACAGTCGATTGAGCAGGTTAATGATATCGCATTAGCGCTTTCCTTGACGATAAAGCTCCAAAATCGCAGTGCGATGGTTTGACAACTTGAGAAAAGCCGTAATTGGGACAAAATAGTACCTAAAAAATTATAGCATGGATAGAAGGATACGCGCAAAAAATGGAACTACCTCCGCCATGCTGCAGATCGATGCGTTCGCATGGGAGGACGTCAAAACTTCATCACGTTATTTTGACACCCTGTAGATATTTGCAATTGCAGTTCTTTGAGAAAGGCAAAGAACAAGCACGAAGAATAGTGTTAAGCAGCCCCTTTTTGGGAAGCGCTGTTTGTTCCATTACCACGGAAAGCACTAAATGCAACGGTGCCCAGGGCGCTTACTTGACCAATACAATGAGAGAGGTTCGTGCAAACGTGAGTTTCATCTGTCTCCACTGATAGGCCCCAGAGGAACGAAACGCTGGATTGGGATAGCGCCGCGGAACAGCCCAGTGGGTCCATCTTGTTTGAGGGCTACGAAAGACACACTTTCGAGGGCTGCTGCAAAAACGCCTGAGTGTGTTTAATATACAGGGTGCGTAAAAAGTATTGACGCACCTACTTTTTGTTTCAACTTTCTCTTTCTACTTTTCAAAGTTTTTGTGTGTTATTTTTGTTATCTATTAGGTTGGTGCATAAGTTCTCGGACATTTGATCCTTCCTGAATTGAAAGCGCATTTTCCCGCCAAATTTCTCACATGTATCAACGCGTAAATGATCGATCGATAGAGAAAGGAAAGGGCTACAAAACTGTTCCTAACATTTACTTCTGCGTTGTTAACGTCAGCTATATGGCTAAGCAGTTCATCCCAACTGAGACGCATATTCGGCACGTCATGTTATTCCTGCATCAGTCTGGCCTCAATGCCAACGAATCGTATCGTCGCCTGAAGGTTGTTTACAACGAGAGTGCTCCTGCTCGAAGCTTCGAGAACCACTGGTACTGTGTACCAGTGGTTCTCGAAGCTTGCAGTTGGCGAATTCTCCGTTGAAGATAATGAACGAGAAGGGCGCCCGATGACACTGGATTTGGATGGCCTCCGAAGTAGAGTGGAAGCGGACCCATACCAAACCACTCGCGAACTATCAAGCACTCTTGGTGTTAGTCACTCAACAGTCGTTCGAGGATTGAAGTCGATTGGCAAGGTGCAAAAATTGGGTCGCTGGGTACCTCACGACTTGACACAACATGACATGGATCGCAGAGCCGATGTCGCTTTGTCTCTCCTTACTCTCAGACGTACCCACGGATGGCTGGACAACCTTGTCACCGGGGATGAGAAGTGGATACTCTACTCTAATTATCACCGGCGTGCACAGTGGGTTGACGCAACTGGAGAGGCAGAGGACGTTCCGAAACCCGACCTTCACGTGAAAAAGGTGATGCTTGCATTTGGTGGAGCGTTCTTGGCGTAGAATACTGGGAGCTGCTGGACGAAGGGATAACAGTGACGGCAGAGGTTTACGTCAACCAACTGAGGAAGTTGAGGGCCCACCTTCAAGCCACACGAGGAGAGCAAGTGAAGGTGTATTTTCAACACGACAACGCTAGACCGCATATTGCTAGAGCGACGGCGGCTGAGTTGGCGGACTATGGATGGACCGTTCTTCCACATCCACCTTACTCACCAGATCTCGCTCCTTCTGATTATCATTTGTTTTCAAGCCTTCAACGCTACTTGGACGGCCAGCAATTTAGGAACCGAGAGGATGTCAAGGAGGCACTGCTCACATTTTTCGAATCACAACCGGCCACGTTTTGGAGAAAAGGCATTCATGACCTACCAGCACGTTGGCGAAAGACAATTGATGTAAAGGGTGGTTACTTCAAATGATTTGATATTGTTGTTCGTGTGTTGTGATAATAAATATTTCATGCCCCAAATGTCCGAGAACTTATGCACCAACCTAATACATTGTGTTCAAAAAATATTCATGCGAAAACTGAAGAAACATGATACCGTCATGGTTACAGTGACCCTTTTCTGGCTGTTACCAAAGGAAATGAATACTTCATTAACAAGAGAATCAGGCGGTGTTCGAAATGGTCGTTGAGGAGAAAGGTCAACAACCCAAACGTCAGCCGCAGCTCTGTCATAACAGATGTTGATTACAAGATGTTCAAGCACGATAACGTCAAAATCCAAAATTATCAATCTCTGTCCGATAACGGCAAACAGATAACGCGCGCAGATGTGAACAGCTTCTCAGACGAGCACAGCTTAAACGTGAATCCGCTGAATTACTCTTTTTAGGCGATTTTGAAGAATGAGGTTTGTGTTACATTCAACAGAATTGGCCAGTCGAAGAAGGCTATCCTGTTCAAAGCACGGGAAGAAATCCAAGCGAGTACTTGCGGCGCGTGCTCATGAATTTTCCCGTCGTGTTCGCTCCTGTAATCACAGTAAAGGAGCCGATGTCAATTACGAGTTATTCTATCGTGTTTGCAAGATCATTTTCCATATTTCTCAAGTGAATATTTTAAAACTTACTGCGCATTATTATTTCCACAACCGCCATTTACTGCGTCAACACTTTTTACGCACCCTGTAAAAACGCTTATAAACGACCTGGCGTCCTTGCGAGATCTCGCTAATCCAATCAGTTACGGCTCGTGTCCAGCAGCTGTCAAAAGGTATTACGTAGCTGACCCATTCAATTCTTGACTACCTGGCCTGAACGTCAGGCTCTCTGATCTTGGAACGTCGACGAAGCTGGAGCTTCGGAGGGCTCTCCTCACTCGGTCGTGTCGCACAAAGCATCGTCCTCTCGATTCCTCGATGTGCGACGCTGACCGAGTCAGGCAGGTGATGTTGGTTATGTAAATGGGCCATCAGGAGCCCGTCCGTTTCTAGTGAACATGAAAGAGCACATGGATATTTAAATGACCAACTGATCATTGAAGTTCACCAGTTCTGTATAGATTAAGGGCACAATTCCTACCGATCCAATGGAAGGAGTATAAATAATCGACATAGTTCACATAATGATCTAAGAAGTGGGACGCAATTCTCTGACTCATGGATTGGAATAAACTGAGACAACATTTCGCTAAGACTTCCGCTAACTCACGTCACCTGGTCTAAAAGAGGCTTTAGGAGATATTACTCACTTTCGCATCTGCATCCAACTGTGTGGCTGGCACGTTCTCGGAGCTTTTCAGCACCAAGCTATCAGGGACCGTCTTATTTTCTCGATCAGCTGCGTCCCTCGCCTTTGTAGAAGTTGAAGGGCCCAAAGAAAGACGGATAGGCTGAACAACGTACGATTCTGAGGCAAATACATTAAACCTCTTATACCAGAAAAGTAAAAATTCGGTGGTTCCCATAGGTGTTGGGGAAAATGCTGGGCAATTTCTCAACAAATTCTCTTTGATTTTTGTGCACATTATCCAGCTTCTAATCCAAAGCTCCTTCGTATCCTTTTCACATCACATTCCGAAAACCTGCTCCTTACTTGAAGGCCGCCCGAGAATTTGGCCGAATGTCCTAATCTGACTTCAGGATTCTGACGTATTCGGCTGTTAGCCGTTCCAAGTACGAACTGTGAGAAGTAGTCGACCTCATTAAAATGTTATTCTTCACCGCTAAGGAGGAATTGCGTATCTGATGCGAAAACAAATGATTGAAAGTACTCTAAATCAGAGAAAAACTACCGCCTAAATTCCGTGTATCTAACAAGGGAAGGGTCTGGATCGTATGTCAGAACGGGGGAGGGAGTCATATAGGGAGAATCCCCAGCCCTCAATTAGTATAAAAATGTGTTTATTTTTTGCTAAGTCGTTAAGCCCAAGGAGTAGAGGGTCCTTGAAGCCTCAATGGAATACGGGGCATCACGAGTTTGAGTGTCTTGTGCGCCCGCGATGCCTCTGCCGGTAAGCGGCTCGGAGCGCAGTGGAGGTGACGTTGCTTCATGCGAGGAAGGTCGGGGTTTGGTTCTTCTGCGCTGCTGCATTTTTGCATTTCAACTTATTGGTTGAGATTTGATGGATTCTGACGTCTATACCATTTTTAGAGTTTTTTTCCGCAATTTTTCAACTGTATGCAGTGGTATTCAACATGATGATGTTGTATAAATGTTCAACACCAATGACACACAGTTACAAAGTGCATGAAGCAACAGTGGAAAGCAACAGTGACCGGCGGAGGTTTGGGGGATTCTGACGTCTACCATTTTCAGACATTTTCTGTGCATTTTCCAGCTGTGGAGAGTACCTTTCTTGCGACTTGTTTATTACTGGCCGGATTTTTAACCACAACGTCTTCGTGAACTTCAAGTTGACGTGCTTCGAAGTCCTTTAGTATGCTGGCCATCCGTAGGGCCAGCTTGATTTCATCCCTCGAAGGCTCCTTGTCTAAAGATCGGCCACCCTTGAGCATGAGCAGGTGAATTACCACTGGAGCATCGGCGGACATTGTTGGTATTAGGTTTTAGAAAACCTCCAGCAGACCTCTGATTTCTAGGTGAAAGCAAGGATGAGGGAAAAAGTGCATCGATGTCGTCTAGGTTAACTTGCGGGATCCACAGATCTCGTTTCTCATTTGAGTGTTGCTTCATGCACTTTGTACCTGTGTATCACTGATGTTGAACATTTATACATCATCACGTTGAATACCACAGCAAGCAGCTGGAAAATGCATAGAAAACGCCTGAAAATGGTACAGACGTCAGCATCCCTCAAATCTCAACCAATGAGTTGAAATGCGAAAATGCAGCAGCACAGGAGAATCGCACCCCCGACCTCCCTCGCACGAAGCAACGTCACTATCCACTGCGTTCCGAGCCGCCGTCGGCAGTGACAAGACCCCCAAACTCGTGATGCGCCGTATTCCATTGTGACTTCAAAGGCCCCCTACTCCTTGGACTTAACGACTTGACAAAAATAAACACATTTTTATAGTAAATTGAGGGGTGGGGATTCTCCCTATATGACTCGCTCCTCCCGTTCAGACATACGCTTCAGACCCTTCCCTTGTAAGCTCGAGCTTTCTTTTTCATTGAAGCTCACCTCAGAGAAGGATTCCATTCCAGTTTCGTCGAAATTCGGTTGTGGAGGAACTTCGGTAACTGGAGAGTATGGACGAAGTCCTGAAGGGAGACTGACACTAACAACACAATACAGAAATGAGCACCCAATCTGACAAATACCGTTCTGGTCGCTAATTTCACCATTATCTACGATCACGGAGCCATCAAGCGAACAACCACCAGATGCCGAGAGTTGTTTCTTGTAAGCCCTTCCTGAAGACATCTAATGACCATCTTCATAACGGTGACGGTGCTACAGCCTGCTCTACGACATCTACTAGCAAGTGTATATCAGGGCTAGCATTTCATTTTCTCAGTTGCGAATAAGCGAAACTGAGTTCTCAAAATTGATGGTTCCCTGGGCTTCATAATTGGCAGTCCAATTTCAATGTTTCTTGAGGAAACTCGATGTCAATGTCTCATCGGCCACTACTTTGGCCATATAGAGTGGTAAGGTTAATTTCCTCCCTGTTTTTGACCGGTATCGCCATCGCTGTATTTCCAGCGCGTCAACCGTGGTCCGGCAGTCGGGGCTCCCTATATGCCTCGTATTCCGACCGCACCCATCTCTACGGCGATTATTCACGGCACCACTTCCATATGAGAATTAATGTGATAGGAACTGCATGGTCTGTGAAGGAGAGAATCAAATCTGTCAATTGAGGGGTGTGGTATACAAAGAGGTTTCTTTATCCTGTGACGATTTTTATATAGGCGAAACGGCAAGACCACTTCGAAAGAGAATGGAGGAACATCTCAGTGCTCTGCGTAGCCCTTAAAGCTACCCACACAATCCATTCTCGAAGCACCGTATCCTCAGGCACTAACTTGACCACTGCCGCACTTTCGGGCGACAATTCTCCACAAGAACTTGTCAGAAACGGTGGGGAAGAAAATTAAAGAAGCGCTGGAAATACAGAGATGGAAACCATCGATCAACGATAGGCAGGATATGAAGATGGCTAGAAACCTTATCACTCCATAGGGCCGAGGGAGTGACCGTTGGGGATGACGCGACGCTAAGGTGATTGGTCACATCCCATCGTCCTATAAATAGCCAATGTACGCTCCGAGTTTTCGTTCTCAATCACCCCTCCCCTCCCCTCCCCGTTCTGCTGATCACAGGTTAGGTCCACTGCGTGCAGGGCTGATGGCCCGAAACATTGTCAATAAACACTCATCGAGCTTCCTCCAGAAACGGTTGCGGGGCCACTCGCCCTCGCGAGCGCGGTTGTGAACGTGGTAGGCTAGACTCCAGACGGAAAAGTCCGGAATTTTCTGTGCTCTCAGATTGGGCTAGGGAAGGGACTCCGGGGTGTGGCGAGTCACTAGACGCGAAACAAAACAGGACTCGTGCGCCGAGACTGCGGTCGCGGGGGCGAGATGCTCGGAGACCTCAAGAAACATTGAAATTGAAGCTGAGGAAAATTAACAGTTGTAGGCAGGGCGTGAGCTACCGAGATTTCCAATTCCAAATCCTTTCATCAAATGCTTGGCAGCTCGTAGTACATGCCAACTAACTCTGAACCACGGGTAACAACCGCACTAGTCCAGCTACCATGCACCACTGAAGGAACCAACCATCTTGATGGAGTCTGTCCATAGAGTGTAGCTCTTTATGCCGCCTCTCCGTTTTCTTTTCCACCTTCTCCGCACTATAAACAGGAAGAGTAGAGAAAAGTAAAGTTCTGAAAAACGAAACGTTCTGTAACACAGGAGACACAAATTTCAGCGGCTTACGCGCTCGGTTCCTCATTGTCCGTAGCGACCGAACCCAATTCGCCCAGCACGCGGCGAGCGGCTTCCGACGAATACTGTGGTCCTTAAAACAATAACATTAAAGTAGTTTTAGTGCTTCTGTGCCACATAAAAACAAATAAATAATTTAAAAAACATTAAATATGCAACTATGCCATCAGAGGAAAGACATCCGAATTAGAAGAACCGCCATACTATACGCTAAATACGGAAACGTCGCGAACAAAGGATAAAGGCAATAGAACTGACTATCACACATTTACGATCTAACGATGAACGCAGTGGTAATCTCCAGCTCTCTATTCGGGAAGATCTGTTAAGCCCTAGAAAACAGTGACAGGGTAGTGGTAAATGTCATGGAAACTGCAATGAGACAGTCCTGCGAACGCAATTACCTTATGGTAGTGTAGTCTTGTACCCGTGTCTCCCCAGCAAAACAAAGGATGAAGGATAAGGGTCGGCGTTAGTTAGTCCCTTTGCGCGAAGCGCCACTCACTCTACTTCCTCTATCATTGAGGCAATTTGAATGCGTATTTGGTCCTGGCAATGACACGTGATGGTGAAGTTAACGCTTTAACATTCCCAGACAATTCACCTACCTAGTAGGGAAGGGACGCTTTGTTGGTCTAGACGGGATCCGAACCTAGAACCTTAATTAGGGATGCATGCTACAGCTGACGCTTTCTCAGAGTAAGCTACCATACGCCCAGTGTAATATAACAATTGTAAAATCCAATGTTGAACGTGACAGTAAGTCGATGAGCATTGTGTAAAAGTGGGGTTTTAGTCGTAACGTGAGAACAGTGCTTGCGATGCACCAGTCGTTTCGCCAAAACCTGCTCTATAGGAGGAGGAAAGAATGGTTTGGGGGGGGGGGGAGGGAGGTGGGAGCTACATGGTTGCTGAATGTATAATGATCTGCCATCCTTTTATGAAGCTTCAGCCACTGTAGGTTGTAGGCAGAAAACTCGCTCGCAGAAACACAAGCTGATTGTCTAGGGCAAAGTAATTCGGTAAGGTAGAAATTGAGGTGTGTACAAACTCACGTTTTTCTAATCTGGAATGACGAAGACGAAATGCCTGCAGCGGGCAATGATGATAAGACGGTATTCCTGGTATTTAAAAACACTGCCTATATCCTCCCATTCAAAGGAAACCGGTAAGCTGCTAACCTCGGAACAGGATTCGAAGAAACGGCAGATAAATCAGACGAGAATAATCTCGCTTGGCATATGTTGTCCAGGCTCGACATCACGCTAATAGGTGAAACAGCGGAGGTTTTGTCGCCCTTTTCAAGACCAGGCACGAAAAACGAGTAATCGCCTTCCCTCACCTTCTTCCTCAAATCTAAACGCACGCCAAATGAGACAGAAACGCTGCACAGGACGATGCAAATGAAGCCTACCGTCAGCTAGCTGAGCCTTGTCGGACGCCCGCTTCAATGCATCAGAAATCGATAGCGAGAGTTGTGTTTCCAAGCGCTTAACAGCGATCTAAATAGTGACCATCAACTGAAAACCAGCTTCCTACGTTCGAAGAACGATCGGCACAGTTCCCTTGCTCTGCGATGCACCGTTTTTCGAACCATTCCGTTTTTTCTCCAATCTTGGTCGCTCCTCGATAATGATGAAGCATGGCTCAAACCACCTCAGCAAGAGTGAAAAGGAGTCATGCATATTTCAAGTGACAGCACGCTTTTTAGGCCCCGTTTATACTTCATCGCGGCGCGACGCGACGCCACGTATAGTGGCCATATTGATTATGCGACGCGATCGATCAATTTGGCCTCATCGCTTGGCCATCGCGTCGCGCCGCGATGAAGTATAAACGGGGCCTTAGAGTGGAGTGATAAAAGGGCTCCGGTACAGCCTAGAGCAGGGGAAAACGCCAAACACGTTCACATGCCCATTGTAACCCAGACAATTAAAAACGGCGGATATCAGGACCGGCTCACCGTAACCGCAGTGCGGGTCGCGCCGAGACTTTTGCTGTCTGCGCCTTCCTGCTTAGAGATCACGCGTCGGTGTCCACGTTGTCGATTGATCGATCGATGTCTTGTGCGCTCGCGATGGCACCGTGGGCAAGTGGGTCGTGGTGCAGTAGGTAGAGCGTTTGCTTCATGCGAGGGATGTCGGGGGTTCGGTTCCAGTGCGTCGCGGCTTTCTTGCATTTCAGCTGAGTATCTGAGACCTGGGAGGTTTCGACGTCTACAAGACGTTGCGCGTCTTTTGCGCATTGTTTCAGCCGCATGCATTTCGCCGCTCGAAGAGCGCAGAAACCAGCCGCGGACTCCCCCTGAGCGACGAAAGCAGTTTCCATACGAGCAGCTTGTACGGCACACACCCTGAAGTCCCTTTCCTAGCCTGGCTCTGCGCTCGAAGAGCGCAGAACCCAATCGCGGACTCCCCCTGAGCGACGAAAGCAGTTTCCATACGAGCAGCTTGTATGGAACCATGGAGTCCCTTCCCTAGCCTTGTTCTGCGATTGCACAATGGACGTCTCACCCGGGAAGCCCATGAAATTCCCCAAAGATTCTCAACGAGACCTATATGGTCTTTTAGAGCATCGGACGAGGATCACAGAACTGTGCTTCGTTTTTGCTACGGGCCACTGGGTGGTCCGGAAATGGCAAAAATAGTGTCACTTCAGAGCGGGTTGATAAGGCATAAGTGACACCTAGAATGGGCCTGTCAGGAACTCTTTAAGCTGCTGACCACGAATCTGTCGTTCTTTTTCTAAATTACCACTTTGCTTGTACTACTTTTCATCAACAGTCGAAGGTTGGAAAATATGTCTGACAACATTGGAGAAGGAAGTGATCCCACTAACGTGCGCAGCTTTAGTCACCCATATCTACCGTAACCTACCGTAATCAACCGAAATTTTAAAAGTGGATGTCATATCCGTGATTAGCACCCTAAATAACCCCGTGGGCGATGTTTGGGCAAAACGTTTTCTTTCGTGCTCTCCTCGACCTTTGGAGTTGTGAAAGGCGGCAGTGCCGGTTATTCTGCGTATATTCCTTTATCTTACACATATCCATCGTAACCTTCTGCCATCCATCGTTTCACCAAAAACGATTGCTAGATTGGTGATCTGCATCCCAGATAACCCTGTAGATGAATTTGGGGCGAAAAAATCTTTTTCGATCTCCAGAGTTGAGGGAGTGAGTGCAAGTGCTCCTATCTGCAGTGCCCCCGACCCGTCTCCCGTAAGTGTGTAAGAGAATGGTGAAGAAGAACACGCAAGGCGACTAAGCACACGAGTTGGATAAAATATGCAGTACTTGGGAACAATTAGCTGAAGTAGTGAAAGTTGGTAGAAGAATAAAAAGCAGTCTATGAGGAAATCCGAGGAGCAGTGAGCTTGTCTTGATGATGGGTCAAATCAATGCTTGTCGATCGTGTTCACGAATGAGGTGACAGTGAGAAACACTCCGAAAAGTAATTGAGAACCTACCATAGAGGTCATATCGGGATAGCATTTAACGGAACCTTCCTCAGCGAGAAAGCATCGTTTAATGGATGCGCGATATCGCTCCACGCAACAAAACCAGCTTCTTCCACACCTGACAACAGGTTGAAAGCGGGGTTAGGACACGGAGAAGATACCCTACCGGAGCCAAAATGTAATCTTCATTTGCAAAAACGCTAACAGACCACCTAGGTCCGCAGAAACCCCACCTTCGGAATCGAACCCTCGACCCCCTCCCGCAATTCCGCCACGCTATCCACTCGGCCAACCAGTCGCTGTCGAAGGCGGCGGCGATTGAATCGCTTGAATGTATACTACAGCTTCGTCTAGGAAACGTAAGAAATTACTATAATCAAACTTTAGTTTGGGCTCCAAACCTTTTGTAAGTTACGTTCAGAGCACGACAGGGCCATTCCAGGTGTCACGTTTGCCTTATCAGCTCACCCCTAAACGGCATTATTTTTTGTAATTTTCGGACCACCCATAGGCCCGTAGCAAAAACGAAGCACAGTTCTGTGATCCTCGTCCGATGCTCTACAAGACCATATAGGTCAGAATGAGAATCTTTGGGGGGAAGTTTATGGGCCTCCCTTGTAAGGTTACGGAGAGCCGGTCCTGATATCCGCCGTTTATAATCCTGTTTATAACCCATGAAGGGCATTTGGCTTTGTAACGGGTAGGGTGAAGCCGTCAGAAATAGAGATGCGGGGTGGATCCCCTCACGGCTCGTAATATTCAACTTTTTTACCGGATGGCAGCTGTACAAGTGGCTGTTTTTTTCTGTTAGCGCATGGCCTACATTATCAGACGGGCTTTTGATGATCATACATCCATTTGCCTTTGAAGGCAACAACACCCTGACTTTGTCTCTCCGACAAACGATCTCTCCCAGCAAACCGCAAACGGGAACACAGGCAACGGGGACTACGATAAAACTGGCCACTTGGAGCACCTCGCAGTACCCAGATCCATCGCTCAGTAAGAACCGCACCTCACTATAAAAGCCTCGGGTACAGAAAGACGTCACTTTTCAAACAGACCGCAACAAGGACCTGCTGTGTAAGAGCACTCTTTCGCGGACAGACGAAATGCGATTACGACACGGGACACAGGCATGCGTATTGCACAGTTATGAAAGAATGGAAAAGGAAACCCAGTGTTGGGCAAGTCTAATCCCTAGCCTATAGGAGCTAAGAAGAGCCGTGTTTGGGTATGGAACACGCCAACAACGCTCGGCGTTTGCTCTTCTTTGCTCAGGTTTTCATTTTAAATAATCTGAGAAACGAACCAGTGCTTCCAAATGTGCCTTCCGCTTTTTAGCGAGATCCAATACAATGTCCAGCGTGTCTTCGCAAATCCTCATGTCAGCTTCGAACAATGCCTGTTATACGAAACACATTGAAGATATCGACGTAAATAACCGAGGATACAATCCTAGTTTGGGTGGATCAACACTAATTGGGGCAATTTCTCCCCTTCCCATGCCCAACTCACTGCCACAACACCCTGGAAGCTGTCCGAGAGCTCTGACTCCATAAGGACCTGTTCATACTTCGCGACGGCAGCGACGAGACCGACTGCAGAGTGTAGTGGACGGGACACTAGCACGATCCTGACGAACACCCCCCCCCCCCCCCCCCGCGAATGGTTACCGCAGCAATTAGGCGCGCGTTGGCGATGAAGCGTTAGATCCTTCATTCCTAGCATTATGCAAGCGAACCTCTCGTCTCTCAGGGAATGTGGAAACTGCTTAGTCGCTCAGGGAGAGTTCGCAGCAGGGTTCTGCGTCAGAATCGTTTTCCAGTACGTGACTACACAACAGAGGCATATGGGAAAAAATTGTTGAAATCCGGACATAGGGCGCCTTCCTGCTGATTATTTTTTCTAAACATCGATTGAAGCAATCACCGTATATGTGAACGACGATGAGGATTGTAATGGTTTAGACCGTAGAAGTCCTTAAGCAGGGCGAATTTTCTGTTGATCAGCATGAAATTTTTTGAAAAGCTTGGAAATACGCATGCTCGTCATCTAGGCAAATGGCACTCTCTCTCTATCAAGCAAGAACCTGGGCAATAGATTGAATTAAATGAACATGTGTGCAAATTTTGAGCTCTTCCGCCCTTCAGTTGTGTTAGAGTGCGCGCTCTAAGGCCTCTGTTATACTCCCGCGGGAGCATCCGCGGAAGGGCGGGAATCGCGCCGAGACTCCTCACCTGGCCAATCGCCGCGCCTCGCCACGCCCGCCTTCGCCGTGCACCTTTTTTCCGCGGACGTTCCGCGGATGCTCCCGCGGGAGTATAACAGAGGCCGGTGCGATTGATTCGCACTTAGGCGGACGCTCTGAGTCTCGCCCCGACCAATGGCGCACGGCCGATGACTCATACTGTCTGAGGTCTTCTAGCGGTATACAGCAGGTACAGCTGAAACCGTGGTGAGAAAGCGTTCTTTCAGTTGTTTTATATTCCGAAGAGGAGTACGCATGGCTGTTGTATTCTGTTCTCGACTCTAGGCTATAGCTATCAGGATTTTGTAGAAGAAGAGTAGAATCATGATCCATCTATCATGATTTAGGAAACAAAAAATGCTCAGTACAATGAAGAACGAGGAGCTCCGTATTTGTACACATGCAGTAGTTAAGCAGTTAGCTGAAAGCTACACAATGGGTCCTATAGGAGCTAGTGTCTTGCAGATCAATAAAACCTTCCATAATCCAAGGACAATAAGTGGTGCTCCCTCGTTTTAAGAACTCTAACAACATTTGCTCACGAATTCACTGATTTCTTGGCCTTCCATATGGGACTAGCCGTAGTTAAAACTTTATGACTCATTTTCTGGTTGGCGACACATGGAGGTTGGATCTTCCCGAAGTGAAAGGAAACAATAAAAAAGCAGGAATCTGTTTTGGCACCTCAGGAAACAAATGCACTGGGGACTAGATAAGGCTATTAGTAGCATGGGTGCTTGTGCTATTGCATTCGCGAATGAACGCCTTTTCTGCCCAATATATCAAGAGTGCTCTCACTATCACCCGCTTCTTGACGAAAACTGAGGTGAGGAATAGGTGAAGGATGGACTGAAGATTAGCAGGGCTACTACTTTCCCAATCTGCACTTCAAAACTAAGGACGCAATTTGTTTATAATGACGTTTTTGCGCAGTTTTCGCCACTGCCATCGTAAAATAACTGACTATAATAACTTTACTTCACGCTGTTCTCCTCAATGCAGCTTATCCGGACTCCCATACCCTCCGTGTGGATGCGGACGTGTGAGTCATCCGGCTGCCGGCCGGCCGCGCGCCATTGGTCGGGGCGATGACTCAGAGCGTCCGCCTAAGTGCGAATCAATCGCACCAACAGAGGACTAACGCTAGTTCTGTCGCTTGCGTCGCTAGGGAGAAGTATGAACAAGCGACGGGGACGACAGCGACAGCGCTCGAGTATGAGTAGATTTCGCGGCAATCGCCTGTTTTTATCGACTTGCACGCTGGCATGGCAACAAGTCGCTTCTGTCGCGAAGTATTAAAGGCCCTAAGGCAACTATTGGGCACTTGAGCAAGCAGAGAAGCAGATGGTGAGACAAAACTCCTCTTGGGTCCCTTCAGTAGATGGCATCGAACTGTGTTGTTTGGTGGATCTAACGGGATATACGAACCTCATATTCTGTTAGGGTGAGTATATCCTCTTGTCCATCGATGAGTGTCTTCGAGCGAAATCTCATTTGGTCCATTAGTTCTGTCATAGCAGCAGTAGTGGCAAGGTTGCACTCCTCCACGGTCTGCGGATTGCAGCCCTCGTCCATCGTAGAATAAGACACTGTTAACGCAACCTAAACTTCGACAACCAAACATGAACAGTTTTTAACGAAGGCGCATTACGGATTGCGGTGCAGTCCCTGCAGGCTTCGGTATTCTCGATACACAGCCTACGGTAGGATAGAATATTTCGTTTTCCTAGCGGAGGCCCACCCTGCACTTGGACTGTGCTAGAATAGTGGACTATGGTACGGGAAAAAGCGAGCAAAATCCATAGTCAGAAGAGTGCACTCCCATCCTCAACCTATATTGGGTCTGGAGAAATTGCCAAGATTTTGTGGAAGAGAACGAAGGTGTCCCTTCTCCTTTTGTAGAGTTGCACCCAATGCCCCTTCAGACCCTGATTTGCTTCACTTAATCCCGGTGCAATGTCTCCTGAGAAATCGTTATAAACGTCCTCTCAAACTCACACTTAAACGAGTTTCTAGTGTATTAGCGCAAGATGACTTCCAGGGGCCGGATTCATCAACGAGTTACGTAACTTTAACGGAGAATTGTAAGCTTATCAAGCGATATGGTGAGCGACAAGCCGCGTTATCTGAGCTTTGGCTTATCGCTCACCATATCGCTTGATAAGCTTACGATTCTCGGTTAAAGTTACGTAAGTCGTTGATGAATCCGGCCCCAGGAGCCGGATTCATCAACGACTTACAGCAATTTAGCTGAGAAGCCCTGGTAGCGCGGCGAAATCCCTGGTAGCGCGGCGGAATGTTTCAGTGCAAGTGCTCCGACACGCCTAACGGCGTTTCTCGCACTTGCGCGCTTCGCGCGACTTTGGAGCATCACTGACCTATGGAAAGTAGTTTTTGTAAGACATAAAATTCGCTAGCATCTAGGATCTGCTGCTTACTTTATCGGCATCACGCTGTTCACCACATCGGTACCTTCATCACAGACATTCCCTCCGGACCGTCCTGTAACGCCACTGGTTTGTGCTGCGCAGTACTTCTGTCCCTCGTGTTGCTCCTCTCATACTCAACAGCTAGCGTTTCCAATTATCGTTGACATGTCTTCCGAAGCCAGATTTCCCCTCACTCGTTTCTTCTTACTGGATGTAATTGCTGGTCCGCCTTTACTGGTCTTCCCTCCGCCTCTTTAGTTCCCCACCTTCCCGTTCCCAACTACTGGCCCACTTCTTTGCTTCCACTATTGACCCCCTACTGGTCTCTTCTTGCTGGCTTCCCTGTCTTGACCGCTCTTCCAGGTTGTTCCTTTCCTTCCTGGTCGCTCTCCTGGTCAACCTTAGAGGCCCCCCTTACTGCCTTTCTCCACCATCCCTTACCATTCATTAGTGGTCCTCCCATGCTCAGGGCAGACGTCGGTGACACGATTCAGAATCAGGACGCTTGTTGTGCGACGTAGGGGTCGTGTTCTGGATCCAGAAGCTCACGATCAGAAAGGCGCAGTCGCCGCTGTATCGAGCATGAAGAGGCTATGCATATAGCAGATTCCTTGTTCCATGTATGAATTCCCTTACGACTTCTTGTTGGTTCCCCGTGCTGGTCCCGCCTCCAGGTCCCTTCTTCCGGGTAGATCCCTCCCCCCTCGGGGTCCTCCTTATTATTCTACCCCAATTAAGTAGCCCTCCCAAGCTCACGGCACGACGACGTCGAGCAAACGCCCATTACGCGACATCGGTGTCACATCTAAATCCGGTCTCCCTTACTGGTAACGGATCCCTTTGCTGATCCTCCTTACTGCCCCCCCCCCCCCTTATTGGTAACCCATTATGGTCCCTCCTTATTGCCTAAACCCTTCTTTCCCTGGTCGCTGTCGGTTCTCCAGCCTCGAAGTTCCCCTTCTACTTTTACTCCTTTAGTGGTCTTCTCATGCTAATGGTGCGAAGTCGGCGGTACGGTTTCTCAATTTGGACGCTCAGAAGCGCGCGTAGGTGCTGTTGTTTTAAGCAGTAAAGGACTACGTTTCCCCTGCTGCAGCAACATCCTACGTTCAATAGCAAATTTTTCCCGCGCTGTAGATGATGAGGCGTATCTCACTTAGGTTAGATCACTCGACCGCCCCCGCTGTGGATGATGTGGTGTATCTCACTTCGGTTAGATCACTCGACCGTTCCCGTTGTGGATGATGCGGCGTATCTCATTTAGGGTAGATCACTCGACGGACAAACTCATATATATATATATATATATATATATATATATATATATATATATATATATATATATATATATATATATAGGTGGTGATATCGCTTGATAAGCCGCGCTATCAGGGATTTGGTCTGTATTTTCTCAGTTAAATTGGTGTAAGTCGTTGATGAATCCGGTCCCCACATAAACACATGTTAATGTGAAGAGAAATTGTAAATGTTTACAAGGAAGCTCCCAATTTCACCCCAGGCGCAAAAGAGTCGGGGGGGGGGGCACCATGTAGGACAGCATTACACAACGGTTTGTGCTGTACGAAACTGGAATTTTTTGCAGCGCTGGTGTGGGCACCATGGTAGTTGGGGGAAGGTCACCTTGCAAAAAGTGTCACAGACATGAAAAAGGAAACGGTAACACACTAATAGTAAAGAAAACAGATAAATAATGCTATACCACACCTCTTCCTGCTTCGCAGAGTGATTTTTGCTGCCCCTTCGTTGTTGATGATACAAAACGATCCACACTGCTGCGACAACGGCCCCCCTCACACTCACTGCCAAGTACGGGTTGGGAGATCTCTCAAACTGAATTTTTATTGCCTTTTGTCTCACTACAGTTCACGGTGCAAGTTTTGAGAAAGAGGTTACCAAGTATCCCTTTAACATTTTGCAGTTTTAGCCTAGCAGAGATGTCCATCTGAAGTTGTACTATACGTGCCTGCTTAGTTTCTTTAGTTTAGAGATTTCGGGCAGTTCTCCTAGTTTTATGGAGAAAAATGAGACCTGATCCCCTTTTTAGAACTGCATCGAGATCACTATTCTGACGCAGTGCTAGTGCTGGGCTGGACCACTAGTGAAGAGGCACTCTGTCCTACTACAAGCTGTATATCGAAAATAGGCAGGAGAGGCCGACCCCCAGCCCCGTATTGCGCCAAGAAGTTCGATATTCTGAGCCCTACCCAATAAACAAGGAAGGTTAGCAAGGAGATTCAGAAGAGACGGAGTTCAATTTAAACTTCGCGGTCAGTGGCGACTGTGCGCGTTGGCTTGTCCCATGTTGTCCGCCAACGTCGATACGCAGCGCCACCGTTTGCAATGGGGCGACGGGTGTCCCATTTGCAGTCCAGTGTGTTGATTCTCTCGTCTTTGGTGTTTGCGTTCTGTTTACTGCTATGTGTCGGCATTTCATTAGGCTTTGTAATAGGAAGCGCAGGTCTGTTGAAAGGGCTAGCCCGGAGAAGCCGCGTTGGAGGAGGCTGTTAGTTTGCAACTTTCTGCTGGGAGAGAGTTCATTACGTGCCTTGGGCGCAATTCGGACTGTCCGGTCCCGTCTTGGGTGTTTCCCACATACATCTTATGGGAGGATAAAATAGTTCGCTTTCCTAGTGGTGGTCCATTTCTGCATTAGCTAGAATAGTGGTCCTCGGGTAAAACAAAACCAAGGTTATCTTGTAGACCTGTATTGCGCTGTGCGATTAGGCTCAGTCGGTGATTGGGTTCTCGGGTTTGGGACAGTGCATGGTCGCCGGCTTCTCTGGATTCCTCTAACAATAGAAACGCTTCAACTAAGGCGAGCAACAGTTTTGAGTAGGAAGGCATTTCATCTCTTCCCTGCTTTGCACACGCCTATAGAGTCTGTCTAGTTCCTTAGCCATGCTAGAGGAGATGATTACTGTTCATTTCAGTTGGTCATCGAGGACTCTTGCTAAGGAACATGGCTGACGCAGGAGGGTGCGTAATTTCTTGCATGCGCTCTCCGTAACTGTCGCGTTCTACTGCTGAAATATATTTCAGAGATGATATCAAGATCCCGTCGGCAGCCGCGCCAGCGGTCATGGATGTGCAGGCTGCGTTGAAGGCTGTTCTTCGTTCTGCCAACTTTGCCGATGGACTCGCGAAGGGTCTCCATGAGGCAGCGAAGGCTCTAGACAAGTAGGTTTTGTATTTTTCAGACATAGCACACACAAACAGAGTATTGGTCCACTATGATCTGTTCTCTACCTGTCGTGTGCAAAAGCATAGGCCTACTTGCCACATCCGCTATGCCTGCTGCATCGTTGGGTGCCAAAGGAAGCCAACAGTGCTTGGTTAACATTGCTTTATGACACCTTATCCTCTGTGTTTCAGGCGTGAGGCTCACTTCTGTGTTCTTGCTGAAAACTGCGATGAGCCGATGTATGTGAAGCTGGTAGAGGCGCTGTGCAACGAGCACAACATCCCGCTCATCAAGGTCGCTGATAAGAAGATCATTGGAGAATGGTGCGGCCTCTGCAAGTATGACAAGGAAGGTAAAGCCCGCAAGGTAGTCGGCTGCTCTTGCGCTGTTGTCAAAGACTACGGTAACGAAGAACTTGGAAAGCAAGTCCTGCAACAGTACTTCGATTCAAAGAAGTGATTGTTATTTGTTGAATAAATTGTTTTGTTTGTTCATGTGGACTGTTAAAGTTTCTTGTCGAAGTACAGGGCAGTGTCTAGGCATTCAGTACCTAATCTAGGTGTTTTTATGAGTCAGTAGCGCATCACGACTATGAGCCTTTAAGTCCTTGGGCTACTCGTCTAATAACCAATGAAGGGCATTCGCATTCGAAGGGCTGGGTGAAAGTGCTCACGGGAAAACATCGCCTGTGGCGGCGAGGGTTCTTCAGCAGTCGTCGTGGAGATTTATTTATTTATTCAAGGCATAGACAACTGTCTAGCAAACAAATTGTGAGGAAACACAAAAAGGAGACAACATGAAACGGGATGAATGTAGCCATCAGCCATGCGTCTATGATAACTAGGCTGATAAGGCTGTTGCAAAGGTCAGGGACCACTGAAGGTAGCAGCGCAGCAAGGGTGGACCAGGTGTAATTCTAGTTTGGGGACGACGAGGGTAGGTCTGTCATCCCTACCCGAATTTCCCTGATGGTGACAGCCGAGTGGCAATTCGTGAAGTGAAGGCTTTTGCGTTACTTAGGTAGCTATGGAAGATGTAAGGCGTTGGAATAACAACTGCCCCATTTGGGGCTGATCGGAGAGTGGATGTGCCATAAGGCGTTTCTCGAAGCATGGGGAATCATGTTCTGCGAACGGTATGCTTCTTCTGAGAGAAGCCATGCTCTTAAATGTTAGCAGACGTCAGAACTGCTGAGGTAGAGCAGCGTGCGCTCACTGGTAACGGTGTGTCTCAAGCCAGGTGAGGCAATTCAACACAGTACTAAGTGTTCACCGAGATGGTGGTGGCGGACAAACCGAGACTGCTCCAAAGTTCACACGAGAAGTACGGTGGACAAGAGGACGACCCAGAGCACTGCGACCAGAATCGGTGCACAACATAATGTGACTTCAATAGGATTCGCAGCGAGCCTTCTGCCTTTCGCGCCTTGACACCATCTTTCCCTCTTCTTTGTTTTTACAACGTCCTGTCGAGCGTGTTAAGTAGTAAGTACCCGCAGCCGAAGAGGTTAGCCTTTTCTGTTTGTTTGAAGGCAGCAATAAGACCCGTCATTGCTGAGCGAGTCGCTTTGTTATCTCCAGCCCCGTGTCAGCGGATGTGGTTGAACAAACCAGTGTTTTATGTTGCCACGCTCGATGAGTCCGCAGTGAGTTAGTGTCGAGATCCATAGGTAGGTGATGTTATATGAGAAGATCAAGTGTCTAACAGTCATTGTGGTAGATATTCTCTTCCAATTGGCACCTCACTTGAGATTTTCGCCGAGCTGTAGGCGCCCTTTGGATGCGTGTGGATCTCGCGGTGGTTAAGCGAGTCAGTCCGCTTTCTATTATGGAAATATAGTGGTGAATAAGATCAAGTGAAACTTACAGCATATGATCGGGTCGTTATTGAAACAATGAGGAATTGTCAGCTGCAGTTAATCCTCCGATTGCCGTTTATTCTCGTTCTGCGCAACATTATGGAAAAATTGATCGGGTATTTGATCTAAGCAATGCATCCATAGGGCAGCCAGAGAATTGGTCTGCATATTACCAGTCGGAACGGCCCAAGTGTTATATATGGGCAGAGTCGCCTCTCTCTGGGAAGCAACAAAATGCAGATATCTCGACCCCAATACAACAATCCCTATGCCTGCACGCGGAGGTTGAGCTCAAGTTAGCTGGAAACAGCGATTATGGGGATTACGCCGCCTCTCTACCTACTGCGCCACCATTTCTCGCTCGTCATCAACGGCCCAACTTTTGTCGTCCCTAACTCTGCGCAGATTCGTATCTGGGTCGAGATGTTTGGATTTTCTTGTTTCCCAGAGAGAGGCGATTGTGCCCATGTACAACAGTTGGGACGTTTCGACCTACCGTTGAGATAGTCTCCTGGTTAGTCCTCTCAGTGCGGTTCTAACTGACCAACCTTGAAGTGACGAATGATTTCGCGAATACAAAGGTGTGTCTGAGTCGCCCGTGTGATTCGCCAATTGCACTTTCAGCTCCAGAGGTCGAGGAAAGGTCGTAATCACCGATTTTGCCCAAACGTTGCCCAGGTGTTTACTTCGGGTGCTGACCACGAATCTGAGATCTGTTTTTGAAATTTCGACCGATTACGGTAGATGCGGGTGACTAAAATCATGGTCACTGTAACCTACCGTACTCCATTGAAAAATGGATGACACATTCGTGATCAGCACCCCATATAACCCCCCCCCTAGCCGATGTTTCGATGAATTTTTTTTTTCCAACCTCTCCTCAACCTCTAGCTCTCCTCAACCTCTAGAAGTCCAGAAAGTACAATATAACGTTTCACACATTTGCTGAAGCCTGGAACGACTGATATAGAGGCTACATGTTGTTATACGATGTTTCGTTGCGATCAAAACTCTTGCGCCGGCGGGACTCGAACCCGCACCTCTGCTTTCCGGGCGGCGGTGATACGCCTTACTCCACTGGCGCTGTTGGACTATCCGTAACGTCAAAAACGTTGTCAATAGTAAAGCGTTCATCTTAACTGGTTCCAGGCTGATGTCAGCGGCCAGCTGATTCCGGTGTCACGGGTGAGTGCTGATGCGCCTTGAGGATATCGCAGATGTTGCGTGTGGTCAAATAGCACCGGTAGTGTAAGGCGTAGTATCGCTGGCCGGAAACCAGAAGTGCGGGTTCGAGTCCCACGTGGCGCAAGGGTTTTGGCTGCAATAAAACATCCTGTAACAACGGATATGAAGTAGTTCCTTCATTTCGTAATCCCTATAGAGGATGGCATTGTTTCAGATAATTCGAAAAACTCGCATCTCGTGAATCTGTCTTGTTTTCTGGGTCGCTATAGAATTTCAAAAGGAGAGCCACCTGTCAAGTTTGTTATCGAACACTGAATCTCCGAAAAATTTTGCGAGATGAAGACGGGTTAGGCCCACACGTTTCCTTCTATTGCTTTCGAAGAGGTAGTGCGAGTTCACCTGACCTCGGTCTGTTTGAATACTTTTGTTTGCAGTACATAGGGCTGCAGCGTCAGCGATCCTCGATTACGATATGTCATAATCTGGATGTGCTGTTGAGAAACTGCGTCAGTATCGTCGTTTTCTTCATATAGTCGCCTTTCTATTCCATAGTTTTACTTTGAAGTGAAAACAGCGTTTAAGAAATTCATATCCTGAAAATGTGTGCTAAATTTGTGAATAGCAGCGTAATAACACTACTGGACGAAATGTGATCGAAGTCGATTGATCTATCTCTGCCCCTTCACTGGCACATACCAACCGCAACCTGCTGTTATTTATCGAAATACGGAAAACGGATGCTGGATTCGTGACCACTATACTTGTGCTTTTTCAAAATTTTTCGAATGAACGAATAATCGAATAACCTCATTTTTTCGGTTATTCGAATTTCCGAATAATCGAATAACCCCATTTTTCGAAAAGTCGAATGAGCGAATAATCGAATAACACCATATTTTCAGTTATTCGAATTTCCGAATAATCGGATAGCCCCACTTTTCGATTATTCGAATTTCCGAATAATCGAATAACCCCTTTTTGGGTTATTCGAATTTCCGAATAATCGAATAACCCCTTTTTGGGTTATTCGAATTTCCGAATAATCGAATAACCCCATTTTTCGGTTATTCGAAATTCCGAATATTCGAATAATCGAATAAACTTCATTATGACTTATAAACCCCGGTGCAAAATTATAGGTTCACCTCCGCCGATTTGTCCATTAGTACTCGAAGAACCCGCTGTCGAGGCTCACCAGGAAACTATCTCAACGGTAGATCGGAACCGCCTAAGTGTTGTGTATGGGCAGAATCGCCTCACTCTGGGAAACAACAAAATGCAAATATCTCGACCCTAATACAATTCTGCGCATAGTTAGGGACGACAGAAGTTGGGCCGTTGGCGACGTTAGCCCTATGCCTGCAGGCGGATGGCGAGCTCAAGTTAGCTGGAATCAGCGATGACGAGCAAGCGATGGTGGCGCAGAGTGTAGAGGGGCGGCATAATTCCCATGATCGCTGTTTCCAGCAAACTTGAACCTACCCTTCGCGTAGAAACTCCGTGTGAAGGCTGACTACCTTATCTGAACACTCAGGTTAAGGTACTAAACGGCTTTTTTAATGTGAAGTGGTATCGTAAAGACAGCTCCAAGAACATCATAGTCCATACAAAATCCGCTCACCTCTGGCAGTCAAACATGCTGTGCTCCGCAGCATGTACAGGTGAAGTTGTATGTACTGAGATTGCGCACTGAGATGTTGGACAGCTCATCCATTTCGGACTGAGTTATAATACAACAATCATCAATATATCGACAGTACATTGTGGGATGACGCTCCAGTACTGGTTGTTCAGTTCTGCTCATAAAGCAGATCGCCAGAGATGGAGCTAAACGCTGTCCCATTGCAAGTCGTCTACGCTGCGAGAAATATTTTTCCGGACAATTTGAACACGTTGCACTTCAAGCATTCTTGTACCAGCATCATTATGTGTGATTTGCTCAAACCAAACGTAGTAATTCGTCCTTATGCTCATCTAGCATCTCTGAAGGTGCTTGCAGAGCAGCGTTATTGTCTACGTTGGTATATAACGCTTTTTGATTTGGAAGGTTTTTTTCGACCTCAGGGATACAAATGCTCGTATCTGCATTGGCGCGCGAAACTCCACACGGCAAAAACTACCCTCTTCCACATTTGAAGGTAGGCTGAGAGGGTGATTAGAAAGCGAAAACGGTGTCCTGCTAAAGTCCGCATTAAGAAAAACGCAACTACTTCACCCAGAAACTCGTAAATCCCATCTCCGAAATCGAGACCTCGGCGCCATCTCCTGAGAGCCTGCACCGCGATCCATTCGTTATTGATGAACGGCTCACTTCAATTTACGCCTGTTGTTTAGGGCTGGTAAGCAGTATGGTTTGTTGCCATTTTTACCTGCGTAAAGGTTCGCAGGAAAATTGGAAGAGAAGAAAAAATTGACTTCGCCGCAATATACAGGGCTTTTAAAGTTCGGCGCTCTGAAATCTCGTCCATCCAGGATCTCGACCAAACAGCTATTCACGTGCCGCAGCTGTTCGCTCGCCCAAGGAAGTCAGCATGGGACCTGCGTGGCCCATTCAAGTGGTCCGTTAACGCGCACCTATACAATGTCAAAGACGCGAACATTAATCAAGAGTGCGACGTGGAGTGAAAAGAAGCATTATTTTCCTTCTTTAAGGCCCCACAGAGTTCTGCGGCAGCGCCGCGGCCCTATGCTTAACGATAGGGCAGAGACGCAGAGCTCGCCGCCGGCGGCGTCCTTGCCCTATCCTTAACCATAGCGGCGAGCGGCGTTGCCGCAGAACTCTGTGGGTACTTTAAATACAATTCAACCAGAAGCAAGCTTGCACCGTCAAATGTCATCACATCCACAAATTATAAGCATACAAGACGTTCAGCGTCTTCTTGGGGCTCTCCACCAAGCTCCAAAAACAGAACGACTTGTTTTACTGGATTTCACGACCTTTCGACCTCAACCAGCAAGAAAAAACGGTCTCTCTTATTACATAGGATAGCGCTGGGACCTCACTACGGTTGACGTGGAACTTGACCACACGCTCCATCATATTTGCGCGGTTCGCATTCCCTACTGTCCAATATGCAGAAAAATCGATAAATCGATATTGTTCGGTCGGTCGATATAGCCAGATTGCATCAGTTTCTCTCCGAACGTCCATATTGGAGTCATTCCCACGAGCATTAGTAATTCTTTCGGAGCAACGGTCGCCTGAGCCCCGCAAAATGGATCCAATCTGAGCGAAAACCAATAACTCCGGCGAAAAGCCGATAATATCGATCGGCGTTAGTCGTCCGATCAAGCCCCTACCTTCTTTTTTGAATCTGACAATTTTCGTCCATTTCCATCGATTGCACGTGAGAATAACCTTAACAGGTTTTACATGTACGTTCGGATTACCTTCACATGTTCGACACGTTTCACAGGCTTACACAGGTTTGTGGCAAACGGACACACGCACTGACAGACGAAAAGACCCTGTTCATAATTCGCGACAGCAGCGACAAGAGCGACGAGAGCGCAGCGCGCGGAAGTATGAACAGGCGACAGCAGCGGCTGGAGCGACCAGAGCGACTGGGGCGACAGCGCCGGCGCTCGAGTACGAACACTTTTCGGCAGCGCGCACTCGGTTTTAATCGATTTGCATGTTTTGCACGGGCGACGAGTCCCTCTTGTCTCGAAGTATGAACAGGCCCTGACGCTTTTATATTAGTAGGATCTTATGTGGACATTCTCAGCACTGTTCGAATATGTCACTTACCTTTTCCCGTTAACTCATATTTCCCGGAAGTCCTTGCTTACCAGCTGTTGTCGTAATTTCCTTTTTGTTGTGAACGCGGTTTTGTGTATCGCAGCGTCGTGTAGGTCTCCGATCCGAAAGGCGATGTCCTCTTCTGGGCCTCTTTACAACATCCGGACCGCTCTGGCCACTTTCAGAGCCGCTTTTGTTGTCCACTTCGAGTTACTGCCATGTCGCAGTCAGATTGGGTTCCTATCGTTAATGCACATCCGTGGACTCATAACCGAAGGACGTCGGAGAACTCGTAGGCTTTGTCGACCCTTGTGGGTTATATGGCTACCGCCCAGTGAGTGTTGTGAGGAATACGAAGCCGCGTCGACAACAGTGCGAGTAGGAGCAGTATGGTGTGGCCAACATTATGTGGGAAAGATGCTGTGCTTCCATAGGGGGCGATATCCACTTGTTGAGTATACTCTGTTTTCCTTGAATGAACCTAAAATGGATCTTTAGGCCTATGCTTCCGACACACAACAAGGAGAACAAGGCGGGCGCGGAGTTGCACTTCCTCGGCTTTAACATTACCCACAGGTAACGTTTCGTGCTTCTCTCAGTTAGCTGCTTTTGTAACGCCAAATCATCGTTTCGTCCCGTTTCTTCTTAAAATCGATCTACCGGTTCGAGGAATTTTCTAAAACCAACCATTTGAATCTGGCATGCGTGGGAATTCTCATATTGCTCCGATTCTTCTCACATGATCGCTCGATGTCAAGCGTCTCTAATCTAACTTTTATTTCTCTGAACCCATCATTACCTATCATTACGGTTCATATATGTGGATTTATTTCAGCCCTCTGTATGTTCAGTTCACCTTATTATCAGCGGCTATTTTTGTGTTCTACGTTGGATACGGTTATATGCAGGTAAATTCTGCTGTTGAACTGATCGCGCGACGTTGAAGGTTAATTCTTGTGTATCACGCTAGAAAGCTTGCTAGCGATAACGGACGACCAGATGGCTTTCCTGACTTGGAAATGAAAAGTTTGTGGAAAGGAGGTGTTCTAGTTGTGCAGTTTTAACGTCGAAATAGTATATCTATGGCGGGGGCAGGGATGCACCTTGCATCACTTCCACATCTGGCAACTTTACTCCAGACAAAGTGATCAGTAAGGTGATGTCTTCTACAGATATATTTCATGTATTCGTGTTTGATCTTGTCATTTCAACGCTTTTGAACAAAACTGTGGGATTTTACGACGCGCACAATGAGGCTGGACCCTCTTCTCGGTAGATTTGCGCGCATACCTTTAAAATTAATTGAAATACAGAAAAGTCTGGCACAAGAAGGCATGAAACCGGAAAGACCGTTCGTGAAAGTCCGGACATCGAGCGAAGAAAATTCCATCAGAATCATCAATTTGAAGGAATTTAAATTTTTGAAGGACTGTCGGATTTTACGAGGGATAATGAGGGTGGACCCCCCAACCTCTCCAGACCTGCAACTGATGAATGACAGCTTTCCTATTTTTCTAGTTGCTATCACTGATTGATTTTCCTTCATTCAACGGATCTGAGAGAAAACCGATAGCAGCGCTAAAAAGATCAATAATATCGACCGAAATTGATTGCCTGGTCGAAACGCCCCGGCTGTAACGCCTTTAAGTCGGCCATCGTAATCACGCAATTCCTCCACCGTTCCGTCAAGTCGGGGTATTTTTCCATGTTTTTTTTTCACTGTTTTCCTGGATTTTACGCTAATTTCACCTATTTTGTGGCCAATTTCTGCAACGGCGCTGATCGATAGCTCTTAGCGGGTTATTATGTCACAAGTGCTCCGTCACGCCTACGGCGTGCCTCGCACTTGTCCCCAGGCACACTGGAAGACGTCCTCGGCACGTCTACCTGATCTCCAAACACGTTGAGCGACGTCTTTGCCACGTCTTCTGAGTCCCAGGAACGTCATGCGACGTATTCCGCACGTCTTCTGAATGCCCTGGAACGTAGAAGACGTCTGGGTATACTCTGCTATTTTCGTGCCCCGTAATTTGACCAGTGATTCGTGTTGAGTGACCTCGACTACCTCCCAGGGCTAACGTTTTGACCGCCTAGACGACATCCACAAAAATCGATAGTTTGATCAATATCGATTGATGGCGATCGATACTTCAAAAACGAACTTCAGATTTGTGTTCAGCGACTTCGATTGCCCCAGGGCTGAAATTCCCAGGCAGGAGAAGACGTCTGGGTATTTTTCGCTATTTTCGCGCCGTAATTTCCCACCCCCCCCCCCCCATTTTATGACTAATTTCTGCGACGGCGGCGCCGATCGATAGTATGACTCAGCGCTTAGCGCGTTATTATAGAGGATGATACTCATACTATCATCACACTATATAATAACGCGCTAAGAGCTGTCGATCGGCGCCGTTGCAGAAATTAGGCAAAAATAACGGAAATCATACTATATAATAACGCGCTAAGAGCTGTCGATCGGCGCCGTTGCAGAAATTAGGCTAAAATAACGGAAAATCCGGAAAATTAACGCAGGAAAATACTGAAAAATACCCAGGCGGTTCCAGTGTGTGTAGGAATTCCATGATTATGATGGCCGACGAAAGGGTTTTCGATCAGGCAATCAGTATCGATCGACAATATCGATCTGTTGAGCTGGATATCATCTGATCGGAGTGGAACTTACGTGATTATGATGGCCGACGGAAGGGCTTCACGGCAGAGGAAGCTTCGATCAATCACTCCATATCGATGGATAGTATCGATCTTTCGAGCCGTGATGTCGGATTTCTCTCAGATGTATTGAATGGAGGAAAATCAATCAGAAGACCGGAGGAGGTGCGAGGGGGGGACAACCCCCATTTTCCTTAGTAGAATCCGACAGTTTTGTTGAAAAACTTTGAAATTCCTGAATCTGATGGATTTTCCCTCATTCAGTCGTACATGATCAGTCTTTTCGGTATCTTCGTGCACCAGACATGTTACATCTATGGGTTAAGTCTTGAAGGAATAGGTGCAAATATAGAGGGGAGGGAGCGTTCGTGGAATCCGATAGTTTTGCTCAAAAGCTTTGAAATGAACACCAAGCACGACTACATATGCATTATACCTGTAGAAGAACATCCAAGATTCCTTCCGCTGGAACAAAGTCCAGAAGCTACCAGATGTGGAAATGATGCTTCACCCCCTCTCCCTCCCGCCGCTATAGACTTACTATTAGGAAGAACACATGCTATCGATTAGCGTCGTGAGGGTAACCAGCCCCGGAAAATAGCGAAATTGGAGGTGAAACTAGGGGTGGAAATTGGCGAAAATCGAGGTGCTGATAGCTGAAGGAGGTGTACAGAAATACGCAGAGCCTTCGTCTTGTTTCAGAAGGCCTGCCGCAGATACCAATCAGAAGACATGGCACAGATCGACCAGGCAACCAACATCGATCGGTGTTATCGATTTTTGAGCGGCGATATCTGCTTTCCCTCACAAGGAACTTCCGAACGGTAAGCCGGAACGGCAGGAACGATTACTATAGGAAGGATCTCCGTAGTAACAGCACATGTTTTGTTTTTGCCGAATCCTTGAGGCAAACGAGTAGGAGGGTGTAATGGTTAAGGGTACGCAGAGCGAGCTCATCACGGCAGCGCAAGATGGCGGTCTCTTGGCCTGGGTGGCGCAGTGGTAGAGGTGCTGTTTCGTGGTCTTCACGTCGGGAGTTCGGTTCCCCAGCTATGCAACGTTTTTGCACTTTTACAATTGTTTCGCATTTTCATAGAGATTTCCATATCTGAACCTTTTTGAAGTTTGCTGATGTTTTTGCATAAAACAGTAAGACCGATCACAGTATGGACAACGTATGAAGGCTACAGTTTCTTCACATCCTGGCTCATCACATGGGCCTAGATCTTGCGGGAATGCCATTCCACTCGTGTTTTCGAAGCAACCAAGATGTGTGATTATGATGACGATGTTGTTGATGATATTTCATCTTCATTTTTTTCTCCAGAGAAATCTAATCTAGTTTCATATGTCATCGTATTTGGCGTATTTGGAACTTGATATGTCGATAATAAGTAGTGAAAGCATCTTGCTATGGAAATCCGATACTGTGGTAAAAGTGCAAACGCGCCACGTCGCTCGGGAACCGAACCGTCGACGTCACAACCACGAAGCAACACCTCCACCACTGCGCCATCCATGCCACAGCACGAGTCCTTGCGCCGCCGCGGTAAGCTCGATGCTGTGCACCCTCAACCGTTACACCCTCTTACTCGTTTGCCTCAAGGATTCGGCAAAAACAAAACATGTTCTGTTAGTATTTGGAGTGCGGAAATCCTTCCTATAGTATTCGTTTTTGCCGTTCCGGCGTATCGTTTAGACAGTTTCCTTGTTAGCATTCACCGTGAAACAGGGCGTGTCGTGAATGCACAACACACCGCTTAGGGCCTGTTCATACTTCGCGACAAGAGCGACTAGAGCGACTGGGGCGACGGATGTAGTGACGCGATGCGCGCAAGGGGAGCACTTGTGATACATAAACCATCTCCACGTCGAATGGGACACTTTTCAGATCAAATTGGACACTTTTAAAATCAAATTGAACACTTTTCAAACCATACGTCAAATTGGACACTCTTCCAGGCTACCCTTAGGCTCCGTTTATACTTCGTCGCGGCGCGACGCGATGGCCACGCAATGAGGCCAAATTGATCGATCGCGTCGCCGTCGGAAGTATAAACGGGGCCTTAGGCCTATGGTATACTCCCGTTCATCGCAGCGACGCGACATAACACAGCGACGGCGATGCCTCGCGACAAGCGGTCGAAACAAGTGCAAAAATAGTGCATGACGGGTGCTTCCCTCTCTGCGACCGTCGCTCGCCGCTGGTCACTGCACGGCGACGAGCGACGGCCATAGCGTGGGAGTATGTTCCGCTTCCGCCACTCGGAGGTGTAACACCCCTCTGCGACGCGTCGCGGGGGCGACGGCTCGACAATGGACAACCGCGGCACCCATTGCGCCGTCCGCCACCGCAGTGAAGTCGCATCATTGATTGCCCCGCGCCCGTCGCCGGAGCGACGCGGGAGTATACCATAGGCCATAGAATTTTGAAATCAATTTGAACGTTTTCCGAATCGAAACGAGCTTCTTACAGGTTGAACTACAGACTCTCCAAGATGGTTAGAATAATTTTTGCGCAAGGAAAATTTGGCATAACTTTTTGTGAAGTTTTTTTTTTATATTTCAGCCGCCCGAATGGAATAATGTTATAATAATTCTATAAAATTTTTATTTTTGAGAGAGAAAATAGTAGCTTAATTTTTGCTTTAAGGCACAGCAAGACAGCAATCATTTAGTGTACTTAAAGGTCAGATTGGGCCATGCACCCGAAAAGCTCATCGTGATTTTTATTTGATTGATAGTGTAAGTGTTGCTCATGTGAAGCATCAAAGTGAGAATATGTGTGTTCCTTGCCATTACCGTCTACAGATGTGAAACTATATGCAAACAAATTTTGCCATCAAACGAATGAAAATCGCATCTTGGACGAGTGCACGGCGCAATCTCTTGTTTTGACACAAAAAACAATTGCCGCCATGCTGCTCTTTAAAACAAGCTATAAGCCACTATTTTTCTGCAAGAAATGGGAATTCTATAGAATTTCAAACAAAGTGACAACCTATTGGGTAAGTGAACAACGAAGGCCCCAACGCAATAGTGCTCATGTTTGATGGCCATTTGAAGTCGCATTTGTTTGAATCGCCATGAAACGTGGTGTCCGGAGATAATGAAGCTTAGATGCAAAAAACTCTTATTCCCAAATGTTCGTAGTGAGTATTTGGACAAATTCATATGCACGAATGAGTACTGCATCGTTTTCAGGAACTCATTTTCAAGTTGCCGGGTATGAAGCCTTTCGGAATGTATCTCACACTAATTCAATTCATAATATACAGCATTTGTGGCTGGGCGGAAGGCACTCTTTATCATGAGACAGTGCGAAGGTAACACCTCAGGTCTGCTTAAACGGCTACAACAACAGATTGCATGGTTTTATTTCAGGATCCCGTTGAAGATCTATTTTCTGTTAGCATTTTTTACTGTTGCAACTATGGGACTTTCAAACGCTTCCGTTGGTTATCTGAACTATCCTACCCAGGTGAGTTCCCTCAAGTGGAAATAGTGTTTAAAAAGGGCAGATGTGGTCGTGGTTTGTTTCGATAGCAATGCTCTCTACTAGATCACAATACAAACCTTGTTAAAACTGATCTCCAAAAGGCCAGCCGTTTCCATCACATCCTCATTTGTAGCTAATTGATGTTGCCTTGCCGAAGGAATGAAACCGATGAGGTGAAACCAGAAGTCCCAGCAAATTTCGTAATGGTTCTCTGCGTTGGCTGCTTTCCATCTCAGGGCGAAGAGGGGTACAGCGTAGCGAGTTTAACCTCGTGAAGCAGCTGCATCGTGGCAATCCACCAATAATTCTTATAAACGTCGTGTTTGTTTGAACTGCTAGGAAATGAAGCGATATTCATACAGATGTGGTCATGCGATCGATAGTCATTATACATGTTAGTGCTCTTTACAACACAGTAAGGAGCCTTTGTTATTTTAGCCTCGTATGAGACACTAATCGAAGGCCAGTTTAAAGAGGAGTCGATGATCGTCGATGATGATCGTCTCATATCTAGACCCTGATATTTCGAGACCGGCTTCGAGTTAAACCAGTTATGCTGATTCCCAGAGAAGCGTCGCGATCAGGGATGAGCGGATTAACCGTTATCCGTTATCCGTTATCCGGTTTCCGGAGAGTTTTGGCCTATCCGTTTTGTTGTTCGTTATCCGGTGAATTTAGGTCGGATAACGAACAACAATTGACCAACTCTCAAGATTTTGACATGGTGTTTAAAGGATTAAATAGAGAATTCTTTAAAACCATAAATGTGGTCGTGAAGAATAATACGAGGCATTATAATCTGGTAAGTTCACATGAAGTATTTCCTCAGTTGGAAACATGTGGCGAAGTCGGTAGATGGACTATATTTCACTTACCACCCCCAGGTGGATCTCAAGAAGACATTAACCTAGGTAACCTACGTTAATCAAAGGTTCTTGCAAAACATCAAATAAGTACCGCAACTTATGTTTAGTTATAAACTTAATTAAAAACAATCAAGAAGGAGAATAAACGGTGAAAGCGGCGCTCTAGCTAACTTTCCATGGCGCGTTTTGAAATACAAAACGCATGCATGCCCATTTCGATTTGTAGCTTTTCAAGAAAGAACTCTCCCGATATTGTCGTATTATATAGCGTGAATTGTCAAATTGCTCATCGGAAGGGTACAGTGATGAAGGTCTGCGCGAATCATTCCTTTTTGGTGACGCGTCAGGTTTTCAACTTCTATGAGAGGTTACAACCCTTTGAATGTGTAGGCGTGCTGCAATAATTTGCGGTCGCTGGCGGGCAGTCGACAGAAAGCAACTGTTCTATTCTTCCGAAATAATTCTAGGTTTGACTGCCGTTGTAGCTTGGTATGCTGCTGAGCAGTAATAGTAGTCCCCGTCAAGAAGGAACCAAGCTTGAAAATACAAATCTTACTCGACCGACTCTTCGATTTAACCGTCTTCTACCAGCTTGAAAAAATATAGAAGCTGGAGCAGTTGTTAGTCCAAGGACGACTTCATTTCACAACAGATTAAGAAGTTTCTGGGAAACAAGGTGAAGGATGAAAACACAATTGACCATCATAACACAACCCAACTGATTGTACGAAAATAGCCGGGTAGCTCACTTTCTGATCAAGAGAAATGTGAATTAGAAGGAGGTGAATGGGTCTGCCAGTTGCCTTCATCTGACCACGAGATTGACTTACCAGTCTTTCGACTGTTTTCACAGAGCAGATTGTTTTGTATCCCGATTCCTCGCACTTCACAATATCGTTTAACACTGCTATAATATGAAACCTCCCTTGAACGAGTGATCTTTAAATGTTCCCTTGTCTTTCCTAGGCTGTGAAAAGGGGAAAAACTCAGCGGAGCAGAGTCGTCATAATTAAATAAACAAATGAATAATAGCCTTGTTTTAACTATTAGAGGACCTTGCCACTTTTCTTTCTTCTTGAAATTGGTTCGGAGAGCGCACAAAATGCCGTTCTACTGACTGCCCAAACATTCCCTGGGAATTCCATAAAGCTTTCATAAAATAGTGACTGCAATAATGAAAGGAGTCACCAGTTTCTCTCACCTTGAAACGTCGGCTTTTAGGCTATTAGTTAGCATATGTTGTGGCGCATGAAGCTTTGAGACGGATCTTTATCTAGCGTGGCCTCACGCTTCGACTTCGACTTCCAGCCGAAGCCTATTGAATTCACAGCGAGGTGGGGAGTTCGCCCTAGTTAGTTGACCAGTAGGGGCGAGAGATGAACCTCAAAACCACGTGTGGCACAAGTTACACTAACCAACTAATGAAAGGTTTATATTGAAAGAGTCTAAACCTAGTATTATTTTTTGTTGTTTGTTCGTTATCCGTTTTTCCGTTATCCGGCCATTTTTGGGCAAAATTATCCGTTATCCGTTATCCGGTTTTCAAAATTTCATTATCCGCTCATCCCTGGTCGCGATCGATGAGTGACGCTTAATGGCCATCAATTATCGATCGCGACCAGGTATGGGCGGAAATTTTTAAAATTTTCCCAGAAAACAGAAAATCGCTTTCGTCAGAAAAAGAAAAGCCAAAAACGCCAGAAAACAGAAAACAGAAAATTTCACAATTATCCTGCCACCTAAGTATTGAACTAAAAGTCCCATTTTTCCAGTAGCAAATGCTTTTTGTATGACTAGAATTGTAGTGGTGGACCAGCGTTTTAACTTGCAAGCATTTTTGAAATTTTCTAGTACACTTCAGATTCAATACAATCAGGAAATTGTAAATCTTGACTGATAGATTTTTGGAATCTCGAGAACTGAAGCATGCAACATTGCTCATCAGCCCCTTTCACAGCTAAGGCCCTAACGATTACTTCACTAATCACAATGCTGAGAGGGTTTCTGTGAAAAATAAATGCTTTGGTTTTCCAAAGGTTGGGGCTAAAGAGGAAAAAGGTAAAAAAGGGAGTGGCTTTTATTAGATGCATTTTACCTATCGCATTCATCATCTTCTAATATAGCGGTTTATGGCCCACAGTCCAAAATGTAGGTGTAATCACGATTCGCTAGATTAATGGTCCCACTAGTAAGAAACTGGCCTTTTAAGGCACCGAACACGATGAAGAGTCATTGACCACCGTTTGCATGCTTTAACTCCATTGCTTGAGTTCACAGATACTCTCTCTAAAGCTGTGCAGAGATTCGTTGAGTATTATTATCTGCACCAGAAACTATAATCCTAGTTCTTCTTGTTCTTCGAGAACACCTTTCCTTGCAGGTGGCCTAGTTTCCGCATAGCTAGAGTTTTCAGGCTAGTTCACCAATGCTCTTTGCAGTACCTAGTTACTCCTTAGCAGACTAAGGATGTTGTGCACTGGCTTGATGCTTCACAGAACGCGAGATTGTGACTGAACGGGCTGTCAGCACGCCAGTTTTTGGGTGAAGGTGCTTTCTTGAATGTGCAGACACTATAAAATGAAGATCGACCATATACCCTCTCCATCATATTATTGTTACTCATCGTATATACATATCATATTACATCTCAGTGGAAGATCAGCAGGACCCTCTTGCTTTACAACATGGAGACGTGCACGACATTGGCAACTATGGCCCAATCTGCCTGATGTCCGTAGTCTACAAGCTGTTCACTAAAGTCATCCTGAATAGGATCAGCAAAACGCTGGACGAACGACAGCCATGCGAACAAGCAGGATTTCGGAGAGGATTCAGCACGATCGACCACATACACACCACTACGAAGCTATCGAAGTATCGCGAGAGTCCAAGCTGATGCAGTGCCTTACATTCGTCGACCTGAAGAAGGCATTCAACTTCGTCGAAACATCAGAGTCCTTCGAGAGCTGTACAGTGGATTCACGACCAAGATCTCACCATTCTACAACGACTTCGTCATCAACGTGAAGAGAGGGGTTCGACAAGGGGATAGCAAATCCCCGAAGCTCTTCATCGCCACCCTCTAAAACATAATGTGCGACCTAGTAAGGGAGGACGTTGAAGAGAAGATCGACGGCCGGCAACTGCACCATGTTGCTTCGCCGGCGACCGTGCTCATAACACCGAGCAGCCAGGAGGAACGAATGCTGGCGGCTTCGATCGCGTGGGTACGTTGGACTATAGATGAATCTTACAAAGGCGATGTGCATGAGGAACGGCGAAGTTTCTGTTGCCTTATTCTTGCTCGGCAGAGCGAACATCTCCGAATGCTCCAGCTACATATGTCTGGATCGCGAAGTCAACATGGTCAACGACCTGGCTTCGGAGCTGGGCACGAGGAAACGAGCGGCCTTCAAGAGCGTCGAAGAAGTCGGTAAGAAGACGAAGAACGTCCGACTCCGTAGCCACCTATTCGACTCCACTTACTTCCCGCCCTAACATACACCTCAGAGACCTGGGCTATACGAAAGCAGGATGAACACGCGATCAGCGTTGCGCAGCGTAGAATCGAGAGGACGATGCTCGGAGTGACACGACTCGCGCAAGTGAGAGAAGGCCTCCGGAGTTCCGAGCTTCGCCGACGTTCGAAGATCAGAGACGCTGTCGCGTGGGCCAAGTTGTCGAAAATTAATTGGGCCGGCCACGTAATGCGCTTCGCAGACACCCGCTGGACGAGAGCCATCACCGACTGGATTCCGCGGGATGTCAAGAGAACACCGGGACGCCCACCAATGCGTTGGTGGACTTCTTCGTGAAAGCCCTGAAGGAAAGTTATGACGCTCTTCCTGTCCCTCGAACGAGGAGGATCCATTGGAGCATTCTGGCACGATACAGGGACGAATGGAGACGCTGCTGGTGCCCGCTCGAACAACTTTACGATCAACGGGACGACAGATGATACAGGTGATACTTGAAACAATTCATGTATCACCACCTCATCACTACATCATCGAAATCAAAGGTGACTAAAACTTTTCTGTCTCTTACTAATTGTTGACAAGCAAAAGCTGAGCAAGGTTCAGAGTTAGAAAAGCAGCTTCGCCAAAGGCTCTGCGGGAAGCAATCATTGGGTATCGGACAAAAAAATTCAATTTTCAAGGCGGACGTGGAGAATAATCCTACCCACAGTAACTCAAGAACAAGTGGTTGTCGAGAAATGTCTTATGATGGATCTCCATGTCAGCGGCATTTATGCAATCAAGCAAACAAACAAACCAGCATAGTGTACGAGTGTATGGCGCACTTTCTGCACGAGCACTTATAAATCGCAATACGCTTGCAATTTAAAACACTCTTAGACATAATTTTGGAATGGAACTCGTGATTCTGTGATGCTTTTTGTATTCTCTTCATTGGACTTCTATGATATAAATTTAGTTTACAGCTCTATTTTCTGTTTTCTGGCCAATTTTTTGGCCATTTTCCCCGAAAGCAGAAAAAATGTGCCCAAAATGGTCAGAAAATCAGAAAACAGAAATAAGCTGTCGAAAATTTTCGAAGTTTGGGGGATGCTGTTATTATACAGCCAGACGTTCAGCGGCCTAACAGCCGCCAAAGGTCTGGTTGGTAGCTTCGCCCCAAACCCCGAGAATAGAACAACCCAATCTTCCTCCATTCTAATTAGGCCTCCTTACTTTTATTAATTAAAGGTCGGATTTAATACATAGATTAGTGCAGCGAGATATAGTAGAGCTCTTATCAAGACCATCCACCCTCTACCGCATGTACAAGATTTGTTCTCCGAAGTGCCCGTTCTCTACGTGGCGAGAAACAGGTCATGAGAGTCCCAATCCGAAGTGCTTAATTTGCAGAAACATAATACTCCCCTACCTAAGTGCTGGCCTAGAAACGGAGTGAGAGTCAAACACGCACATGTGACACTGAGTCCCGACTCACGTGTCACCACGTTGCCGCGACGTCTATGACACTTCTGCACCCCGACACACATGCCACGACTCGGATACCCTACACAAGTTGAACGTCTGCGGCACGTCTTCTGAATGCATACGCACGTTGGACGACTTCTTCAGCACGTATTCTGAATCCCTACCCATATTGGACGATATTGAAGGGAATACTGGTCGCCTTATTCCTCCGCTTGTGATCTCCCTTTGCTGATCTCCTTTTCACTGGTCCCCTCGTGGTTTTCCTTACTTGGAATCACTACGCAAGTTGAACGTTAAGAATCCCTCCGCACGTTGGACGACATCTAGGGCACGTCTTCTGAATCCCTACGCTCCGTATTTGGTCCCCATTCATACAGTGACGCGCAGCCCGCTGTGTATATCGTAAGCTTGGAGGATCCGCCGCCAAGGTGATCAGTTCGCCAGCAATCGCCCATGGTTAAGCTCAAAGAAAGCCTGGCTGGCATACGCCGCACTGTCGTAGGCATCTCCTGGCTTCAGTCCCCCCTCACCGTGACGGACACGTGACATTAGCCTACTATATATAGTAGGATGTTGCCCGACTTTTCCAGCCTTCCGAATAAAGCAAAGACCTCAAAGCATTAGCCTAAGTAAAGCGTGCTTGTTTATGCAGGATGTTGTGCACACTACTATGTGCAATAAAAATTCCGATCCTTTGTTGGGCTGAAGCACGTTCTTACAATCTAAGAAATGGTTAATGCATCCAATTTTGTTGTGATTTTTTCTACAAAATAACGCAACAAAAACTAGCAAAGCCTGCACCGAAGCAGCTGTGCAATGGTAAACTAAGTTGTTAGGTGGAGTAGAGGACTTGGAGCTCACTTAAGATGTGCAGAATGCATGGCGTCGTAGGAGGAGGTGCCGGCTATCGCGTGTACCCGATTCCAGGTTCCTAATCCTGACTTCCCGCCTAGGCTATCCAAACCTTCCATCCTCTGTGGTCGTTGAGTTGGTACCGGACTTGTCTAGGAAGGATAAAACATTGACTTGTCGACCAGATGGCCACTGTTAGTAATTATATAGGCCAAATACGCATTTAAATTGACAGTTGCCCGCACGAAGTCGAATGCGTGGCGTATCCCAAATGAGAGTGATTAACGTCATCTTTTATCCTTTGCTACCAGACCATTTCCGATAAGGATTATGACATGAGTCATTCATGTGCTGCATGCTAGGGAGCAAACCTATATCTTAATTGTTATAACGGCAATCAGGGATGAGCGGATAATGAAATTTTGAAAACCGGATAACGGATAACGGATAATTTTGTCCGAAAATCGCCGGATAACGGAAAAACGGATAACGAACAAACAACAAAATTCAAAACTCGTTTTAAATTGCCCTAGTTTCAACAACAGATCAGGACTTAAAGCACTGTTAATTTACAAGTCATTTCTAGACGTTTTAGTTGTGTTTTTATACGTTTTGCAGTCGCCACACTAACGACGCTCTATGGGTTTTCTGCCTATCCGTACGTAGACAAACGCACAGAGAGCAACATACCCGCTTTTCACCTGTTTCCAAACGATAGGTTGGATTGTCTTATTTATCAGCCTTACTCTGCGCTTAACTCTTTTTTTTTTAATTAGAGCAGTTGTAAAATAGAATAGTCCTTGGAAGAGCAATTCCTCCGATTTCTCTGGAAATAAGAAGGAGGCAGGAGAAATCCGGCCAAACAAACTTCACATAACGATCTTGTCCTACACATGCTATGAACCGTTACTGTTGTTGCTGCTCGATAGCATCCCAAGATCCAAGGTAGTTCAACGTGGAACTATCTGGGATGGATAAAATACTAACTTTTGGGTAGTAGCTGCAAGCAGTTGTGTACGGCAAACAAACACTCAAAGAGTTATGACATCCAGGCCTTCTGGATCTGAGGAAGAATATTCGACCTAGCCCCAAAACGGAGGTGTTCTCTATGTTGCAGATAAGTTTCACGAAAAACACAAAAAAACAAAGAAAATCTACATGTCTTCAGCACCCAAGACGATAAGTTTGTTAAGCAGTTTATTGCTCCTCTAAAATTTTTAATGGAGAAGTTGCTTACTCTATGTATTTGGATTAATCCTATTTCTTTTGCTAGCATTAACTGCTGTACTGCAGTATTTTATGATAATTCACGACAGCATATGGCTAAAAAGGTATCACTATCGCCTGCAATCAAATCGAGCATACTGCAATCGTGCAACCACAATTGATACGATGGAAAGATCGGCGGTAAAAATTCTTCCCAGGAGGCGACTCTCCACTTTTGACGATTGCTAGTAGCAGTTTGTGTGCCTTATCGGTCAGCACATGACTTGAGGTGAATGAACAATGCTGTGCTAAGTAGGCCTCATATAAGTATGGTACAGGCTTAGCGCGCCTTCTGGAAGGCTGGAAGTTAGATATCTTTAAAACTATGTAGCCAGTTCCCAAGTGAGGAAACTTCAATTAACCCTTCTAGATTTGAAACTTCTGTTGTTTCTGACGACCACTCTTACGGTCGCGAAGGATCCTGTACGTAGCCCACCACCACGTCCAAAGCTAAGATTCAGCTAATTTGTTGTTCGTTATCCGGCCCAAAATCGCCGGATAACGAACAACAAAACGGATAGGCCAAAACCCGCCGGAAACCGGATAACGGATAACGGTTAATCCGCTCATCCCTGACGGCAATCTCAGCAAGCTCGCTGCTTCCTTTAAATACAAAGTGAAGTGTGACTTAATTGACCGTTTTCTAATGCCTTCCAGGTTTGTTATAAATCGACTGGAGCCGACTTTTCGACAAATTTATCTTTCTCAAGGCTTGAAAGAAGCTCAAAATCTATCGAAACTAAAACTTAGTTGGCTAAAGGGCAGCCTGCACATTGACCGCTAATAACACGGTCCCAGGAGTGTCCGATAGATATATGGACGAAAAAGCTTACTCTTACCACACCTGCGCTAAAAACCGTCTCAAAGGAAAACCGTAGAGCAGTTGAGATATCCGGTGGCCAAACGCACTGCACAGACAACTGGTTGCTGAAAACGCGTACATTCCGCAGGTAATGCATTTGAAGTGTGGTTCATTCTAGGTGATCTTCAAGTGTTGCAAGCTTGTGCCAGTTCTAGTAGGCGGCATAATCATTCAAGGGAAACGATATGGATGGCTTGATTTGACGGCTGCTGTGCTTATGAGCATAGGTGAGTTTGTGGAACGTAGCCGACCTCCAATTTCGCTGTGTAGCCCTAGCTGTGGATATTCCTTCAAAATTTGCTTGTTCTAGAAACATGGGCTCTTATCACATATTTAGGGCTTATCATGTTTACTCTGGCGGACAGTCAAGTCTCTCCAAACTTCGATCCTCGAGGATATATTATGATATCTGGCGCCCTTCTGGCGGACGCTATCATAGGCAACATCCAGGAGAAGAACATGAAGAAATTCGGCGGATCTAGTAACGAAATGGTGTGTGATGGTTACATATTTAAGGCTAAAGAATTTATAAATGATCTCTAGGCAGCATTTTACAGGTAATGTACTCGTACTCAATAGGGTCAGTGTACCTTCTTGCGTTCACATTTCTTTCTGGGGAATTCTTCGAAGCGTTCCAATTCTTTTTGGAGGTACGTTGTTGTCTATACAGAGACACCCAAACACGAAGTGGTGGAAAGCACGTTCAGATTGTTGAGCATCCTATTTGATAAAGGGTTTTAGAATTGTGAAGACGTTCTTTGCAAATTAAATATTATAGTGCACCTGGAAGTGAGGTGGACAAACTAATTATCAACTGATGGGTGATCAATTCAAACGGCTTTCACATTGAAGTAAATGTTTAGAACCCATGGAAAACCTATGGCTACACCTTAATCTTTGGACTTCTCGGCTACCTCGGTGTGAACGTGGTGATCACGTTAATTAAGGTCTGTTCTATTTTGTTATATATCACTTGCAGTGCTGTACATTACACTATACTGCTCACAGTGTAGATATTCACACGTACAGTTTTATGGGCTGTAGGCCAAGGTTGTTGAGGCTTTATTTCGGCGTCTTCGCCTTCTTTCCATCTGGAAGAATTAAATCACTCTTTGAATCTATTCCCAAAAACATCATACAGGGTACAGATTCGCGAGAACAGCAGGGACGAGGCCCGATAGGTCTTACGTGTAACGCAAGAACTCTCCAGGTGGTCTCCGACGAGGGCCACCAATCACCCGTAGATGAGGAGAAACGTGGGTGAATGAATTCTGCCCTGGGCACCACTAGATCCAAGTACCCTGAAGATCAAATGTTAACCAGAGCCCACAGAGCTCGATGAAGGCTGCAAGTTCTTGGGTCACCGCTATGCATCTTTCATCCTCTTGACCCTGATTCGAATAGGTTTGCACATTTCCGCTATGTATTCCTGCCCGTAAATTTCACATGACATGAGGTTTGCTACGCGATATGTCATGTAATCTTTGACCCCCCCCCCTCTCTTTTGGTGATGGCATACTGCGCAGGATGGAGTGGACCACATCCCGATCGTATGTAGATTCGATTCTGTACCAGTTGCCCCTTCAAGCTTGCAGGGGGCATCTCGACCACTCAAGCCAAATCCTGCAGGTCCGCAAGACACGCATAAGGGTACTGCGCCGCTCTTCTTCAGGACAGGTTTATGGTTAGCACCCTTCAGGAAAATTACTGACTGGGTACCCATTCGTTTTTGCGATCCTCTGTGCCATTTTCAATGCGGACCACTGCTGTGGCTGTTCGGAGCATTTTCTTGGTAATACCCTTTTAGTGCTGGAGGGATGGACAGAGCATCCAGGAACGAGGATGTATTTGCTTCTGAGCTTTCAGTACCATATTGTCGTTATTCCTCCGTGAGAAAAGTACACATCTACATTGGGAAGGCAAGCCAGTGTTACATAGGAGCTTCCCGTGTGAGCTTCATTTATTGGGATTGTTGGTTCAGCAGTTCGAGACGACATTAGATGGTTAGCACGCGTTCCACAACAGGTATTTGCTTATCCTTTGCTTCTAGGTGTGTGGAGCGCTCGTCGCGGTCACAGTAACGACACTGCGGAAGGCGCTCACTATCACGCTTTCGTTCATTCTCTTCTCCAAGCCGTTCACTGTAGACTATGTTTGGGCAGGACTTGTCATATTCTTGGCAGTTTACCTGAATCTGTATAGGTGCGTTCATCATTTCCGTCAGTTCTTCCCACTTCTGCAGATGATATCATCGATCAACATACTACAACGTGCAACATACATACATACACATAGTGATGAGCAGCAGCACAGTATACGTAAGCTCACAAGGGAGGGATAGCAGTGGCACTTTTAAATGAATATATGCCATTTTCACGTCGAGCTATACACTCTTCTAAGCAAAAAAGAAAAGAAAAAATAACCTAAGACTTTTCAAATCAAAGCGAATTCTTCCAAATCGAAAAGGTCATTAAGGAAGGTTAAATTACTGACTCACAAAGATCCTTATAATAATTTTTTGTTCAAGGGACACTTCAGTATAACTTATATCACTTTTAATTTACTTCCCGTTAAGAAAACACATAGTTTAAAATTTCATAAAAATTTTATTAGGTTGTAACGAATTAAATGGCACTGGCTCGCGCCATTTTTTGGCGCGTCTTTACGCGTTTGATCAAGAACAAACCGTAACATGTGGCATATCATTTAGAAGCGCAAACTTTGCTCTACCGGTGAGTACCGAATTTTCTATGTAAAAGTGGGAAAACTTTAGAGTTTTATTGACTTTTTTGCAGATGGACAAAAGGGTAATCCGAGGCATTTACTTGTATGAATTCAAGCTGGGCACTACAGCTAAGGAGGCGGACGAGAAGATCCGCGCCGCATTCGGTCAAGGATGTTCCACAATTCGGACGGCGCATCGTTGGTATCAGAAGTTCCGGAATGGAGATGAGAGCTTGGAAGAACATGAAGGTCGTGGGAGGCATAGTGATGTTGATGAGGACAAGCTGAGAGATGTGGTAGAGGAGGATCCACACAAAGGTACCCGGGAGATAGCGAAGGTTCTTGGCGTCAGTCACAACACAGCTGCCGGCATCTGAAGGAAATTGGAAAGACCAAAAAGCTGGAAAGGTGAGTGCCTCACGAGCTGTCTGGGTGGCAAAGAAAGCGACGATATGAGATCTCGTCCGCACTGCTTCTACGGAACGAAACGGACCCATTCCTTGATCGCATCGTAACCTGTGACGAGAAATGGATAACGTACGACAACGGGCGACGATCGGCACAGTGGGTGGACAGCGATGAGAGCCCCAAGGTTTTTGCGAAGCCGGAATTGCACCAAAAGAAAGTAATGGTGACAGTATGGTGGTGTTCGCTGGGAATTATTCACCACAGCTTCCTCCCGGCGAATCCATCACGGCAGAGAAGTACTGCATTGAAATTGAAGAAATGATGAAAAAGTTGAAGGATATCCGGCCGGCCTTGGTAAACCGAAGGCGAGTTCTCCTTCTGCACGACAATGCTCGCCCCCATGTAGCACGAATGACGTTGCAGAAATTGAATGAGCTGAGCATTGAAACTCTACCACATCCTTCGTTCTCTCCCGACCTCTCCCCAACAGACTACCATTTCTTCAAGTATCTTGGCGACTTCTTGGTAGGGAAAATATTCAAATACCAACAGGATGCCGAAAGTGCCTTCGAAGATTTCGTCAATTCCAGAACTTCTGATTTTTATGCTACTGGGATAAAAAGCTTGTGTCACGTTGGCAAAGATGTGTAGAATCAGATGGTTTTTATTTCGATTAATAAACTTGCCTACAAGCCGAGATATTAACTGTTTAAATTTACAGTGGTTCAGTGCCATTTATTTCGTTACAACCTAATATTTTCTGAAGAAAAACAATGATCCCTTCAAAAGCTTGCTTTTGAAGAGCCGAAAGGCGTCCATTTTATATTCCCGAAGCAGAGATTGCGCCATGTCGGACCTCTCTTCCTCCTTCTTCTACCACCTCCTCGAAGGCCGTCCTGTAAATTAAGCGTTGACCACATCTTCACATGTTTTTCCTACAGTCGATAACTCACCATATAGTTTAAACCTATAGCGTAACTACTATGTAGTTCCTATATTCTTCTGCTGTATAGAAACAATTCAAACCAGTTTCTTTAAGCCTCAAGTGGCTGGTATCGAGGCAATAAGCTGTCACAACGATGCTTTGTTGCGATCAAAACTTCAGGCGCCAGGCGGGATTCGAACCCGCACCTCCCTCTGACCGGGCGGGAATGCTCTACGCCTTTACACCACCGGCGCTGTTTGATCGAACGCAACATCCATCCCCGATACGGGTGAGTGCTGATGGGTCCCACGAGGTGTGGATGTTGCGTTCGATTAAACAGCGCCGATGGTTATTGGCGTAGAGCATTTCCGTCCGGTCAGACAGAGGTGCGGGTTCGAATCCCGCCTGGCGCCAGAAGTTTTGATCGCAACAAAACATAGTTGTGACAGCTTACTTCTGCTCTATATGTATTCGACATTTCTTTCTTTCGGATACTTATCGACTCTCAAGACGAACATGACCTTCTCAAGCTCGAGGATGAGCTTACAGGAGGAATTTAGATGCCGGGTTGTACCGAATCCGCACCATCGATGGCGACGCCCTGCTACAGGAGTCACGTCTACGTTGCTAAGGTCGGGAGATCGTCTGCCGCCAGCTGCTTGGCTTGTCTACCCTCTCCTCTCATCCGCTCACTTCATGCTCCATACAGTATGTCACCTAATAAAGATACATACTAAGTCTATACTGGAACATAGGGATAGATATTCCGTAGGATTCATCAATTAAAGAGAATTAACCTTTAACCTGATACATGCCCTCGTCCGAAAGTTCGCAATTTTTATTCGATTGATTGCAAAATTTCTGTTTGAATGCAGTTTCACACTTGCAAACGGTGCAACATAAGCAGTTGTAAAAGGCACACATATTTCTTGCTGCACTTAAGCAGCATTTACACTATCAACCAAATAAACAGTGACTTGCTTTCCGAGTGCATGTCGCGATCCAGCTTTTTAATGCACTACATGATCGCTGCTTGCTGTGCTTTAAGACAAAGTCCAATTTATTATTTTTTCTCAAAAAAAAATAAAATTATTACGTCTTGGAGCAGGTGAATTAAAAAATTCGAACAAAGTTCTACCAAATTTTTCTTGGAGAGAAAATCATTCTAAGTATCTAACAAGGAAAGGTTCCCAACTCATGGCGAGCTTTTGCGATGCTATTTTAACAGGATGTAGGGCCCTGTGAGCGGAGTGCAAAACCACAGTCAGTCTTTGCTGAACACTTTTTAAAGATCTGAAAAGGTGTGAAGGCGTGTGCGCAACACTCATCAACCTCTACGGCTTTCTCATGATCACAGGAGGCAGTCTAAGACATCAGTGCTTACAACAAACCAAGGCTGTCTAATTGCGCCTTTTTCAACGATGCGAATCTACATCGTATCACTTCTGTGGAAATAAGTCATATATTATTAAATTAAAAGTCTTGTATTTTTTATTTCCCTTTTAGTCAACAGCTATGATACAAAACTATGAAACAAGCAAACACAAGCTCTTGTCACACCAACAGCATTTTACAAAAGCCAGTGAGGATCAATGTTATCTCAGGCAAGGATTGACCACTTCTTCTTCGTTGAACGCGTAATCCGTGGGTGTTGGATGTAGAGAAGGGTCCATGGTGAACATCAACATAACCAGCTGCTACCCACGCGTATGGCAGACACGGCCGAAACACCGCAGCGCAGAACTTTCATTAGGTCTGGCTTATTTATAATCTGCAATTACATCATCGAAACGCACCCATGAAACCAACTAGATGACACGTGTAGAAGGGTCTCATTTTCATTATACTTCCTATAATCTGTACCGCCTCTTCTTCCTGACAGTCGATATCTCAATATATGGCGTCCAGGAGGAGTCCTTTTATGGCATCCGCAACCGCAATCCCTTTCCTTGTCGGAGATGTGAAATCCAGTGTGAAGGTGGAAAGTAGTCGGCCGACAACATGTTCAGGTGAGAACGACATTCTTAGTGCACTTATGTGCTGATATGGCCGGTGTTCATAATGTTCAACCGCAAGATAAGCGTATTTGTGTGCAATTACGATTACGGTATCATTGGTGATACGGTATGATATGGTGGTGGTGCAGATGTGAATAGTTGAAAAACTAGCACATATGAAGGCACAAATAGACAGCCTTGGTTTGCTGTAAGCATTGGTGGTCTAAAATTGACTCCTGTGATCATAAGAAAGTGTAATAACAACAAACTAACATATGTGCAAAATAATTGGCAGTACGCGGACTACAACTTAAAACCCCTCCGGTGTGCTCCTATGAGGCGTCCCTTCTACCAATACCCGAAGGCGCCGCTACGGCACCCGAAGAGATGCGCCGCTGAGGCACATCTCTTCGGGTGCCGTAGGGGCTGATGATAGTTGCGCGCACGCCTTCAGACCTCCTTTTCAGGTCTTTAAAAAAGCGTTCAGTAAAACTAACTGTGGTTCTGGACTCCGCTCATGGGGACACTATATCCTATCAAAGTAGCATCACAAAAGCTTACCATGAAGTGGAAACCTTTTCATGTAAGCACCTCAGTGAGTCAGTAATTTAATCTGTCTAAAAGTCATTACGATTTGGAAGAGTTCGCTTTGATTTCAAAAGTCTTACCAGGATACTATCTCAACGATAGGTCGGAACGGCGCAAGTGTTGTATATGGGCAGAACGGCCTCTCCCTGGGAAGTAATAAACTGCAGGTATTCGACCCCAATACAACTCTGCGCAGAGTTAGGGGCGACGGAAGTCGCGTGTTGGCGCCCTATTGACGTCCTCCACAGTTGACGGGCGCGCGCGGGATGAGGGCTCGTATCGCGAATCGGTGCGGAGTACAGGTGGCGTAGTAGTGAAGCGCTCGGGCTCGTGAGCGAGAGGTAGGGGGTTTGGATCCCGCAGGCTGCGTTTGTTTTGCACTTTTGCAAAATCCATGTTTATCATATAGGTAATCCACCTAGGGGTATTATAGTGTGTTATAGAGCATGTCTACATATAACATATGCTTCAAACTACAGATTAGCTAGAATGTTCACTTCTGTGTGTCACTTGTTTGAAGCCTATTTTGTGTGACCGTAGTTATGTAACGATAGATATTTTGTGGCACTAGTTAAAAGTTCCGACTCCACAGACAAGACTTCGGTCAAAAAAGATTTTTCGCTGAAACTTTGTCTAAGGGGCTATTTGGGGTGCTGATCACGAATCAACACGCGACTTCCGTCACCCCAAACTGCGCAGAGTTGTATTGGGGTCGAGTTACTTGCAGTTTGTTTATTTCCAGAGAGAGGCGGTTCTGCCTATATACAACACTTGCGCCATTCCGACCTACCGTTGAGATAGTATCCTGGTTAGGCTAGCTTAGAAGAGTGTCCAATTAGACGTAGAAATGGTATATATAATATATTAGGTTGTCCCCGCCGTTTTTTTCAACGATTCATTGCGGATTTCGCCGGCGGTCTCTTGCATAGCGCTATACAGTTTTCGAAAGAGAATGATTTGCTCTATCAGAGGAGCATGTGTTGCATTTCTTTTTTCATCCTCAATTTTGTAAATTTTTAGGTCGTTGAAGTGAAAAGTGAAAAAGTGAAAAAGTAGCCATTTGCGCACTTGTTCTCTTCACTTGGGTTTGTAATTTTTTGCGCAGTTTTTTATAGCATTTGGAAGATAATGTTCTATACCACAAGAATACATGTGGGTCCTATTTGCTCATTTGTCCTTTTTTGATTTTTAGGCTATCAAATTGGGACGTCCGAAGGAGAAGATTTATTTTTACCGAAAACTCCTGCTCTGTGGTAGGACTTTTTTTCTCGGCGTTATTTGTCGTTCGAAAGAGAATGTCTTGCTCTATAAGAATGTGTGTCGCTCACTTTATTGGCTCATGCTGATTTCTGTCGAATATCAACAAAAAAAGCCAAAAAGAGAAAAACCATCTTCACCAACAACTCCTTTGCCTTGTTCAGTCTCATTATGGGCAAGCAGGCCGGCAGGCATCATTTGTCACACGGACATATTGGACGAAATTTGCACAGAATTGTAACTGGCGTTGAAGAATGGTGTATGTATGTCAACATGAAGCACAGTCTCTCTGGCAGCCTTAGCAGTACTAGAACGTTAGTTGAAAGCAAAGAGACGAAAGAAGGAAGTGCTCATCCTTGTCGACCTGGCATTCCATTTTTGATGACCTGAAAATTAGCAAAAATTTAAATAGTCGAAGAACAATCTATATATTCTGGTTTTCAACACATGCACTTTCGAGTGTCATATAGAACTGAGCAAGACAGGTTGAAGAAGGCGAAGGAGTTGTTGGTGAAGACGATTTATCTCTTTTTGGCAATTTGTTGTAATTCGACAGAAATCAGCATGAGCCAAAAAAACGCGACACACAATCTTATAGAGAAGGACATTCTCTTCCGAACGACAAGTAACATCGAGCAGAAAAGTCCTACCACAAAGCAGGAGCTGTCGGTAAAAATAAATCTCCTTCGACGTCCCAATTTGATGGCCTAAAAATCAATAAAGGACAAATGAGCAAATAGGACCAACACGTATTCTTGTAGTACATAACATTGTCTTCCAAATGCTATGAATAGCTGCGCGAAAAATTCCAAACCTAAATGGAGAGAAGGAGCTGTCACAGATGACCACTTTTCACTTAAACGACCTTAAAATTGACAAAATTACTGCAGCAAGTCAAGGGACATAGGAAGAGGCTTTGAGGCCGTTCTATGTGGAGGTTCCAGGACCACCAGCGGTGTTGGTATAATTGTATCCGAGCGTTTCCGAGACTCGATTGTAAGTGTCAAGCGCTTTGACGGTCGAATGATGCAGATCGTTGTGGGCGACTCTCACATCTTCTCTGCGTATGCTCCGCATCCTGGCTCTTTAGATCAAGCCAAGGATGAGTTTTGGAGCCTGCTTGACGAGAAGACAGCAGAGGTACCGTCGAGAGACGCCATCATTGTCCCTGGTGACCTTAATGGGCACGTAGGCGCTGCGAAAGACGGGTACAGCTGTCATGGTGGATTCGGTTACCGGTCGCGTAATGCAGATGGTGAGCGTATCCTTGAGTATGCGGATTCGCATAACCTCACCGTAATGGACACCGTGTTTTGTAAACGCGACTTCCAACTCATCTCGTTCTCTAGTCGGAACACCAAGGCGCAGAGAGATTTCGTCCTTGTGAAAGATCGCGACCGAAGCCTCGTCACAGACGCGAAGCTCGTGCCGTATGAAACAGTTGCTCCACAGCATCGTCCGCTGATCTGCACTTTAAAGATCGCGCCACCGAGGTAGAAGCAGGTCGACCGTTGCGGTGCAGCAAAAATCAAGTGGTGGCGAATGAAAGAAAAGGAAGCAGCTGTGATTTCTCGCGTACGGTTCCCGATAGCCACAACTGTCGATGAAACTTGGAGAAGGGCCGACACGATACTTCAAGCGGAGAGGTCAGAACTTGGCATTACAAAGCCTGGATGACGAAAGGTCGACAAACAGACATGGTTGTGGACGGACGATGGGAAAGAGAAAGTTCTGGAGAAGAAAGCGCTTTATCATGTGTTTTTCGGCGACAAGACATCCGATAACTGGCAAAAGTACCACGAAGCGAAAAAGCTGCAGAGAAGGCTGTGGCCGTTGCAAAAGCCACCCATTACAATGATGTCTGCGAAAAGCTCGAGTCGCGCGATGGTGAACGCTATTTGTACCGACTTGCGAAAAACCACCATCACCAATCCGGGGATAGAGAGTTCTTTTGTATCAATGATGAGAACGGTCATCTTCTGACAGAGTGCAAAAAGGCCTTGAAGTGATGGTGCGATTATTGCGAGGGCATTTCGACCGAAGAACCTCCCGCCAGCGCTCATCAACACCTTTCACACGATACCTGTCAGAGTGCAGGGTTCCATCTCAGTGGAAGACCACCAAGACCGTCTTGCTGTACAAGAAGGGAGACGTGCACAACATTTGCAACTATCGCCCGATCTGCCTGCTGTCCGTAGTCTACAAGCTGTTCACTCGAGTGATCCCCAATATGATCAGCAGAACCTGGGCGAAGGACAGCCATGCGAGCAAGCAGGATTTCGGAGAGGATTCAGCACGATCGACCACATACACACCATTACGAAGCTCATCGAAGTGTCGCGAGAGTACAAGCTGCCGCTGTGCCTTACGTTCATCGACCTGAAGAAGGCATTCGACTCCGTCGAGACTGAAGCGATCCTCGAAGCCCTGCTCACTCAGGGCGTTCCTACTCAGTACATCAGAGTCCTTCGAGAGCTGTACAGTGGATTCACAACCAAGATCTCACCATTCTACAACGACGTAGTCATCGACGTGAAGAGAGGGGTTCGGCAAGGGGATACCATATCCCCGAAGCTCTTCAGCGCCACTCTTGAAAACGTCATGCGCGAACTAGAATGGGAAGACATGGGAGTGAAGGTCGACGGCCGGCAACTACATCATCTTCGCTTCGCTGACGACATCGTACTCATAATACCGAGCATCAGCCAGGCGGAGTGAATGCTCGCCGACTTCGATCGTGTATGTGGGAACGTTGGACTGCAGCTGAATCTTACGAAGACGATGTTCATGAGGAACGGATGGGTTTCTGATGCCCCATTCTCGCTCAACGGAACGAACATCTACGAATGCTCCAGCTATGTTTATCTGGGTCGCGAAGTCAACATGGCCAACGACCTAGCACCAGAGCTGAGCAGGACGGAAAGAACGGCTTGGGGAGCTTTCAAGAGCGTCGAAGAAGTCGCGAAGAAGGCGAAGAACGTCCGACTCCGTGCCCACCTATTCGACTCCACTGTTCTTCCTGCCCTAACATACGCCTCAGAGACCTGGGCTATACGAAAGCAGGATGAACACGCGATCAGCGTTGCGCAGCGTGAAATCGAGAGGACGATGCTCGGAGTGACACGACTCACGCCAGTGAGAGAAGGCCTCCGGAGTTCCGAGCTTCGCCGACGTTCGAAGATCAGAGACGCTGTCGCGTGGGCCAAGTTGTCGAAAATTAGGTGGGCCGGCCACGTAATGCGCTTCGCAGACACTCGCTGGACGAGAGCCATCACCGACTGGATTCCGCGGGATGTCAAAAGAACACCAGGACGCCCACCAACGCGTTGGTCGAACTTCTTCGTGAAAGCCCTGAACGACCGATATGACGCTCCCATTGGACCACCCTGGCAGGCGACAGGGACGAATGGAGACGCTGCTGGCGCCCGCTCGAGGAAGTCGATGATCAACGGGACGACAGGTGATACAGATGATTTCGACTGAAGAGTTCCCTCATCCGCTGGTCCCTTCTGTGGCTCCTATCTACAGTCCCGTTCACAAGATCACCGGGGAGGAGACCGATGCGGCTCTGAGGAACATAAGACTGGGCAAGGCGACTGGTCCAGACGACTTGCCAGCTGATGTATGGAAGTCGAAGTTCTAGTACTCTGTTGAGTAGTTGGCCGAGTTTTTCAACCAGGCTGTAGCTGAGAAGAAGGTGCCTGATGGTTGGCAAGAAAGTACGACGATCCCGATATGGAAGAAGAAGGGTAGCATTGCAGACTGCTCAAATTACCGTCCGATTCGCTTGCTTTCTCACATCTTGCGTTTCTCGACTTGGAGAAGGCCTTCGATCGCGTACCGCGTGAGGTTATATGATACGCCCTAGACAGCACGGTGTTCGAGAAGAACTTGTAGAGTGGGTGCGTATGCTACACTCTTGTCCAAAGAGTCGTGTATAAGCTGCAGCAGGAACCTCGATGAAGTTTCCAATCTGTCGGGGTACACCAGGGTTCTGCCCTTTTCCCACTCTTTTTTGTTGTCGTAATGGATGCCATTACGCGAGGTCTTCAGAAGCCCGTCCCTTGGACGTTGCTATATGCTGATGACGTAATGCTCGCCTGCGAAGATAAAGGTGAACTAGAGCGGCAGGTGCAGGCTTGGTGCGACTGCTTCGAGATGTTCGGGCTCAGGCTGAACGTCAAGAAGACCAAGTATCTAACGACTAACGTAAACGCTTCTGGCTCCATTAAGATTAATGGCACTGAGCTTGCACGCACTCCGATGTTTAAATACTTGGGATCAGCAATAGCGTCTTATGACAGTCTGATGGTCGAAGTGAATTCACGGGTGAGTGCAGCTTGGTCCAAGTGGCGCTCATTGACTGGCGTGCTCTGCGACAAGAAGAAACCAGAGCGCTTTAAGTCGAAGATTTACAGAGCAGTCATACGGCCAGTAGCGATGTACGGCGCTGAGTGTTGGCCTGCCACTAAGGAAGTTGTCTTCCTAGATTCGTTAACTGCAACTCAGTTACTACCATTATGGGTATATATTTTTTTTATGAAAAATTAGACGAAGTAATGAGTTTTGACTCATTTCCGTTTCCGTGTTTCGTGTTCTGGTTTCCGCCCATTTTTGAGCGCTTCCGTTCCGTATTCCGTCTTACGTTTTTTTCTAAAAAATTTCCGCACATCCCTACTATGTAAGATATATTAGGTTGTCCCATAAGTCGCCGCCGTTTTTTTTTTCAACGATTCCCACCAGATTTCGCCGGCGGTCTCTTGCATAGCGCTGCATAGCTTTCGAAAGAGAATGATTTGCTCTATCAGAACATGTATTGCTTTTCTTTCTTCATCATTAATTTTGTCAATTTTTAGGTCGCTGAATTGAAAAGTGAAAAAGTGAAAAAGTAGCCATTTGCGCACCTGTTCTCTCCGCTTAGGTTTGTAATTTTTTGCGCAGTTTTTCATAGCACTTGGAAGACAATGTTCTGTACTACAAGAATATGTGTTGGTCCTATTTTTTCACTTTCCCTTTATTGATTTTCAGGCCATCAAATTGGGAATTCCGACTTTTCGGTCCGAATTTTTACCAAAACTCCGGTTCTGTGGTTGAACTTTTTTGCTTGGTGTTATATGTTGTTTGGAAGAGGATGTCTTGCTCAGTAAAAATTTGTGTCGCGTTTATTGGCTCACGCTGCTTTCTGTCGAATATCAACAACTGAAGAAGGAGGAGGAGTTGTTGGTGAAGACGATTTTTCTCTTCTTGGCATTTTGTTGATATTCAATAGAAATCAATAAACGCGACACATATTCTTATAGAGCAAGACATTCTCTTTCGAATGACATATAACACCAACCCAAAAAGTCCAAACACAGAGCAGGAGCCGTCGGCAAAAATAACCGTCCTCCTTCGGACGTCCCAATTCGATGACCTAAAATCAATAAAGGACAAATGAGCAAATAGCACTAACACATATTCTTGTAGTACAGAACATTGTCTTCCAAATGCTATGAATAGCTGCGCGAAAAATTCCAAACCTAAGTGGAGAGAAGGAGCTGTCACAGATGACCACTTTTCACTTCAACGACCTAAAAATTGACAAAATTCACGATGAAAAAAGAAATGCAAGGTATGTTCTGATAGAGCAAATCATTCTCTTTCGGAAGCTATGCAACGCTATGCAAGAGACCGCCTGCGAAATCTGCAGTAAATCGTTGAAAAAAACGGCGAAGACTTATGGGACAACCTAATACAACACTTATGTAAGATTCGTTTAGAAAATGTCAATTGATGATAATCAGCGTCCTAAATAATCTCTCTGTGCGACATATGTATGGATGCGCCTGCGCCTTAAATAAGAACATCCTCATAACAACTCCAATGGGTTACAATGATGTAGGTGAATTCGGCCTTAGATATTGGCCTTAGATATCATCCCTCACCTGCTAGCAGGTATTTTTTAATTGCAAGAATTTTGTCAACTGCCCAAATGAAGAACTTCTTCGAGAAGTTACCAGCTGAAAATCCAAGGTTGTTCGCTCCTATGATATCGCAGTGTCTTACGATCTTACACTCCTTCGCATTCTGAATGGTAGTCGCACCACAAGTACTGGAGACAGTCAATGTTTCTCCACTCTGTCATGGAAAAGAGGTGAACGTTTATCAACGAAGTGTTCCATGGAGGAATTGCCGTTTTGAACTGCGTTTGAAGCATTCTTTTTTCAGGCCAATGCTTTATTTACTTTTTTGCCTCTCTATACGTTATTTTGAGCGCGTGGTAGCAAAGGTGGAGGTGCCATCTGTTCCGTGCACACGATTCCAAGTTGTTGGTTGATATTTCCCGCCTAAGCCATCCAAGCGTTCCAGTCCTCCGGGATCGGTGACTTGGCAGCTGACTTGACTAGGAAGGACGATAACTGACTTGTTCATCGGCTGACTAGCGGATGTCATTGTGTGGGCCAAATACGGGCGGAGTGGCGTTCTACCCCCGCCCTTTAAACAGAGGCGTGGCAAATGTATGCGTCTCCACTATCTCGTAAGGCAGCCACTGGACTCTCGAGCAAGCCCAAGGGGTTGGGGTGATCGGGCCAGGGGACAAAGGGTAGAACGTTCGACCCACCGCATTCCAGTTGCCTCCACTAGTTGCCATTCCAGTTAGAGGTAGAATGTGTGGCGCATCCCAGAAGGGGATGGATTAACTTTTACGCCTGACTATGGCCGAAGTTGAATGCCCACTGATTTCGTCGGTGGTTACTTATTAACACTTTGGACCAGGGGAGTTAAGGTGCCATTGAAAGAAAAGCTCACAGAAAAATTGTGTCAAGTTAATGTACTTTACGTGCCCGAAAGCCTCGTCGCCTCCAATGATGTCCACCATGATTTCAGTAAAAACAAGCAGAAGTGGGACGCTGAATTGAAAAGATTCGTTTTGCGATTCGCTCCAGCTTCCAGGACCACGGTATTTGCAAAAGACGGTCTATTCATGGTTTAGCATTAAGCATAGGATGTTCGTTTAGGGCTTTAACCAACGTGATTATTGTTATAAAATTTTTAACGTATTCTTAGAGAGCGGGTCACTGAGGATATTTGCTAGACTGTGATATGGTTTGAAGCCAAAAGCTTAACTATATTGAATTGATTGTTAACAATAACGAAGTGTTTTGAATAGTTTCATTTGTCATTTGTTATACATGCAACAATAAAGCTTCTAATAATTAAGACAGCACAATGAATGAAACTTGTAATGTTGCCCGCTAACGTAAGTGATGCGGTACGCTCCGCCGAAAAAAGGGCGAAAACCGCCTACCGAAGAGGAGAGAAGAGCTTCAAACTGTAAACTGTGGGACTGAGCTGTTATGCTGGTATTATAGGAAGAAAGCAGAATAACTCGCAATAGACAAGAGACAAAATGAGGACGAGCGATGCGTTTCAACCTTAGGAACCTGCACGAAGGAGGCGTATGTGCATTGTTGACGCTTGGCTATCATTGAGGAGGTAGAGATGACGGTGGAATACCTAGCGAGCGAAATACTACTGGAGTTTGTTTTGGCTTAACGACCAGAGCTACGACTAGTCAGAGTTCGATAATGATAACAATTACAGTGGACGACTTTCGGAAACCGAATCAGCTATCCGAGAAAAATTAAGAGCAGCGAAATAACTTACAACGGTGGTCACTTTGGAACACTCGTGGCGCCACAAACTGATGGCTCATTAGTGAGGAAACGCTCCTCGAACATGCAACTGAAACAATGAGGAGCCAAAATACGGAAAGATGCCTGTACACACCTTCCCTAAGTCCGGTCTAGGAAACTGGAGACGATGGTCTTGGAGTGCGGGGCATCTCTATACTTGAAGGTGCGTCCAGAGGAGTCTCGCATGGATGCACAACAATGGCTGGCGTGCCGGCTTCACCATTGTGCACCTCATATCTGAACAGAACACATTAAACTGTATTCGAGTCAAACCAGCAAACACCAAAGAAAGAGCGGAAAACATATTTGCCATTTTTCTGACTTCACACACCACGGAAGAGCAGGCTCGAAAAGCGATATTGGTCCCTAAAATTCATATGCAAGTGCCCTGAACTCATTGGTTTAAATGTGTAAAGTCAACGCCGAGCGACATATGAGTAGCTGCTGAGAGTTTTGAGGATAAATTCAGGTGCAGGACATGCGTAATCCATTTATTTGACCTCTTCTCTATCGTGTTGTAGAGATGCATTCACTCATCCCACTATATATATGCATAAAAGTAATGGGACCTTCGTTCAAAGTGAACATAGGTGATAGTTGCCTCTGGCACGACACATCCTACGGTTGGTATTTAGACATAAATGAATTGATGCCAAACTTCTATGAACGTGTTGTCGATGCACCACTCGATGCCTACCAATATTCAAGCATCACTTCAAAATTAAAGTCCCACTTATGTTAGTAATAAACAAAGGACGGGGTCAGCAAATATTTCTGGCATGAGCCATACGGGTGGACCCATGGTGTTCTCTGAAGGATACTGAGGGCGGACTTCATCTGTACGACTGACTTTTGAGGACAAGCTAAGTATGCGTGAATTTTTTCCGATACTCGCAAACCTCCGATCAGGTCATTAGCGACTAAATGACAAGCTTTTTTGGGCATGAACTGAGTTAAAACCAAGATGAAACGCGGGCGAGAGTGAGATGAAGCAAGCCAAACACAAGGCGACCCTATGACCACAACCCTATCAATAAAGGTATTGCGCAGCACTACGCTTGGCGCATCAGGAAACTGCCAACTTCAGTAGGCCAAGGATGTGCAGAGAAAGAGCGACATATAAAATCTTAAGAACATGCATGCTGCCTTGGGATCCAATGCAACCGTACGTATAATCGCCGAAACATGCAATTAAAACCTTCTATACCCCCTCGGAAGTCGGACTAGGCATATCCTTCCTTTGCGACTAGATGTACTTCGGCATCGTAACGCTCTATTCGGTAGAAATATATTTATAACTTAGCCAGCACCGTTGAAAGAATAGGAGCTAAGATCTACACTTTTAGGGGGGGGGGCAAAAGTAATGAGACAAATTGAAAAAATTCTTTATCTCTTTATAACTCAATATATGGGGGATTACAAATCAAAGATGCTGAAGAATGTGTATGCCATTAAAGTCAATGACTTGCTGCCATCGCTCAGCCAACTTCCTGATCCCATCCTTCCAAAACTGCTTGGGCCTGGTGTTGATCAACTGCTCGATATGGTTGTCAAGGACTGCTTGGGTTCTTGTGTCCCTTCCGACCAGGAAGTCCCGTAGGCCCAAAAAGTGGTGGTAGTGGCATGGAGAGATGTCCGGCGAATACGGTGGGTGAAGCATGCGAACGTAGCCCAGCTGGGCAAGCTTATCCGCGGTCACTTGTTCCCGATGGGGTGCGGCGTTGTCGAAGAGGAGGACCTTCTTGGAGTGCTGAGACCAAATAGGTACAAATCACCGGTCCATCTCTTCTATTTCGTTTACCATGGCCTTTGAGTCCATCACCGTGCTTTTGGTAAACAGCTTCTAGTATACCGGTCTATGGGCGCAGACCCAAAAGCTCTGAAGGTGCTTCTCGCCGTGAACATCTCGCCGAACGTAGGTCGGTAACGGGTCAACAGGCCTACCCCAGACTGGCTGCTTGGCAGGGTTAAGGTAGAAGACGTAGTTCTCATCTGCGTTGAGTCCAGGCTGCTCGGGGTTGGGAATCGGGAGAGATTGGCGCGGCACAGGTCGACTCTCGTCAGGCTGGGGTTTCGGCATGAGACAGACTACGGTTTTGGCATGGTTCTGGAAAGGGCGGAAGTGATAACCTCACAGGTGGCCTTCAGTAGGTAGCATACAAACATACAAATACGATAAGCACGAAACCAGACTGCAGTCCGAGATATATGGACACGGCATGGAGAGTCTCATTACTTTTGCCCCCCCCCCCCCTATAAAATCTGGTGAGCTGAAAGCACACTTCTGTCGTATCATGCACGTTGAAGCATCCTGCTCTGACCTTTGCTGGCAACTAACAAATACCTTCCCTGCTGAATGCAGAAATAAACTGTAAGTAACTGAATTATTCAATATCTAACAAATCCGAGTAGTTACAAGGCAAACAGTACACAATGGAAAGCTCGCTTGTGAGTACTTACTGGTCCTCCAATGCAAACGATGCCAGCCGTGCCATTAAATCGAAGTTACAAATTACAGGCGGCATTTCCTAAATTTGCGCTGACATAAATCAAGAAGCGGAACATAAGATAGTTGATTACCAAAAAGGATACAAGTCTGAAAAGAGCCGAAAAGTAAAAAAAAACCTTTGTTTGAGACCACCCAAGCGGTGGCGAACATGGAGGTGAGATGAGGAACTGTTTCTCAAGAGGAGGTGGTGAAAGTAAACATGACGAGGATCGTCGAAGAATAACTCGCTGAAAATGCAACAATTAACGAGTCGCATGATGATGCCTGTCATCTGTGTATTAACGGACTTGTGCTCCTTCACTCACTTATGAAGCCTTCCGTGACAGGTTAACCCACTAACTTCAAGGGCATTATTGCGTGTTTACTCTTAAAAACGGGAGCGAGCACTCGAGAATCCTACTCCTACTATATATGCCATTTTCAGAGGAACTGGGCACTTTCCACGTCAAATTGGACACTCTTCTAAGCTCGCCTAAGACTTTTGAAATCAAAGAGAACTCTTCCGAATCGAAACAACCTTCCGCGGGTTGAACTACAAACTCAATAAGATGGTTAGAGAAAATTTTTGTTCAAGGAAAATTTAGAATAAGTTTTTTTTTTTACTTTAGCTGCCCGAATGAGTGTAATAATTTTATAAAATTTTTACTTTTGAAGAAAAAATAAATTAAATTGTTTTAAAGCGCAGCAGAGCAACAATCATATAGTGCATTAAAAGACCAGATTGCGCCATGCACTCGAAAAACTCGTCGCGATTTTTATTTGATTGATAGTGTAAATGCTGTTTACATGGAACATCGAGGTATGTGCGTAGTGTAAATGCTGTTTACATGGAACATCGAGGTATGTGCGTGCTTAACAATTGTACTTGTCGCATTGTCTGTTCGAGGAAAATTTCAGTATGATTTCCTTAAACCTTTAATTCACTTACCCAATAAGTGAACACTTTGTTTGAAATTTTACCAAATTTTAATTTTTCGTGGAAAAAATAATGCTTTATAGCTTGTTTTAAAGTGCGAAAAGCCGAAAGTGCGACAAGAGAAAAGACCCAACCAAGACGTCGATTTTCACTTGATTGATAGTGTAAATGCTGCTTACATGAAACAACGAGGTGGGGATCAGTGAAGGGCGGGAATTTTTAAAATTTTCCAGAAAACAGAAAAATTCGAAACTATCATACGACCTAATTATTCAACCCAAATATCCATTTTTTCCAGCAGCGAGTGCTTTTGTATCAATAGAAATGTGGTCGTTGATCAGCGTTTTAACTTCCAAGCGTTTATAAAAATTTCTAGCACACTCCAAACTCAACACAACCGGCAAATTGTAAATCTTGACTGATAGATCCTAGGAATGTCCATATTTGACGTATGCAACACTACTCATCAGCTCCATTTCACAGCTGACGCCCTGATTAATGGTCTCACCAGTAAGAAACTGGCTTTTCACAGTACCGAACATGATGAAGCCTCATTAACCACTGCGCGTATGTTTCAACTTCATTGCTTGAGTTTATAGACACCATCGCAACAACTCTAAAGGTATGTAGAGATCCGATGAGTATTACTGGCTGCGCCAAAATTCATATTGCTAGTTCGCCTTGTTCTTCGAGAATGCCTTTTCTTTTACGAAGCTCATCGTAGAATTGTGAGAGTACAAGCTGCCTCAATGCCTTACGTTCATTATCCTGAAGAAGGCATTCGACTCCGTCGAAACTGAAGCGGTCGTCGACGCCCTGCTCATTCAAGGTGTTCCTACTCAGTACATCAGAGTTCTTCGAGAGCTGTACAGTGGATTCACGACCAAGATCTCACCATTATACGACGACTCGTCACCAACATGAAGAGCGGGATTCGGCAAGGGGATGCCTTGTCCCCGAAGCTCTTCAGCGCCACTCTTGAAAACGTCATGCGCGAACTAGAATGAGAAGACGGGAGTGAGGATCGACGGCCAGCAACCGCACCATATTCGCTTCGCTGACGACATCGTGCTCATAACACCGAGAATCAGCCAGGCGGAGCGAATGCTGGCCGACTTCGACCGTGTATGTGGAAACGATGGACTGCAGCTGGATCTTACGAAGACGATGTTCAAGAGGAAAGAACGAGTTTCTGATGCCCCCTTCTCGCTCAACGGAACGAACATCTCCGAATGCTCCAGCTTGCAGTCGCTATCTGGAAGTCAACATGGCCAACGACCTAGCGCCAGAGCTGAGCAGGAGGAAACGAGTGACTTGGGGAGCTTTCAAGAGCGTCGAAAAAGCCGCGACGAAGACAAAGAACGTCCGGCTCCGTGCCAAGCTATTTCACTCCACTATTCTTCCTGCACCAACACTCAGGGACCTGGGCCATACGAGAGCAGGATGAACATGCGATCAGCGTCGCGCAGCGTGGAATCGGGAGGACGATGCTCGGAGCGACACGACTCACGCCAGTGAGAGAAGGCCTCCGGAGTTCCGAACTTCGTCGACAATTTTCTTACTATTATAATTTTCCATGATGCATGGGATACATGAAAAATTTCTTGTATCACTACCGTATCACTGCATCAGCGAAATCAAAGGTAACTAAAAAGCTTTTCTGTCTCTTACTAATTTTTGATAGCCAAACGCTGAGCAAGGTTCAGAGATAGAAAAGCAGCTTCGCCAAAGGCTCTGCAGAAAGCGATCATTGGGGATGACCGGCCAACAATTTTCTATTTTCAAACCGGAGGTGGGGAATAATTCTACGCACAGTAGCTCTAAGACAAGAGGCTAGTTAATATATATATATATATTTAAATGCCCCTCAGAACACTGGTTTTACAGTCTTAACCCATTGACGACGCGCGGAAAATCGCGTGTCTGCCGCGTGGGACCGCGGGCTGGGACCGCACGCACGCTGCAATCTCGTGAAAACACTGATTCACGATATTCCGAATGTAGCTCCCTCTCCAAAAGCTCCCTCTCAGATTGGAGAAGGCCGGAACAGGTTTGAAGCAAAACTTAGAAGATGAATTTGCTCTTGTGAGAAGGCCTACGAAGAAAAAGGACGCACGTTTGCCGCGAATCGTGCAAATAAGGTGACTACATGTTGTAGCAGGTGTTTGACATATTTTTGTCTAAACTGTTTTCAAAATTTTCACAAGAAATATGACTAGTTATTCTCTGCATGACTATTTTTACAAGATGTGAGTAGCTGTTTGTGAATAGTGCCGATCCTTGTGCAGCTTGAATAGTGTGTGGTGCTTATTATTTGATTTTATCAGTGCTTAGAAGTAAATAACTGCCGGACCACAGCACAGTAGCATTGTTAGGATCCAAAATATCTAATGATTGCTCGTAAACTACGGCAAAAGCGAGAAATAGGCCGTACCGAACAGTTTTATAACCGCGGGCCAAAATCGGCCCGCGCGGTCCCACGCGACAGAAAAACTGCGGGTCGAAAATGGCCCGCGCGGTCGTCAATGGGTTAATATCTATTTATTTATTTATTTATTTAGACGTGCAAATAGATACAATTACACGCAGTGAAATACAAAACATTCAACAACAAGAAAAACAACACTACAATACAACGCATAGTAACTACTTAGCTACTCTAGGAGATACCTGTCCACGAGCCTTTTAAACTGAGCTAATGAATTAGGGAGCGCATATTTTTTTGAGAATATTAAAAACTCAGAGCCGGCCCTTTGGGTAAAAAAGGAAGCACGGATGGAGCTCTTGGCCTTGGAGAAATGGATTTTCCTCTGACTACCTCTTGTGTTGGAATTTTGTAGCGTGTAAAACTCATCAAGCTTTAAAGCTACTAGTTCAGTAATCATTTTGAAAATCATGAGCAGGTCATTCCGTTTCCTACGAGTCTCAAGACTGGAGATTTGAAAATTTTGTTGCGAATAGCGGCAGAAGGTATGGTGGTGTAGTCATACCCATATAAGCGTATCCAGAGTTTTCTAGTGAAACCATTTTGAACTGCTTCAAGCCTTTGTATACTACTCTTCAAATGAGGACTAAAAACTGCGGTACCGTATTCTAGTACAGGGCGAACATATGATTTATAAGCTATCAAAAAGTGTGGTGCTGATTTTATAGACAAGGATTTAAATATGTTGTAAACAATTCTCTCAGCTCTCTTTGCGATGCCTTCACAGTGGTCAGTGAAAGTGAGTTTTTTGTCCACGATAAATCCCAGATCTCGTAACGTATCTACACTAACTATACGGGTTCCACCAAGCACGTAGTTGTATCCTGCTGTCTTCGATTTACCAAGATGAAGAAGTTTAGTTTTTGAAGCAGATAGAGGTAGTTTCCACTTGTCAGACCAATCAGCAATCTCTTTAATGGCGCCTTGCAAAGCCAAGCAATCTTCCGGTTTGCTTATGTTTTTGTATAGTTTTACGTCATCAGCAAACATACTACACTTCACGTTGAACTTGTCTATTTGGTCTGGTAGGTCAGAAGTGTAGATAATAAAGAGAACTGGTGATAATACCCCACCCTGAGGTACTCCACTGGTCACCGTATACGTATCTGAGAAGGAATCGTTGACTTTCACTTGAAAGGTTCTGCTCGTGATAAAACCTTTTATCCACGCAATAATTCGATGATGCACTCCAACAGTTTGAAGTTTTTGAACCAATTCTTTAAACGGTACTTTGTCAAACGCCTTGCTAAAGTCGAGGTAGATGATATCAATATCATTGTTTGCATCAAGTGCTTTGGTGCAGTCATTTAAGGCAGACAATATCTCTGTTGACCGTTTGACTCTGAATCCATGTTGGTTCTCAGGTAAAATCCCATTTGTCTCAATGTACTTCACTAATTCTGCCTTCAAAATTTTTTCGAATGTTCTACAAAATACTGATGTTAAACTTATAGGACGGTAGTTTGAAGCTAGATTGTTCGGCGATGTCTTCAAAATGGGAGTAACATAGGCGTGTTTCCATCGATGGGGTATTACAGCATGCATGTAACTGTAGTTAAAAATATGTTCCAAAGGAACGGCAATTGCAATGGCAACCTTTTGAATGAAGTAAGCTGGAATTTCATCCGGAGTTCGCGAATAAGACAGGGGTAATCTACTCAATAGCTTATAAATATCTTCTTTATAAAACCACAGTAAATTGCCCGCATAAGTATTTTGAACGGTAGCTTTAGTGAGAAGCCATGAATCATCATCGCGATCCTGTTCAGAGTAAGATTTTTTGAAATGAGAGGCAAACATTGACGCTTTCTCAAAATCGTTTGAAGCAGTGTTACCATTTCCATCGCTTAACATAGGAATTCGATCAGATCGCCTTAGCCTTGAATTTAGCAGCTTGTACAGTGAAGACCTTTTAGGATTTGTCACAATATAAAGTTGTAAGTAATCGCAGACGCTCCAAGCTAATGTTGGTGTCGAAAAGAATATGAAGCCGAATTATGAAAGTCGAGAGACGTCCAATGAAGGAACTTCTTGTCAGCAGCACTTACACAATCAACCAGGCAGACAAAGCGGCATAGTTCATGAGTTTATGGCGCAATTCATACACGAGCACTTCCAAGAACACCACATGCTTGCCAGTTAAAATACTCTAAAAACATGATTTTGGAATGAAACCCATGATTCTACATTACTTTTTGAATGCTGTTTATTGGTTTTCCATTAGATTCTGTCCGCAGCTCCTTTTCTGCTTTCTGGCCAATTTTTTAGCCATTTTCCCAGAAAACAGAAATTCTGCCCATCCATGGTGGGTATATGCGCATTCTTCATAATTGTAGTTGTTGCATTGTCTACAGGCATGTATAAATCAACGCATAATTATAACCAACATACACATAACACAAATCTACCGAAGTAGTATTCCCCTTTTCCATTTCATGTTTCAGCTAGACAAAAAATAAGACGTTACTCAAGTCTTCCCGCCTCGACCGGCCGCCGAAAGTTCTAGACGGCACGCCGACCAGCTCGACTCAGCTCACTTGAATCGACTTACTGTACTTCTACCTCTCCTAGCTGAGCCCGCATCGACTATTCTGTATTCTACGACGCCTCGTTGTTCCACGACCCGCTTCTCGGACTGCCTCGACCATTCTCGCCTCGGACCAGGGGTGCTACCGGCTCCTACACGAGATCCAGTGTGGCGTGGATCGCATCCATCTTTTAACGCCACCAGCAAAGGTCATACTCTTCGCCTCGTTTTTTTTTGCTCTTCATTGCATCGCGATTTGCCGACTTCAAGGTTTAATTTCATATCACTCGTCGCCCATCTGCGTCCAGTCTTCAGTCTGCCTCGGAATCTCATCTGTGGGCATCGTCTATGGAGACTCCGCGTTCGTCATCCGCTCCACCGACGAAGAAGCACAAAAGGCCGATGTTGTTCGATCCTGGGACACCTGACAGGGATCAAGTGCTCGCTAACTTGTTCATCGATTGCCCCACCAGTGATTTCCCTCCTTATGTAAAGCTCATCCTTGACTCCCTCATCGACACCAGGGATCAACTTAAGTCCCTGAAAGATTTATGCTCAAAGATTGTCGAGGAGAACTCCAGTCTGAGAGCAGAGAATGCCCATTTACGCCAGCTTTTGTTGCAAGCCACTGCTCCTCCTCCTCCAAGCTCGGCTCCTCATTCCCTCTCTCAATCTCCCACTCAGCCTGCCTCCCAATCTATTGTCCCTTCCCTTATGTTTGAAAATGAATTCGAAAGGAGGCGCTCCATTGTATTGTCTGGTATTCCTGAATCCTCTGCCTCGTCATCTATCGAAAGAGCTTCTCATGATGCAAAGCTGGTCCATTCCGTCTTGGATTTTCTTAATATCGAATGTATTCCGTGCTCTGTTTATAGAATGGGTCGCCCTGATAGTAATCGATCTCGCCTCATCAAGGTCCTTTTGCCTTCCTCCAAATTCCAGGAGGTAGCTGTTAGACGCGCTCCACGGCTGCGCTCCTTCTTTCATAAGGGAGTCTACTTACGCCCCTCCCTTACGAAAGAAGAAAGGGAGCGCAGACGTGGGGAGCGTCTTGCTAAAAAGCAGGCGTTGCATCCAAGCAATGATACTGCCCCCAATCTCAGTCTCAATGCCAATAGCAATGTCCATGTTGTTCAAGCTTCGGTGTCGCATCCCTCCCCAACTTCTGATGCGGTCACTACCTCCAACCTCGGTGCTTCGTCTACCAATGCCTCCGTCTCTCTGTCTCAACCGCAGGGAAACGTCTAGGCCCTCTGCGGATTCGTGTTCATGGTTGTAATTGCCCAGAGTTGGAATTCTCCTCATGTTTTGGTCATTTGATTACATCGCAATGCAATGAAAACTTTGTTCCAGCAAATCTCACGTTCATCTCAAGCTCCCCACAAACCTTCGGTGAGTCTTACTCGGGTTTACCAGTTTCGGACCTTTCCACCCGTTTTCCCATCATCAACTGTCTTCTCCTTAATGTTCGGTCCTTAGTCAAAAATGGTGATGCACTTGCTTGCACCCTTGCTCTAGAAAACTTTGACCTGGTATTCTTGACAGAAACCTGGTTGCGTAGCTCAATCGAACTTTCAGCCATAATTGGTCACGCCGGCCCACTCTACTCTGGACTGAGACGTGACAGGTCTTGTAAAAAGGGTGGTGGTGTTCTAATGCTTTACAGGAATTACATCAATGCCACCTCAATCTTCGAGGAATCCGTACCGGATTCTTACGAGATTCTTGTTATGGATGTTTTCCTCGGCCTCAGAACAACCAGGTTCATCCTGGTTTATCGTACTCCTAGCTGTCCCCAGATCTCATCACACCGACTTTTAAAAGCTATAAGTGACCATTGCACGTGCGACGCTCCTGTCATTGTCCTGGGGGACTTCAACCTCAGTGACATCGACTGGAGGGATATCCAGTCCCCCTCAGCTCTCACATCGGTCTCCAAAGACTTTGTTAGCTTCTTAGAAGCTCACGGTCTGCTCCAATTGGTTTCTAAACCCACTCGGCAAAAATCGTTCCTCGACCTATTGTTTTGCAACGCTCCCAACTTGGTCAGGAATTTGGTAGTTGGTAGCCCTTTAGGTAACTCTGACCATGCTAGGGTGGTGTTTCAACTCAACTTATTTAAATCACGTCCCAAGCTTGTTACCAGGAAAGACTTTCCCTCAGCGGACTACCATGTTATACGAGAGTATCTGGATTCCATCGATTGGCTTGGGTCATTCACCCCCCTTAAATCCGTTGATGATATGTATGAAATGTTCATTGCCATTTTACATCACGCTATTGAAATGTACGTACCTGTCGTTAATGTTGATGTGCGTCCCTCCAAACTGCCAGGATACTTGCAAAAAATGCTATTAAGGCGAGACAGAATGTGGCTGGCTACTCTCCAACAGGGGGGTATTACTACCACTGATTTTCGCAGGTTCAACAACCTTGTCAATAAGAAGCTGGCCAAATACTTTGAATACGTTGAACGTAAGACTTTAGCTTCTAATTCCATCTCCAAATTCCATAGGTTGATTAGATCTCGGTTAAAAGCAAGGCCTAAAATACCTAGCCTAGTTGTTGGAGATCATACGTTCGCGCACACGGATATTGATAAAGCTGAAGCACTCGCCCATGAATTTAGTAAAAACTTCGACCACAGTCCTCAGGACATGTCTGAGTGCTCTATCGGTCCCGCTCAATCAACTATGTCTAACGGAGCTTGGTTCTACAAAGAGGATATCATCAAATTGCTTTCCGCTTGCCCCAATTCGTTTACTGAAACTCCAGACATGATCCCCTTATTCTTCCTTAAAAGGGTTCTTTTCCAAATCGCCTATCCCTTGGAGTTCCTGTTTAACCTCTCTTACTGTAGGGGTGAGGTTCCCAAGCGGTGGAAGCACTCTTTTATTGTTCCTGTCCCTAAGAAACCTCCCTTTAATCTGCCTCAAAACTTTCGACCAATCAGTATTACTTCCATTTTCGCCAGGATCTTTGAAAAAATTCTCAAGAAGCAGTTACTTCAATACTTGGATGATAACCACATCGTTCCTCATTGTCAGCACGGTTTTAGCCATGGCAAATCTACTGAAACTGCCCTTCTTTCTTCCGTCAACGATTGGACCTTTGCCTTAGACCTCAGACAACAGGTTCATGTCATTTACTTTGACTTCGCCAAAGCATTCGACAAGGTCCCCCACGACCTACTCATACGCAAGCTCATCTCTGTCGGGATTCACCCCCGATTTGTTCAATGGATTCAGGATTTCCTTACAGATCGTACTTTTCAGGTACGTATAGGCAAAGATACATCAACAGTCTATGATGTCCCTTGTGGCGTCCCTCAGGGCAGTGTTCTCTCCCCCGTCCTTTTTTCTGTATTCACTTCTGACCTCCCCGCTTCAGTTCCTCCCTCCGTCTCCTGTATCATGTATGCCGACGATCTGAAAATATACAGGGTGGTTAACTCCGTTCTCGATAAGGAGGTCTTGCAATCCGCTATTGATGGCGTGGTGACGTGGTCGCGCGCTCATGGCCTTCCTCTAGCTGTACAAAAAACTGCGGTTCTATCGTTGGGCTCTGGTCAAACGGACTCTAAGTACATGATTAATGGCGAGGTCCTTAATCAGGTCAACGAAATCCGGGACCTGGGTTTCATTATCAATGACAAACTCAGTTTCTCGAATCACTGCACTTCCATAGCTACCAAGGCCCACGCTCGCATCTACAATTTATTCAAAGCTCTTAGGACTAAAGACCCTCAGGTGCTCGTCAAAGCGTACAAAACATATGTCCGTCCTGTAGTAGAAAATGGCACCGCTGTATTCAATCCTTTCCTTAAAAAGGACATTGCACGGTTAGAAAATGTCCAAAACAATTTTACTAGAAAACTAGTTCTTCGCTGTAGCGGCCTGCCTTATAGTGACATCCCCAATGGGGTGGAGAGGCGTCAACGGCTGGACTTGCCCAGCCTGAAAAGCAGACGTGATAAGTACGACCTCCTACTAGCTTTCAAAATCCTTCACGGGATCACATCAGTTTCTTCAAAGATGTTCTTCACCTTGGCTCAGTCCAGAACTAGAGGAGGCGCGCGCAAACTCGCGACACGGGCTTCTCGTACGAATGTCAGGTCAAAATTCTTCTCAGTAAGAGTGGTTTCAGCCTTCAACTCCTTAATCGCACAAGGTTGTCTAGGGCTCAAACTCAGCACTTTTAAAAATCTCCTTAAGAAACTGGTTATACCTCGGTAAGACTCAATTTTTCTCGATTTCAACTACCTTCTTCTCGTCCAACGTTGCTCATAGTTTGCTGGCCTGATTTCTGTGGCTTTTGATTATTGTTCTTTAAAATTCTTTTATCGTGCTTCCCCTTGTCCCCCCTTCATTGCTCGTCGTGCTGGTTGTTTTGTTTCGTTTTCTTCCTCTCCTTCTTTGGTTTTTTTTGTTCGTTTACTACTAGTGCTAGTGTTAGAGTTGTTATTTTATTTTGCGTCCACCCATGAGTGGATGCCTTTAGATAAAGATAAAGATAAAGTAAAGGTGGTTATGAGATAAAAGAGAGTACTTCAACCATGACAGTCAATACAAAATAACTTTCCAGCTTACATCTGAAAACCTTTATCTATTAACCAACAAACTACTATTGTAGGTAAAAGAGTGTAATACAAAGTGAACAAATGCATCAAACACTAAAAGGTTGTCCCACTGCTGCAGTGGCCAAGTTCATCAGTTATAGTAGAACTGGATGATTATAACATTAAAGAGAACACATCAATAAAATAATGTTATAGTCTGCAGGTTTGTGTATAATTTGGTTTGAAAAGTTCAAACACTATCAAAAAACTTGGTTATCTAGCAGCTATGTCGCTACACCATTGAAACAACGCTGTAAGCTGCCCGCGCGGAATACGACGCAGCGGAAGCGACTACCTAAGTGAGATATTCACCCACGCCTCAGCTTTGTTTAAGAACAGGAATCTGTTGCAAGCTAACGCCACTTTGAGTCGCGGACAATACGTGAAAACGACTCCATCGCAGAGGGATATCCTCCTCAGGCTCGTGCAAGTCAAGCATAAGTTTATTACGTTGCTTAAGGCAAACGTCAAATACAAGCAGAACTGCAAAAATGAGAACAACTAACGAACGAACAAACAAAATTACTAACCAAGAGTGATAAAACTTCTACGTGAACATAATGAGGATGCTATGGCTTCAATAGAAAGTTCGAGACTTTACGCTTGAAGCATCCAAGGTTTGCCGAAAAAGCATTGTTCTTAATCAGCTTGAGGTACATGTAACCAGCTCTATTTACGAAAAAATTGGCTCTTAGTGAAGTTTTAGCACTATCAAATCCAATTTTGTTCCGTGCGCCACGCATGACTGACGAAACAAGCCTAATCGCTGCCAGATCAGGATTATTCTCCCTGTTACTATGTTGTGTACCATGCACATATCAAATACATCTCTCCTTGTTCTTAAGGAAGGAATATTCAGATATTTATTTCGAATAGTAGATCTGGGAATACTAGAATAGTGAAAGCCTTCGACTCTAATAAGCAGTTTGCGCGTAAAATTGTTTGCATGTTGAAGGCAGGTCTATCCGGGAGGCTGCTCAAATCGCTCGCCTTAACGAGAGTACCACAAGGGGCATCATTCGTGCTTACAAACAGGATGATCGCGCTGTCCAGCGGTGCCGTGGGACACGAAACTCAAGGAAGCTAACTCCTGGCGTGCTGCGCTACATCGAGGATGCTGTCGAACGACATCCAGGAGACACATTGCTACAGATACAACAGCGGCTGAAGGAAAAGGATGTCAATCTGTCAATGTCTACTATCTTCAATGCCCTCATTAAATTGAAGATCACCTAAAAAGGTGCCACTACGAACTCGACCGAGTGAATAGCCCATTGACGATTTTGAGCCGGCAGTTACATGTCGTTTGATGTCCTGCCGACGGTCAGAGAACGGATGGTGAAACTTATTCTGGCCATGAATATTCAAGGCGTCATCCAACAGGACTCATCTGCGATGGAACCTGCACCGGCCCGAAGTGCCTTCGTCGAGGAGCTTGTTTCGAAGATGCGTGGTATGGATGGCATGGATGGCGCATGGCTTTTGCTAGAATTCACAAACCCGCAGAGCTAAAGAGAATAGTGCAGGAAACGTCTTATGAACTGAAGTTCCTCTCACCCTACTCCTACAAGCTGAATCCAGCGGAGGACGTCTTCTCCAAAAACGCCTGTGTGAAACGCTTGCTGATCAACCAGACGGCGGACCGGATGCTGAGCTCTCTCAATCAGGACGGAATTACAGTGGTGACTCAGAAGGATTGTGCGAACTATGTGCTCCACATGATGATGAACTTGGCCACTGCAGCAGCAGGACAACCTTTTAGTGTATGATGCATTTGTTCACTTTGCATTACATTCGTAGTTCGTGATCTTAGTTGTGTAATTGCACCTGCTTTTACCTACAATAGTCGTTTGTTAGTTAACAGATGAAGGATTTAGATGTAAGCTAGAAAGCTATCTTCTACTGACTGTCATTGTTGAAGTACTCCCTGTAATGTCATAACCACCTTTATTTGAGTAACGTCTTAAGGTTTTTGCTAGTTGAAACATGATATGGAAGAGGAGAATACTGCTTGCGTAGATTTATATGTGTATGTTGATTATATTTATACCATTTTCACGTCGAATTGGACACTTCTCAAATCAAATTAGACACTTTTCAAGTCAAGGAGAACTCTTCCAAATCGAAATGAGCTTCTTCTACATTAAACTAGAGACCCCAAAAATGTTCGAATAATTTTTTTTTCAAGGAAAATGCTAGTATAACTTTCTTGAAGTTTTAGTTTATTCCCAGTAAGAGAACACACAGTTTGAAACTTTATAAGAATTTTATTTTTTTAGAGGAAAAACAATGAATTAGAGCTTGTTTTGAAGAGCAGGAAGGCGGTCACTTTACATTGCCAAAACAGAGATTGTGCCATGCTCTCGTCCGAAACTTCGCGATTTTCATTCCGTTGACAGCAAAAATTTCTGTTTTCATGCAGTTTGACACGTGCAAGCTCTCAACATAAACAATTGTAAAAAACAGACATATCGTAACTTTTTTGCAGCATGTAAGAAGTATTTACACTATCAATCAATTAGACGTTGGCTTGAACTTTTTGAGTGCATGGCACGATCCAGTCTTGATGCGGAACATGACTGGTACCTTGCTGCGCCTTAACACAAAATTTAATGTATTATTTTTTCTCAAAAATAAAAATGTTATAAAATTATTCCACTGATTTAGCAGCTAAAGTAAAAAAAGTTATTCTAAGTTTTCCTTGAACAGAAAATTGTTCTAGCCATCTTGGAGGCCTTTAGTTTAACCTATAAGAAGCTCGTCTCGATTTGGAAAACGTTCAAACCTTTGATTTCAAAATTCATAGGTGAGCTTAGAAGAGTCAATTTGACGTGAAAAGTGTCCAATTTGGCCTGAAAATGGGTGTGTATATGGGTATGTGTGTATTTGTGTATATTGTATGTGTGCACATGTGTATATGTGTATGTGTGTGGTGTGGTGTGGTGTGGTGTGTGGTGTGGTGTGATGTGTGTGTTTCCGTCCTTTCACCCGTCACAACTGGAGTGGGGGCACGGTGTCAGCCTTAGGGGTCATCGAGGTCGCTACACGAATCTGAAGTTCCATCAATCCATATTGGTCAAGTTATCGATTTTTGAGGACGTCATTCAAGCGGTCAGAAATTTCAGCCTTTGGGGTAATCGAGGTTGTTGAACACGAATGTGAAGTTCATTTGTGAAGTATCCATCGATATTGACCAAACTACCTATATTTGTGGATGTTGTTCATTTTTCCTTTTTTTCTAACTTGCTCCATTCGACATAGTTAATGTGTTCTTCCTGCGGAAACCATGACATAGATGGCAGCTACAATTGATGATGAGAAGTTATTACTAAAGCCGTTAGGAAACCGTCAGTGCGGCCAAGAGGCCGCTCTGACTGCTGGTAAATGATAAGGGAAGTGGCAAGTTGAAAGTGGGTTTTTGCACTCTTTCGGGCTATCAATGGAATATCACGGAAGAAAAAAGGTCTGAGAAATGCTCTTGTTTTTACTAAACTTCAGGTATTTTCGTTCGTGTCCGTTGACTGCCACGTGTCGTATTGTATCAGTTGTACTTGGTTCGATGTTTTACAGGGGAAAGGTCTGAAAAGTATGCCTGAACGAGGAAAGTGAGTCTTGTAGGACGAATGTCCACCCTTCATTTCGTATAAAAAGGTTTTTTCCAAGTCGTTAAACACAAAAAGTAAAGAGCCCTAAAGTTATTACAGAATCAGCGGCGCGGTGCCCTTAGGCGCCTTTTATACTTGCGCCGCTGCCGCGCGGCGGCGCCAGTATAAAAGGCGCGTTACGAATGTCCGTAGTGCCACCGTCAGGAGGCGATCCTGGGCGCCCATGCGAGGGAGGTGGGGGTTCGGTTCGGGGGTCGAGCGTTCTATCCCCTCGCCCCCCTGGCCCGCAAACCCCCAACCCCTGGGCTTGCTCGAGAGTCCAGTGGCTGCCTTACGAGATAGTGGAGACGCAGACATTTGCCACGCCTCTGTTTAAAGGGCGGGGGGGGGGGGGTAGAACGCCACTCCGCCGTTCGGTTCTCCTGCGTCGTACTACTTTTGCACCCCGACTGATCAAGATTTGAGAGGTCCTGACGTCTGCACAACTATCAGGCGTTTTCTGCGCATTTTTTCAGCAGTATGCTCGAGAGCAACATTCTTGGAACCTGTTTAATACTGACCGGTTTTTTTAAACCAAAAAGCAATGAGAAAGATATTCAACGTAATGATGAATGAACGTTCAGCACCAGTGATACACCGCCATAACGTGCATAAAGCAGAAAGACTGCGCACAAAACGGAAAGCGTATAAGACCTACGTGCTTTTCGCAGCTTGTTTCCCTACATGGAGCAACCACTTCAAGAAAAGCCATTCCGCTCGGATTTTCAAAGACACTCGCACCTCTACAAAAAGCACGCCCAAAAAAAAACTCCGAAATCCAACTTGTACAAGAAAATTCTTTCGACGCATTTTAAAGAGTTTGATGAGGCAGTTTAACGAAAAATGCCGGTAAATTGTTTATCGTTGGATGCAGACACGTATTTCGGATGCGTCATTATAGTGCGCAGTCAACGGTGGCGTCCTTGTCCTGTGCATCAAGAGTCAAGGTTCCTAGTTGGAGCCCTGCCCAGGCCAACCAAGCCTTCCATCCCTCCGGGGCTGGCGAATTGTACTAGACTCATCCGGGAGTGGTAAATGACTGACCTACCTATCGCCTGGCCAATCATTGTGCAGACCGAATAGGCATTCAAATTTTCTTCACATCCAGTAGAACTAGCGAGCACGGATAGGCTTTATGCTGTTACAGAATGCTTTGTTGCGATCAAAACTCTTGCGCCAAGCAAGACTCGAACCAGCACCTGCTTTCCGGGCAGCGATGCTACGCCTTACACCACCGGCGCTATTTGACCGCCGTAACATCCGCGATATCCTCGAGGCCTGTCAACACCCACCCGAGATATCGCGGTGGGCAGGCCGCAACAATAACAAAACCTTCTGTAACAACTTATAGCCTCTCAACCTGTCGCTACAGGCTTAAACAAATATGCTAAAACTTGCAACTAGCCAGGCCTTTAGCCAGTTCCATGGTGATATCAGCGGCCGGCCCATCCCAATATCACCGGTCGGTGCTGACAGGCTTCGAGGGTATCACGGATGTCAATGGCGGTCTAAAGCGTAGCATCGCTACCCCAGGAAGCAGAAGGCGAGCAATGATCAACGTCGCACTTTATCCTTGTTATCCTTTGTATGGCCAGTTCGACGAGGAGCGAAAAGAAGCGAAGCGAGAATGTTTGCTATTTGGACTGGCGTTTCGACACAAAACGATTTTCTCACCGGCCTGAAAATATTTCGAAACTTCGCCAGAGGCACACTGTCCCAGCTCTCCACTTGCAAAAGGTTCCCACGAATGCCAAAGTGTCCCGCTCTTATGCATACTAAACTCACCCTTGTTCCAGCAGCGTTGAGTGATAGGTCAGTTACACGACCACCACTAAGCAAAAGATGGAACAACGGTAAATTTGGTAGGCATTGGAGGAGTACCCCTTCACACTCGTGAGAACCCGTTCCAACCGGAAAGCTGGAGAAATATGCCTTTGATAGAGTGAGTGCTCGGTGCAAACTTTCGAAGTACTTTAAGGCCTTTGAAAACGACGACTTATGTCGAAATGTCGGGCCGAGATAAACGCTGTTCCATCATAACAAACATGCGCAACACAGAAGAATTAAATCAGCTAATCGTTTTATTAAGGTAGAATCCATTACATTTGGCACATCACTCCCAAGGAAAGCTACTAGTAGCGACTTTCTAGCTGTTAACAAAAGGTTAGAGAGAGCTCATGAATTGCTGAAATACACTTTTCACACCCTATCATTCTCGATAAATTCTCACTCAGAAAGCTCTCTAACAAATAACTCCGCGAAAGCAGCACGCCTGTTGATTAAGCAAAATAAAATATACTTTTCAGATCTAAATTCTACATTTTTGTGCGGATAAATTTAAGTGTTACTTGGAGTTGCAGCTCATATGGGTAGCGGCACTTCGTTTTAGCAGAGCATGACACATTTTCAACAGATTTTAGGATTATCATAAAATTGTTCTACTTAGTAACCCACCTCCTAGATTTAACTGTGAATTATTCCAAGAACAGGTAATCAAGTATCAGAAATTGGCCAAAAATTTTCTTAAAATATTTGTCCTAGACGATCTTATGTTATTCAACATGATCCACTCTTTGCAATACAACAATACTTTTTTATTTTTCACTAAAGAAAGAAACCGAAGATCGCCGAGGTCCCACTTGTCGAGGTGCCAGGTCACAGAGCACAAGCTAAGCCAATTTCTTTGTCCTTCCTACGTGTAGGCGGCTCACTAGTTTGTTTTTAATACCTCAAATCCTGTGCTATGGAGAAAATGAATTATGGAGAAATCGGTTGGGCTTTGCTTCCAACTGATCCTCTAGATTACCGTCTATCCTGGACAAGGCTTTCCGTCAAGGTTCTCTATGCCACGTTGAAAGTGCCTGATTGCAGTTGTTCACTGCTGACCTTTTAGCCAGTTTTTTTCTAATGCTCCACCTATATTTCAACCTAACTCCATCTGGTTGCGAGATTCAAATCATAAAGCTCTATAGCACGAAAATCGAATTTTTCTCACGAAAAATACATGAGTGTTTAATTTTTGTGAGACTCCTTATAAATTTCGTGTGTTTAAAAACTACATGTTCTGCGAAATGGTTTCGAAATTTCTTGTCAAATCATGGGATATGGAACTTAGACGAAAGCGGGAACTCTCGGTGCGAACCTGATAGCTGCAATATAGGATGAAACACTCAGTGAGATCGACTGGAAGGAGAAGGTTGGCGGTAACTCAAGTAGGAAGCCAGGAGGCAGAAAAGGTGACATGACGAGGTGTCGACCTACTATCACAGATGACAACGATTGAACCAACGAAGGTTAAGGTCATCGCAGCTTGGCAAGACACATCGCATTGGTTCAGTGGTAAACATTTCACGGAAGATAGCAGAAGGAAACAAACCCGGAATAAGTAGTCCTGACGCGCAATACTCTTGCGATGTCTTTCGCACGCTATTTGAACGACCAGACGTTGAGAGCAAAGAACACTTCGTGGTAACAAATAAGAATCTCAGCGATCTCAGACGTGAAAAGCCAGTGACACAAATGTGGGGAACTGCAGGAACGTGCCGCCAGTTGATGTTATATACCCTTGCGTTCTTTTTTCACCCTTCCCTATTGCTCAGCAACATAACATTCGTTTCAAAAGTATGTAGCCACCTCAAATTCAGAATTTTCTCGTTTCGCGTTCGTTTCTACGAACTGGCGTTAGCAGCATAGGATTCCCCATAGACGAAAATAGCTAGATTGCTCTTTCCAGAAAAAGCTTGATCTCCGGCAAAAACTAGGCGTTTTTGATTTTTTTCTTTGTTTCAAAAGTATGTAGCCACTCCAGAATATCGGGCATTTTTACACTCCTATTCAAATTTTGCGCTCTTTTTGGCGGGAAGTTCTTGTCATAAATAGCCAGCTTGACCTGTTCTTCAAAAATAACCACTATGCCAGTCCGTGGACGTGTCCTGATTATCGAGGAACAAGCTCAGATCCGAGCGCTCAAGGATGCTGGCTTGACAAACGCGCCATTGCTCGTCAGCTCGGACGTTCGCAAGATGTGTCGACCACTTCCTTCGATATCCCAATGGTTATCGGTCTGCACCTGTACCGGGTCGTCCGCGTGTGATTTCGAGTCAGAATCGTCGACGAATCAGCCCAAAGTCCGCGCTGAGACGGGTCTATCCGCATCAAGAACAACGATATGGCGTTGTATTCGATCGAACGAACACATCTGCAGACAGATCATGCAGAAAGCACCTCATCTCACGAACTTCCACAAGCAGGCGCGACTGGAGTTTGCCCGCAAAAACATGGCACGCAATGGGAAAAGGTAGGAACTTTCTGGTTTCGTCGACGTCATGAATTTCACACGCTTATTGCTTCAGGTCATCTTCGGTGACGACAAAAAATTTAATCTGGGTGGTCCCGATGGTTACCGGTATTACTAGAGAGATCTACAACAGGCTCCCATCACCTTCTCTCGACGGAACTTCGGAGGCGGGTCTCTGATGACATGGGCAGGCTTCTGCAGTAGGGGGAAGCTGGAGCTCAGATTCCCATCATGTCGTATGGACAGTCTAGGGTATCAAGCCGTACTGGAGTCCAGCCTGCTGCCCTTCCTAACGGGGAGAAAACGGCAGGCACATGTTCTGCAGAAGGTCAGCGCTGCACTTCATATGTCCAAATCGACCACAGACTGGCTCCAACGTAATCGACTCCGAGTAATGGAATGGCTAGCTTGCTCATCTGACTGCAACCCAATGGAGAACATGTGAGGTATCTTGGTCTGGCAGGTATACTTGAATAACAGACAGTTCAACAATGTTGGGGAATAGAAAACCGCTATTTTGACTGCCTGGGACAACATCGGTGACGAAGTGATCCAAAAACTTGTTAGTAGCGTGCGTAGCAGGGTATTTGATGTAATAAGAAATAGTGGTGGTCCAACTGACTAAAAATCGTATTTTTTGAGAGTGGCTACACACTTTTGAAACAAACAAAAAAATTCAAAAACGCCTAGTTTTGCCGGAGACCAAGCTTTTTTCTGGAAAGAGCAATCTAGCTATTTTCGTCTACGGGGAATCCAATGCTGCTAACGCCAGTTCGTAGAAACGAACGGGATACGAGAAAATTTTGAATTTAAGGTGGCTACATACTTTTGAAACGCACTGTATAGGAAGACGTAGTTGACTGTACCTGAGCAAGAAACGCTTTCATCTCGTAGCCATGAAAAGAGAAGCCTTGGACAATTAGTTTGGCAGCTGTAGCATTTTCGGGTGTACTGAAACGAAAAAATGAGTGTAGGATTAGCAGATAAATAAAAATGATTAAGAATGTTTTAATTTTTGAACAAGAAAACGAGAGCTAGGAAACATTACCTAAATATGACGCGAACCCGCCGAAAGCTTTTCAAGAAATCAAAGTGGATGTTCTCCTCGATTTGTGTAAACAGCTGGCAGAAATTCTCCTTATAATCCGGGTTCGCGAACACCTAAAAGTGTCAGTATGATGGAGACCAAGAAGAAACGGAATGAACTTTGCTGAGATTCAATTAAAATAGTGGTAAGAATAATAGAGCAGAGGACCTGTGCCCGTGAAACGGGTGACCTCACGTGCGCTCTGTTTTTCTCCGCTGCTGCCGAGGAGAGCACAGACCGAGCAAAAAAGGGAACTCAAGGAGTTCGCCAGTCTTGACAGAGATGAGGTAGACTGACAACATCCTGCAATTCTTTGTACGCGCACGGGCACCTATGCCATAAAATTACAAATACGTTTATGCATTATTAGGCCAACAAAGCGCAGAAGTCGGGTAGTGAGAAACGATTCCGGCGAAGACACCCCCGAATGGTTACCGTATACCGGCTGTCTGCGCCCCCCTGCTTAGAGATCGCGCGTCGGCGTCCACGTTGTCGATTGATCGATCGATGTCTTGTGCGCCCGCGATGGCACCGCTGGTAATGGGTCGCGGTGCAGTGGGTAACGGGTTTACTTCATGGGAGTGATGTGGGGGGTTCGGTTCCCATGCGTCGCGGCACTCTTGCATTTCAGCTGACTATCTAAGATCTGAGGAGTTTTTTTGGCGCATTGTTTCAGCCGTATGCGCTTCGCCGCTCGAAGAGCGCAGAATCCAGCTGCGGAGTCCCCCTGAGCGACGAAAGCAGTTTCCACAGGAACATCTTAAATGGCACCCACCCTGGAGTCCCTTCCCTAGAATCCAGCTGCGGAGTCCCACTGAGCGACGAAAGCAGTTTGCACACGAGCAGCTTGGATGGTACCCACCCTGGAGTCCCTTCCCTAGCGTGAACCCAGATCCGCATTCCCTGAGCCACGAAAGGTTCGCACGTGTAATGCTAGGCATGAAGGATTTCGCGCGCCACCGCCAACCACGCCTATATGATACTGTAACAATTCGGGGGTGTCTTCGCCAGGATCGTGCTTGTGTCGGGTAGGGGGATATCATGCAACATATATTGTAAAAGTACAATGCAAACAAATGAAGAAGTGAAGAGAAGCACTTCGTCTGAGTTGCAGGGGTAGTTCCTAGAAAGGGTAGGACACTCACTCGCCTAAATTTTTCACCGTGCAGAGGACGGCAACTACAGCCGCTGCCTAGGCCTTCAACCTCCAACGGTTCGCCTGCACCTGTTAGAAGCACATCCGTGCAATCGCAAGTGCTAAGTGATCAACACCGCTTGCTTTTCAACGGCGCTAGACTGAGGTCTCCACGGATGCTGCAAGCCTTACCTCATTGTGACACGCTGTTGTGGTGTTTGTTTTGAAGCGAAAGCCGATTTCAGTTGTTTACGGCAGCGCCTCACGTTGATTGAGTAAAAGCAACAGAAACACAACGCTGGGTAGACTCACTTCTTCCGGAACTTGGGTGACGATGATAGAATTCGGCAACTCGTCCTTGCTTTTTACCGTTGAAATATTGGCACCATTCACTAACTTATTCACCATTTCGCCTAAAAATATGCATTACGCATTCCCAAAGAATTCATCCAAAGTAAAAAGAACGTGCGGAAGACAAGAAGCACGCCTTGCCAGTCGTACATACGATAACAGGTATAACGTACGGAAAAAGCTAAGCAGCCATGCAATGAAGCAACTAATGAGGAGTGTTCTAGATTTGCTACCAGACGCGAGATGTTATCGCCCTGTATGTCCTACTCACGACAATATTCATTACAGCCGAAGCATATTTGAAACTCGTTGAGCCAGAAGAACATAAACTCTGCAGGCTATCATTTTCTACCATGCTATTTATGCAGAGCAAGTGATGGGATAGTCAGTATCACTCGCAACCTTTTCTCTGGATACTTGGAAAGGACCTACCCTATGGGGGGTGGGGAGCAGGGATGAGCGGATAATGAAATTTTGAAAACCGGATAACGGATAACGGATAATTTTGCTCGAAAATGGCCGGATAACGAAAAAACGGATAACGAACAAACAACAAAAATTAAAAACTCGTTTTAAATTGCACTAATTTCAACAACAGATCAGGACTTGAAACACTGTTAATTTATAGCCATTTCTAGACATTTCAGTAGTGTTTTTTAAACGTTTTGCGGTCGCCGGATTAACGACGCTCTATGGGGTTTTCTGCCCATCCACAGGAAGACAAACGCACAGCAACATACCCGCCTTTCACCTGTTTCCAAAGGGTCGGTTGGATTGTCTTATTTATCAGCCTTACCCTGCGCTTAACTCTTTTTTTTTCTCAGTTAGAGCAGTTGAAAAATAGAATAGTCATTGGAAGAGCAATTCTTCCCATGTCTCTGGAAAGAAGAAGGCAGAAGACATCCAGCGAAACAAACTTCACATAACGATCTTGTCCTACACATGCTATGAACCGTTATTGTTGTTGCTGCTCAATAGCATCCCAAGATCCAAGGTACTTCAAAGTGGAATTATCTGGGATGGATAAAATACTACACGCAACTTTTGGTAGTAGCTGCAAGCAATTGTGTACGGCAAATAAACACTCAAAGTGTTATGACATCCAGACCTCCTGGATCTGAGGAAGAATATCCGTCCCATCCCTTCTGTAGCAGAGGAAGAATATCTGACCCAGCCCCAAAACGGAGGTCTTCCCTATGTTGCAGACACGTTTCACAAAAAACTCACAAATTAAAACAAATCTACATGTCCTCAGCACCCACGATGATAAGTTTGTTCAGCAGTTTATTGCTCCCCTAAAATTTTCAATGAAGAAACTGCTTACTCTATGTATTTGAACTAATCCTATTTCTCTGGCTAGTATTCATTGCTGTACTGCAGAATTTTTTGATAATTCACGACAGCATATGGCTAAAAAGGTACCATTACCGCCTGCAATCCAAACGATGCTACTGCAATCGTGTGACCACAAATGACACGATGGAAAGATCGGCGGTAAAAAATTCTTCCCAGGATGCGGCTCTCCACTTTTGACGATTGCTAGTAGCAGCTTGTATGCCTTCTTGGTCAGCACATGAGATGAATGAACAATGCTGTGCTAAGTAGGCCTCACATAAGTATGGTACAGGCTTAGCGGGCCTTCTGGAAGGCTGGAAGTTAGATATCCTTAAAACTCTGTAGAAAGTTCCCAAGTGAGAAAACTTCAATTAAAAATAATTCAATTAATAATAAATAAATAATTACCCCTTCTAGATTTGAATACTTCTGCTGTTTCTGACGACCACTCTTACGATCGTGAAGGATCCTGTACATAGTACACCCATCACCACGTCCAAAGCTAAGAGTCAGCTAATTTGTTGTTCGTTATCCGGCACAAAATCGCCGGATAACGAACAACAAAATCTGGCACCCTTATGATTACTTAGTCGAATATAAGGACAATTTTTAAAAATCGTTTTGTGTTTTGTCCACTGATAGTCGAGATACGTTTGCAATGCTAGGTCGGTGCATTCTCTTAGTTCTCAATGGCATAATTAGGCCAAACTATCCACCTGCTCATAGCGCGTTCTGAAATGCAGAACACTGCCTTGCTCATTTCTATTTGTGGGGTTTTCACCAAAATTAATGTACTGTCTGGAAAAACCCGGTCGGTTAGAGGAGAAAGGAATAAACCTTCATACGAATCATTTCTTTTTAAGGATATGCCAGATGTTCATCTTCTATGTACACGATCTTTTGGCTCATCGAAGCTATGCTTGGCATGTGCATAACTTCCGAGTGGTGGGAGGAAAGCCAGTACTTTAATGTCCTATTCTATCCTACTATATATGAAAGCGTTAGTCCGTCTGTTCGTGTGTGTGTCACAAACCTGTGTGAACCAGTAAAACATGTCAAGCGTGTAAAGGTGACCCGCACGTGCATGTAAAACCTGTCAAGGCTGTCCTCATGTGCAATGGATGGAAATGAACCAAAATTAACGGGAAATGAACAGTAAACAGAATAACCGATCGACTATCAATTTTTCTGCAGATTAGACACCTCGGAGGTGGAATAGCACTAATGCGGTGGGCAGCGAACAAAGCTTACGTCAATCGTTTTGAAGATCATCCCTTACTCTATTCTGTGTAATAAACAAGATTAGTTTTTTTTTTTTCTCTAATGGGGCCGAAGGGTCAATAAGCCGTCGTGTCCAAGGCGTTTTGTTTTCGGAGTTTGGGCCGAAATCCCAACCAGACGTTTTGCGGCCGATAGGTTTACGGGTAGTTGCTGAGCAGTAGAAGTAGCTGTTGATGAGCTGCGGGTTCAATACTGGCATACATACTTGGCCAATGACTTGCGGTGACCAGCCGATGGACAAGTCAGTGGTGCATTAACATTCCCGTGCAATCCTGATACCTAGACTGGAAATCCGAACCAAGAACATTGAGTCGGAGTGCATGCGAAAGTCGGCGCCTTCTCAGAGTGCGCTACTTCGCGCCTCGAAGAAAAACACCGATAAGAAGGTTAAAAGGGACTCATTTGACATGTGACGAGGACAATATTACAAATCACGACCTACTATTAGAGAAAGAATGGTTTAAAATTAGTTTTAATTTTTGTTGTTTGTTCGTTATCCGTTTTCCGTTATCCGGCCATTTTTGGGAAAAATTATCCGTTATCCGTTATCCGGGTTTCAAAATTTTGTTGTCCGCTCATCCCTGGTCAATACCCCTTACACTTGTGCCGGAGTGAAATAAATAAATAAATAAATGAAGGCGTAGTGAGTCAAGTACGATCACACTTGTCGAACGAAGCCTTTAAAAGTCTTCTCACGAATGCTGTGCTATGATCTGTGGAACGACTTCTGGATGTGGTCGTGCCTCATATATATATATATATATATATATATATTTATTTATTTATTTATATTTATATATATTTATATATCTTTACTATATATAATCGGGAGAGGCATGAGTCATGTCTGAAGCTTCGCCGCGCTGTCCGAGGCCCGCGGCGACAGCGGGTCTGCCCTGCTGACGAAACATAAGGTGTTGACGGGAGATGTTGATCACATCTAGGGTGTTATCGACCAACTACCAGAGAGATGGAAATCAAAGAACAATCCATGAGGTTTCGAAAGACGTATCTGTTGCGTGTATGTTGACGTAACGTACGGGTTTATTCACCTTTACACTTCATTTCCCCTTCATTTTCGCATTCGATCTCTACTGCAGCTTCCGCACCTTACGGCTGATCCCTTTTGTTCGCTTTTATGGGTTCTGACAGAAGTTTTTATAAAACTACAGAATTATTGACTTTTATGACTTTGGTGCTTGAGAGGATGTGCCGCAGACATCGCTCAACGGGTGCAGGGATTCAGAAGACTTGCCGCAACTGTCATCTAGGTGCGTCGGGATGCAGAAGACTCCCTAACACTAGAAACAGCATATTATGATGGCCGATGGTGTTTCGATCGGGGAGTCGGTCCTATTAGTCGCTCTGAAAATCAATATCGATATTATCTATTCTTGAGCGGCGTTGTCTGTTCTCTCCAGACTTGATCGATCTAGGTGGGTGCTCCGATGGCCGACGGAAGGTCGATCAGGAAATCAGCCACCATGACGAAGTTTCCATCAAGCAATCAATATCAACCGATACTATTGATTGGTCAACGTCATGGTCTGGAAGACGCTTCTTTTGATTTGGAAATTGTTCACTTTGATTTCAAGAGCATGCATACTTCGCGCGCTGGATTATTAAGCTATTTCTACCTGTCTAGGTCCTCCTTTTAAGGGGTGGACCAGGAGAGGTCAGCGAAGAAAGTTCGTCGAACGTACGCTCGGTTCGACTACGGTTTTAACCAAGCCTTGCTCCTTGGTCCTCCATTTTCGGCAGTGCTTTGACCAGTTTCCATACTACTGTATGCAGAGGAGGATAGTTTTTTGTCTTAAGTCACCATTTCCGAAATTCATCACACCTCGTGGCCTAGAGCATGACGACTGGACAGAAATTTTGCCAGAAATTCGATTAGGCTTGACGAGCTGCAAAAGGTTGTCAACACAACCTTAGACGAAGCTGGAGCGCTGCGGACATTTTCCTGAGCGCTGTACTGGGATGTGACTGATATTCAGCAAGGCATCAATCGATCTGTAGTAGGCGTTCACTTCAACGTGTTCGACTTCGACGCTAGGAATGCTTCCTTACTCAGCGTTGGTTGCCGGCGACGGATGCTGGCTGAGGAAGCATCCCCAGCTAGGTTTGGGATACGTTCCCAGCGTGGCCCGCCATACCCGAAGCCGGCAGCGGACGCTGGTATATATATATATATATATATATATATATATATATATAGGGTGGCCGATAAGTATTGTCGCGATATTTGCGCGCACCTTCTACTCTCAAATTTTTTTGAAATCGTGTGTCTTTACGTTCATCGTTTACGACATTAAATCCAATTTCTTGCGATATATGAAAATTTTTGTTTGTAGTCTATATGCGACCGTACCCTCATCGAGAAGCAGTAACCCCGCCTCGCTGAAAGCGGAGAGTCCACCACCGCCATTGCAAGGAAGCCCAGTATTCCATTGAGAATAGTTTTAGCAAGCAGTGGAATGAGAAAGGGAACGTCACCATAGAGGTAAAGTCAGGTTGTCCTCGTTCTGTGAATACAAGGAAGAACCGTGTGTCAAGGAGTGATCTCATGTCGAGTTCTGTGTGTTATAGTAGAGACGTTCCGTTCCTAGTATTGATTGCCGGTGCCAGATGTCCTTTGTACTTTCGAACTTCGTATGCTATAGGTCCCCGCGCGAACGTTTCCCGCGCTACCGTAACCCGAGGCCTATATAAGGCGAGTCCCCAGTAGTGATTTATTCATTCAACGTCTGTCTTGGCCCCGAGCGGCCGGAATAAACCCTTCATCGAAGCGAACGTGTTCTCCGGCCATCCCAGCGGGTCGACAACGTTGACTTGGGGGCCGAACGCTTCGCAACTCGGATACCGCCCTTAGGCCGGGAAGAACGGCTACGGCGAGAACTCCTGTCTCCTCGGAGGCAGCGTACACTACTGGGCAAGGGCCAGCGTCGCGCGGGAGTGCGTCGGAGAGCCAGCCCGGAGTACCACGGAGCTTCGTGCAGCACGTGTCGCGCTACGCTTGCTCGGCGTCTGAGTCATCGCTGAGTCACAGACGCCTTGAGCGCGAGAGGCGCACACGTGCACTTGCGGGCGCTGTGTTGCTTCCGAGGCAGAGAGCTCACGGGCAGCTCCGTGCGAGGGGCCAGTGCGCTGCTAGTGTACGGTGCCTGGAACGAAACGGTCAGGAGTTCACACACATCAGTTGCAGAAGTGCGAAAATGGCGAACGACCAAATGGAGATTACCTCGCCCGAGTTGGAGAGACTACTGCTCGACGAGCCAACCGCGGAGGAGCAGCTGTCATCGATGAGGGCGACACTAACGGAGATGGCGAATGCTGTGAAGACGCTGGCACAGCAGAACGTCGCGCAGGTGAGGCAAATAGTGCAGACCTTAAGTGGCCACCTGGTAAGCTTGGAAAGCATGCCGGCAGCGGTCCTTGAGGACCTAGACCAAGGGTCTACGCGGGCGGCTACCAAGATGGTGACCACAATGGCGCATTCTGTAAGGGAGCAGGTCCTGCTAGAATGCGGCGCCATGTCTGTGGAGCTAGACAAGTTGAAGAAAATAGAGAAAGACCAAACGGCTCTGAGTGAGCTGTTGTCTGGTAAATTTTCTTCACTACTCCGCTCAGTGCTTACGGGCACTGAACGTGACGAAGCTTGCATGCGTGAGCTAGAGGAACTGCTCGATGTTGAGGCCGAGGAAGTAGTGCACAAAATAAGATTCCTACTCGGTGGCACTCGACAAAATGAAAGAGCTATTCTGAAATCACGATCTGTTCAGATCACGCCATCCCTGGATCCCGCAACAGTGGTGACGAAGCAGGTGGACATTCAGCAGATGAACGCCCATGAGTTCGACAACGTCGAGTACCACGCGTCGTTTGACCCAATTGCGGCGGCACAAGGCGAGTATCTTCGTGATGACCTAGCGTCCACGGATTCGAATACGGGTCTAAAGGCTCGATTTCAGCTAGGAGGGACGAGCTCGCCGAGGCCGATGCGAATGGCGTGGCAACCACCGTCTCCGACCCAGAGCGGATTGAAAGGTGGGTACGACAGAGCCGATTCCAATGCCAATCTGGGGGCAATGTTCGCTGCAATGACATTGCCTGACGTTGGGAAGTATAGAGACCCTCAGGGCAGAAATTTTAAGGATTTTGTCATTGGGTTTAACATGAAGTACCGCAACCTGGGGTTGCCGAACGACATGTTAATCCACTTATTCATGACAAAACTGGAGGGCTACCCTAAATCGGTGGCAGACGCGCTGCCGAAAACCGTCAAGGAGGGAAACTTCGAATACTTTGTGGAGCAGATGAGCGCGAAGTTCGCTTCCAATGACTCTGCGACACAAATGAAGGCATACATGGAGCTCAAACATCTCCGGAAGGAAGGAGACGTGACACGCTACTGCCTGAAACTCGAAGTCCTCACCCGCCAAGCCTACCCAGATCTAACAGACGCAGAGCTGTCACGAACAAGAGCTGGGGAACTGGTTAGCCAGTTAGCAGACTGGCCAGAATACCTTCAGCTTTATACAGCTATGGAAACAGCTCCGAAAGAGCTTGCCTACGAGCTTGTGAAAAGCATGGCACAGCGATGCGAAAGGAGCAAGGAAGTGGCGTCAACAGTACGGGAAGTAGCAGTGGCCACCCGACAACAGGCGAGAGAGAATAGGAGGAGCCTTCCTACGAAGCCGTCACAGTTCCAACGTAAAAGTGGTCAGAACCCCGTAGAAGCGTCTCCAGGGTGTCAAAACGGCCAACCCAAAGAACATTGGAATAGTAAGGCGAAATGCTTCAACTGCGGAAACGTTGGGCACCTGGCACAGGAATGCAGGAAAACGACGTCCGCAGGACCAAGGAGGCTAAGGAGGGCTGAGGAAGCCCAACAACACCCACAGCATGGGGAGGATTCTGTGAAGAACTTCACAGTGTCCCTGGGAAAGTGGATTTGTGGGTCCACTACCGCAGGAAATGCAGACGATGACTTGGTGGGGAAGCCGACGATGGCAGAGGTCCACTTATTGGGGCTCTCCAGGCGGGCTCTGCTGGACTCCGGATCACAAGTCAGCATAATCCCACTAGAGACGCTGAACACCGCTTGGAAAGCAGGCTTCGACCTGAACGCGGATGTGGAAGAAATTCCACTGACGGAGAAAGCGGCGGTGTATGATGCGTCCGGAAACCAAATGACGTTTAAGGGGGCCGTGAGACTGACCATGCAGCTGCAAGATGGTATCAAACAGCGGATTGCATGTTTTGTCATGAAAGGAGGAGACGGAATGATAGTTCTGGGCACTAACGCGCTCCAGAAGCTCGGAGTAAACCTGCCCGTAATAACCGAATCTCCTCAGGTAGCAGTAGCTAACAAGACACGGAAAGCCTCTAAACGAAAGTCTTCGCGGAAAAACCGAAAAGAAGGTCGAACACCAACAGGTGTCACGGTAGCTAAGCGGATGTACCTTCGACCCGGAGAAACGAAACTGCTACAGCTAAGTTGCAAAGGGCTAGAGGGAAGCGGTATAATGTGGTCCAAGTCCACGTTAGTGCCGCACCTTATTTGCAGCGCTACTTCTCCACAGATGGAAATACCTGTCACTAACAATTTGGCTAGCTCGAAACTCTTCAAGTTAGGAGAAGAGGTAGGACAGTGCGAGCAGACCAAAATAGTGGAGCGAGAGCCACTCCGGTGGCAGAGCGACATGCTGGAACGAACAGCGGGCGAACAGGATAATCGGCTAGATATCCTGTTGAGCATGCTGAACAGCAGCAAGACCTCCAAATTGGACAGCAGTCCATTAGAGGATTTGGTCAAGAAGTACTCCGACGTTTTTGCGGTCACCGATCAAGAATTGACTCAAACGAGCCTGGTGGAACACACAATAGAAACAGGGGATGCCAAGCCCATTCGGCAAAAAGCTCGTCCAATCCCTCTTTCCACGAGAGTCGAGTTGCGCCGTATCCTGGACGATCTATTGCAAAGGCAAATAATCGAACCGAGCAAGGCGAGTTGGGCATCACCCATAGTCCTTGTACAAAAGAAGGATGGATCCCTCAGATTGTGTGTGGACTACCGCAAACTGAACCAGGTCACAAAACTGGATAGCTACCCACTACCGACAATAGACTCGATACTGCAGAGCCTCGCAGGAAGGAGATGGTTCTCTACCCTCGATCTCTCCTCAGGATACTGGCAGATATCCCTTTCGAGAGACGCTAGGGAGAAGTCTACGTTTACAACAACAGAGGGGCTATACCAGTTTCGAGTACTACCCTTCGGGCTAGCCTCCTCGCCGGCCGTTTTCCAACGTCTGATCCACGCAGTCCTGGACACACTGTTGGGTGACGAAGTGTTCTGCTATCTGGATGACATTATGATAGCAACTACGACATTAGAACGCCACGTACTCGTAATGGAAAAGGTGTTCAACGCGTTGAGGAGAGCGGGGCTGAAGCTGAACCCGAAGAAATGCGTTCTGGCAGAAGAACAGGTGCATTTTCTAGGACACATAGTCAACGCCGAAGGTCTCCACATGGATCCGAATAAGGTAGCTGCAATAGAGAATTACCCGCTGCCACAGTCAAGATCCGACCTTCGGACGTTTTTGGGGATGTGCTCCTACTACAGAAAATTCGTGCTGGGATTTTCGAAGGTGGCGGCGCCGTTGCATGCGCTGACTTCGGAAAAAGAGAAATTTGAGTGGAATGCTGAGGCGGAAAGATGTTTCAGCCAGCTCAAGACCATTATAACGAAGGCACCGGTTCTTGCACAACCAAACATCGAGGAAGCCAGAAGTGGCAGAAGGCCCTTCAAGATTCACACGGACGCAAGTCACCAAGGATTAGGGGCAGTCCTCAGCCAAGAAGGGGACGACGGGCTCCTACATCCAGTGTTCTTCGCCTCGAAAGGACTTTCCGATGCGGAAAAGAACTATCATGTGACGGACTTGGAGGCATTAGCCGTAGTATTCGCACTACGGAAGTTTCACATGTTCGTCTATGGCCTACCAGTGGAGGTATATACGGATCATCAAGCCCTGACAGCACTTTTTAAGCGGACAAATGTGTCACCAAGAGTGCTCAGGTGGGCACTGGAGTTGCAGAAATACAACTTAAAGATGGTCTACCTGAAAGGCGCGGCTAATCGAGTAGCGGATGCGCTCAGCCGAGGAGCTTTTAATCTGAAAGACGCCGAACCTGGCGAACCCATACCAAATGAGGTAATCGTGGCGTCTGTGGCGGAACCAGAGTGGACCACCGAATTGAGGCAACATCCAGCATATGGAAAGGTCATTCGGGACCTTGAGGAAGGGAACTTGAACAGCAAGGTCGAGTCCCTCGAAGGAAGTCGGAAGCTCAAGGTGGCCGACTTTATGTTAGAACGAGGATATCTCGTTCTCTTAGACTCCGACGCTCACAGGAAAGTGGTACCACCTTCCAAGCGCAAAGCAGTATTCCACGAGGCCCACCATGGAGCGCTGGCAGGACATTTTGGTCCAAAGAAGATCCTGAAACAGCTGTCAAAAACCATGTTTTGGGAGACCATGAAACGTGATATAGCGCTATGGTCAGAGGAATGTCGCGTTTGTCTATGCCACAACAAGCAACATCCCATGGTGCCCCCTCTCAAACCCATCGTAACGACACGGCCATATGAGGTGGTTGGGGTCGACATCCTCGAGATGGGGCCAACAACGGAAGGGAACCGGTACATCCTCTCGGTGGTGGACCACTTCACCAAGTTCGGGGCCGCTTACGCGATCCCCTCGAAGAATGCGAACATAGTGGCCCGCGTGTTCTTCGAACGGTGGGTCGCAGAAGGTTGTCGCCAACCTAAATGTATCCTATCAGATCAAGGAGGTGAATTTGAGAACTCGTTGATGGAGGAGCTGCGCGGTATGATGGGAATCAACCACATATTCACCAAAGGATACAATCCGCGTGAAAATGGAGTCACGGAGAGATTTAATCAGACTCTGATTCAAATGTTAAGGAAGAAAGTGAAGGTACCAGCGGAATGGGACAAAGTTCTCCCATTTTGTGTGTTTGCGTACAACACATCACCTCACGAATCTACGGGCGAGTCTCCCTTCTTCCTTCTCCATGGTTTCGACGCGCACGTGCCCTGGGATACGCTTCCGGATCACGACGTTAGCAAATATGCAGTCGATATCGAGAGCTACGTCCAGGAAGTAGCTATTGCAACCCAAGCGGCCAGGGATTTCGCCAAAGGGGTCAACGAGAAAATGCGAGGAAAAATGAAAGCCGCATACGACCAAAAGAATAGAGTATGTGAGAATCCACCTAAAGTAGGCGACAGAGTCTACATGAAGATTCCCACCGAGAAGCAGTCGTTCAGCAACCCCAAGTTGGCAAATCCTTGGGAGGGCCCCTACCGGGTCATTGAGGTTAGCGAAAATAGTGCGCTAATCACTCTGATAAATGTCGACCGCGACCCCGTCAGAGTTCCGTTCGACTCGCTAAGAAAGTTGCCACCAGGGGTAACAGACGAACCCCTCATTACCAAAAGAACGAGGAGAAAAAGAGGAAGACCCAAGAAAGTACCCAATGTAGGAGATGGGGTAACTTCTAAAAAGGTCTTCTGTTTCAGGACAATGGTGCTCGCGGACGACGTCCTCAACTTACGTCGCCGTTGCAACTGCGGCCTCTTCGGGCAGATGGCGCACGTAGCACTCCCGGAGCTGAAGCATCCCATGGCCAGATCAAAGAAAGTCCACGACATGTTCCCGCTCGCGAACGTGGCATCGATCTCGGAACAGGAGTGCTGGGGGGACGAAAGGAAGGAGGAGGAGCTGCGGAAAAAACAGTCGTCCTACCTCACCCCCTACGGACTCGCCCTGGCCATGAATGCCCATCGTCGCAGATGCCACGAGTACGCGGAGGCCGTGCAGAACGCGAAAGGGAAGCGGTTCGACCACACACCAGCGTTCCCGCAAGGAGTGCTCTATGACACCGGAGCACACCTCACCACCGCCATCGCAATGCTGGACCAGCTGGGGCGATCTGGACTCAACCCTACGGACGACCAGAAGGTGTTCATCGCCCTTCCGCAAGCGTTCTGCAGAGTGAATGCAGAGATCGGATACCCGGACCACGTCACCATATACGTGTACGCGGATTGGTCCACCCTCGCTTCGAAGCTCCTGGTCATCCCAATCACCACGACGATGATTGTGGTCTGGCCCGATCGCATGCCGGAGAGCAGGCCCATGCGCCAGGTGCTGATTGGACTGGAGAGGAATCTCCAATGCGGAGGAACACTGTTGCTCTTCCCAAGTCCCTATGAGGACACGAACGAAGCGGAATGGCGACGCATGGGAGAGGTCTGCCAGGAGTTCGTCAAGTATATGACGAGCCCGGAGCGTGCGTTCGAAGCAGTGGTTCGGGATCACTACAGCGACGTGCTCCACGCCTCACCCTATACGCACCCGGCAACGTGCCTTGGGACGGAGCCACGATTCAAGCGCTCACCCTTCGTCGACAGGCAGGTGCTTCTCTTCCTGGAAAAGCTCCGCCTCACGGCGAACGACATCGTCAAGCTGCCGGAGTTCCGCTATGCGTCGTCAGAGGAAAAGGAGAGACGGCGGCAGGAGAAGATCCTGAAGGCGAAACGCCGTTGCGACGAGAGGAAGCCGAACTTCTTCGTGATCCAGGACCCGGACCGACAGCGCCACAAGAAGGCGATAACGTTCGACGACGCCAGAGCCGCGGACAAGAGAGGACCACATCACGACCGCGACGATTCGAGACGTGTGCACCGACATCCTTCACCGCCATCGAAAAAGCATACCGACGACGACCGCTGCCGGAAGTCAACAACATACAACGACGCCAGAGCTGCAGACTGGAGGCGATCGCACCACGACCACGACGAGATGAGACATGATCACCGACGTCAATCTGCGCCATCCAGGAACCACTCCGACAACGACCGCAACCGGAAGGACCGTGGATCGAGCCGCTAGGACAAAGCTACATCGTCGGGACGACTCTCCTCCCACCGGAGGCATGTCAAGGAGTGATCTCATGTCGAGTTCTGTGTGTTGTAGTAGAGACGTTCCGTTCCTAGTATTGATTGCCGGTGCCAGATGTCCTTTGTACTTTCGAACTTCGTATGCTATAGGTCCCCGCGCGAACGTTTCCCGCGCTACCGTAACCCGAGGCCTATATAAGGCGAGTCCCCAGTAGTGATTCATTCATTCAACGTCTGTCTTGGCCCCGAGCGGCCGGAATAAACCCTTCATCGAAGCGAACGTGTTCTCCGGCCATCCCAGCGGGTCGACAACGTTGACTCGTGCGATCATTAATAAGAGAATCGACAGAAACGACAGCATATCTCTTAACAAGATCGCAAAGAGCCTCGGAATCCCTCGTTCTACTGTCCAGTAAATTGATAAGAATGAACTAGGACTTCGCAGCTATCGTCTGCTCAACGGACAGCAGTTGACAGAGGCAGTCAAGGAAAAAGTGCAAGGAGCTGCTACGGCTTTTCTCAGTGCGCCGCGTCGAAGATGTGCTATGGACCGATGAGAAAAGTTTCACTATCGAAGTCGCACACAATGCTCAGCATGATCACCTGCTCTTCAGACCCGATCAAGGACACACTTGGAAAAGGAAGATCGTTACAAAATCGCTGTTTTCCAAAGGACTGATGGTGTAGGCAGGTATCACAGCAAACAAGGCGACGTCGCTGCTTTTTGTGAAAAGAAACGTGAAAATCAACGCTGGAACATACCAAGAGGTTCTAAAAAATGTGGTCCTTCCCTTCTATGAAATAAAAAATCCCGAGATGATCTTTCAACAGGACTGGGCCACTGCCGATGGAGCGAGGACGACGATTGCGTATCTGGACGCCAACTTCCCTGGATACCTAACGAAGGATCAGTGGCCGTTTAATAGCCCGTATTTAATTCCCCTCGATTTTGCCATACGGGGATACCTAGAGCAGAAGCTGAGGAAGAGGACTATCACCAATTTGGACCAGTTTCGCACCGAACTTAATCAAGCCTGGGCAGAAATCGACGCCAACTACCTGCGGCGCACCGTGGAGTCAGTGAAATCAAGACTTGAAGCCTGGGTAAAACCCAAGGAAGGTCACTGCGAAGCACTCTTGTGAAATCCAATCTACATTTTGTTAGTTATATTAAGGAATAATAGTTTTTCAGAAATCTTGCGTATTGTTGAAAATATGACGTTTTTCGCGACGACAATACTTATCGGCCACCCTGTATCGGCCAGCGTAGAGCTCGTTGAAACGTGCACGTACTCCAGATTGATTGCTAACTTGGTACCACTCACATCCCAGTACAGCACTCAGAAGAATGTACTCTTCGTCTAGCGGTGTGTTCGCAGCCTATTGCAGCTCGTTAAGCCTAATGAAATGTCTGACATTTCTGTCCAGCCGCCGTGCTTTAAGCCACGAGGTGTGATGAATTCCAGAAATGGTGGCCTAACCAGGATACTATCCCAACGGTAGGTCGGAACGGCGCAAGTGTTGTATATGGGCAGAACGGCCTCTCCCTGGGAAGTAACAAACTGCAGGTATCTCGACCCAATACAACTCTGCTCAGAGTTAGGGGCGACGGAAGTCGCCTGTTGGCGCCCTGTTGATTCACTTGCTCCACAGCTGACGGGCGCGCGCGGGATGAGGGCTGGTATCGCGAAGTCGCAGTGCACAGATGGCGTAACAGGGAAGCGCCCGGGCTCGTCACCGAGGGATCGGGGTTTGGATTCCAGACGGAAGAGTGCCGGCGCCTGCGCCGACCCTACATCTCTAGCCGCACGTGCAATTCATGCGACTGCTTTCCCACGATGGAGAGACTTCACATGAGATCCAAAAGAAAGAAGATGTGACGGGATTTGGAAGTACCACTGTTGCGAAATGGCGTCGTTCGAACCTGTTCAAGCGATGTTTGCTCCCTCACAGCAAAGGGGTAGAGATATAGCGATATATATCCTACCTCGAGATCGTCAGCTGTGCTATGAGTGGGCGTATAGGAAGACACTATCAGACGGAGAGACCAGCACCTTTGTGTGCTGTGGATACCGATCGCTTAAGGATCGAGAACGCGAGGTGTACCATCAGCCTCTGCCTTTATGCGAAGTCAGAAGTGGACACTTCATAACGGATCCTGAAAATCCGGTCCGCCCCCACTTCTGTGAGCCAAGAAACGCCCCTCGCTCTATTATGCGCCGTAAGATGATGAGAGGTGCAACGAATTGAGTGCACACCCTATACGGGAACTCCAACCAGCGTTATCCAAGGCTTAGTAGCTGATTTGGCACAGCCGCGCTTCGGTAAGGTGACACATGGGAACAAATATTGTTTAGAGAACGATAGTTATGGTTTCAGGCGATAGTTTCACAGCCCCAGAGCGGATGGCAATGGTGGAACAGCTAACTGTTCCCTCACGGAATGGGCAGGATAACCTGCGAACTTCGTTGAGGGGTTTCACAGTAAACTTCTAAGGGCGTTTCCTACTGGCACCCCCGCTATGGCAGCTCTATTACAGTTTTTGGCCTCACAGTTAACTATGGCCAAATCTCAGATCCTGCTTATACCAAATGGGGAAATGGCGACCAGATATATCCGAAGTAGCGAAGCCTGCAGGCAAAATGAAATACACGATGAAATGAGACGCTTCGTACAGCTCCTCCAGGCGGCTGGTCGTCCACCTACCAAAAGAGAGTGTAAGGACCACCTTGGTACCTTAGCCAGCAACCTTGCCCGCTAGTTAATTCTCAATGTGCCCCGTCCCCTCGTTGTACTCCTCTGAAGAACCCTACTCATGTTATCCTGCCCATTCCCTGAGGAAACTGTTAGCACACTTGCCTTTGCATTCAGGTATATGCTTGCTCACAAATGAAATCTCATGCTTCACACGACTCAGTTTTTTTGTTTGTTTGTGTTGTCATTTGTACTTTAAACGCTTTGGTAAGGAGTGTTCTGAAATATTTGTCTCAAACAAAAGACAAGTCTCAGGCATGTCCCTAGACAACCTGCAGAAACTCGGTGACCGTTGTGGCTGGGTCAGTGTATTTCCTCAGTGATATCACAAATAGTACGATTCGTGTGGAAATATATCACGCTGTGATGAGACGCCGGTCGTGCAAGTCGCCCAAGAAACAGCATGCTCCCACGCGAGATGGTAGATGCGCGCGAAATAGCGGAGAGGCAGCGAGAGGTGGCAGACACGGTCCCACGCGAGACGGTTGTGCGCGCGAAATAGCGGAGAGGCGGCGAGAGGTGGCAGACGCGCTGCAAATCGACGTGACTCAGCAGTAGCGGGGACGAGCGGGGCCGAGTTGCCCGTCAACCCGTCAATTTGGGGTGCGGCGCGACTGGCCGCGCCGCGCTCCGAATTTGACGCGCCGCTGCGCGATTGCATTCAGAAAGGGGAGCGTCAGCGACGCGCGACCACGAGCTTCTGCTAACTACGGTCCGTGCTCCGGAAACGGTCCATGAGTCATTGAGGGAGCAAAACAGGAAGGATTCGTCTGGCTGGTCAGCGCAATGCATGTTGCCAATGTTTGTCGTAAGATTCCTATGGGGAGCGACGAATCCTCTCTTAAACCTGGAGTCGAAGCCGTCCGCTAAACCTACGGTTGAAACTGGTGAGTGTGGTATTGAGTCGAATCCGCAGCAATGCAAACGGCACTAAACCACTCCTTATTTTGCGATATGTTCGGGTCCAAAAGTAAAACTGCTGGAAGGTACTAACCACTCAAAATTCTTTCTCATATGGCCATTCTGGAATCGCTGTGCACTAAGCATGCCTTTAGCGTGGTATGTGAAGCTTCGTGAATGTCTACAGATCTCCATTCTCTCCCTAGGTTACAGAAGATACGGGCCAAGGTCATGGTCACCGATTTCGCTCAAACTCCCTAATCATCCAAACCTAGTAATCGCCTGTAACTTCAAAAAACGATGTCAGATTCGTGATCAGCACCCTAAGTACCCCCTCCTTCAATGAAATTTGGTCGAAAAGGTGAAATCTCCCATCCTACACCGAGTCTGCCGCGGCTGATCGCGCCGCGCCGCGCCCTTCCCCTCAGCGGCGCGATTCGCCGAATACCGTAACCCAAAATTCCGTCAGTGTGGTGTTTTGCGGCGGCGGAGTATAGAAGCGATGCGGCGCCGCCTCGCGACGCGAAAAATCGATAGCCATGCCGACCATCACGCCGCGCCGCGGGGCGGCGCAAGTGTAAAAGGCGCCTTACACGAGCTAAAATCAAGAAAGAGTAAGGGGCTTACTGCGGGAAAACCAGTTTTCTGAGGAAATTGTTAGAAGTGCTAAGTCGCTTACCTAAACAACTTTGAGCAATTAAAGCGTTGAAAGCGGAAATAACTCTATTTGAGAAGAACTTTAACCTGGTATTAGTGCGGGAAACATGTGTTGCAAGCTTGTATCTGCCCCGTCTAGTCTTACCAGTCTTGGTTAGGCTAGCGTAGGAGTGTGTCCAGTTCGACGTGAAAATTGTATAAAAAGGGAAAAAGAACGCTGTCGTCCCCAAGTGTCGAACGAATCGTAAAATTGTGTAGGGCTGTCGTAGTATTACCGTGATCAACTTGTCCAACTAACTGAGAATATCCAACATTCTCAAGCTTGAACAATGAAGGGAGAGCATTTCAAAACGTGTCAGTTAAGGGGTATCAGTTAGTGAAGTAGATGCTAAGGCTTCCCGATGGGAAACGAGATTATGCATGAGCCGCTGAAGTCGGTGCACAGTCCTCTCCGGAAGATCAGAACAGGCCCTCTTCGGCGCGTTAACTGCCTTCGCGCTTACGTGAAGATCGCAATATACCCACGTTTTTAGGCTTGATCACGAAGCGACCAACGCTTCACTTACGTCCATCAGCACGATTCGCCGGGAAAGCAGAAAGTAGAAGTCTACGTGTGACGTGTCTAGAAAAATGCGTGGCTTCAAGCTCAAGAAATGTGCGTTAAAAATATCCCGAAGACGGATCAGACAAACGTGATCGATATTGACCAGCAATGGAAACAACACAACACAGATCTCCGGTTTATAGACTCGGTTGAAAAACGTATTCTGGGGCCGGATTCATCAACGACTTACGTAAAAGCTCAGATAACGCGTCTTATCGCTCACCATATCGCTTGATAAGCTTACAATTCTCCGTTGAAGTCACGTAAGTCGTTGATGAATCCGGCCCCTGGACAGCTCATCAGCACAGCCGCTCAGTGAGAACTTGAAATGGAGACAGTAAACGCCTACGGTAGAAGCTTCGCGAAGGTTACGCTGCCGACAAGAGCCCCAGCAGACAATCGCTGCAGGTGCTCCTGAATCGATACCGAACCACCGCTTCATTAGCGGGCACGCAACGGCACCCGCGACAAGAACCCAAATGAACCTCCTTATCCGACGGCGTCACAGAAAGCAGGGAGGGCTGCGTAACAGCGCAAACCGTGGCTGTTCAGCGGCTCCACTGACGCAAGGCAAAGCAGGCGGGAGGCAGGCCAATAATGAAGTCTCCAGCGAAAGACCTCGTTGGCAGAAGAATAGACGACAACGTATCACGAGAATGCCGAGCCTCAAAGACGAGAGAACCTGGAGTTTGCTGAGCAGTCGCCAGTCTCCAACCTGCGAAGACGCCGCAGTCTGGCGATGGAAGCGGCGCTGGTGGGGCGATCCGCACATGAGCTGTGAGCTGACACAGCCCCAAGCTCTGATCTTTGGTAAGCACCGGTGAAGCGTAAACGTTCCCCTTTTGGTATGCTACCTTATGCGTCGACTCGTCGAATCCCCGGACACTTCAGAAGCGGAGGGAAGATGTGGAATGTCGGAGCGCGGGATGACTGCAAGGCAGACCAAACACGTGCACGGGGCCGTCTCAGTACACGAGATCGCAGCGCGCTGCTCTCCTGTGGACCACCTCCGTGCTCTGCCGCCGCACAACTCTTTTTTCGCAGCAGCCGACGAACAGAGCGAGCTCATGGCTCTGAATTGCTCCACAGCTGTTTCTGCGTAGCGAAGAATCAGTTTCCGGCCATCAGATAAATACAGTACAAATACAAGTAAATAGTGGAAGACTAGAGAGGGGCCCAAGCTGGTCCTCTCTCACAACTCGCAACTTGACTCCAGCCGCACCAATCCTAGGTGTTCTTGACCAGGTGCAGCGCATCGGTCCAAGCTCGACCTCTGCAGCTTAAAAGTTCCTGCGCAGATCCGTCGGATGCCAGTCGGATCAGGACTGGACCCCTCTAGACTCGCAATGGCCAGGTCGCTCTGAGCTGGAAGGGGGAGGTCGAGGGACGGTCCGGAGCGGCCGACGAGAAGTGCGAAGCAGCGTCGGAGCGCGGGGCACGGGGCGGGGGTGGCGAGCGGCGCGGCGGCGCTCGCGGGGCTCTCCGCCCTTCGCGGTCGGCGCGTCGGAAATTCGCGGCGGGTCCTGGGCGTGGGGGGGGGGGCTTTGGGGCTTCACCGAGCTCGCGCTAGACGCAGCCGCTCCACGGTACTGCAGATGGAGACGGAGTCCGTTAGATCCGAAAGGCCGGAAGCAGAGCTTTGTGGCATGTGGCATGCCACCATGCCGCGATAAACCTCACGGCTTTTGACGCGGCGAGATGCCGCAGGGGGATTCCTGCACGCATTACTACGCACTGTGGCACTGTATAGAGGGACCGCTTTAGTAAGGTGTTCTTAGGAGGTCTACCGACTATCAAATCGAACTCCATGCAATTCCAAACTGGAAACGTGCTCTACGCACTGAAGGATCAAAATGTCGTTTTCAAATAGGTCGAGCACTTGGTGTGCCCTTAGAAGGTCTCTCGTCTATCTAATTATATTCCTCTCGCAATTTCAGCCTGGAAGCAGGCCTCGCAGTTAATTCTGATATAAATAAAACTGATATTTAACGAAAATAAACAACGCCTAAAAAGTCGCCAAAAGGGTTATTTAGGGAGACTAGCTCAACCGATAGAGATCGAAATTCTAATACAGGAGATGGCAGAGTTCACATCAGTAGCCTGAAAGCATACCTCGCAGCTAATTCTGATATAAATAAAAACTGATATTTAACGGAAGTTAAACAGCGCCTGAAAAAAATTGTTGTAAGGGTTATTGAGGCAAGATTCTTTCCTGACTCATTCGATAGAGCTCGAAACTCTAATATAGGAGATGGTAGGGTTCAGATCAATCCCAATTTCTGAACTGCCAGTGCAAGCCATCTGAGCCTCCTATCCTTCTATCGATTGTAATCACACCAAATCTCGTCGACCTACAGGCTCCCGTGGTTGGCTGGGACATCATCGTCTTCAGAGTGAGGGCTTCCTTGGCCCATCGCGAAGCGGCGGATGTCACGGCGCGAGTCGACGCTAATTGGCTCCGCAGGCACTGTCCCGCGTCTTTGTCCGCGCCGTTTTCAGGCAGAACGTCCCTCTCCCAGTCACTGTCACCACCGTTACAAATGAATGACCTGAATGTACACTACAGCTTCGTCTATTGCTATAATCTAACTTTAATTTGAGCTGCAAACCTTTTGTAAGTTAATCGTAAGTTCAGAGCACGACAGGGCCATTCCAGGTTTACTTTTGGCTTATCAGCCCGCCCTGAAGTGAAACCACTTTTTGCCGTTTTTGGACCACCCAAAGGCATTTAGTAAAAACGAAACAGCTCTGTGATCCTCGTCCGATGCCCTACAAGACCATATAGGTCTCGTTCAGGATCTTCGGATCGAGTTCACTGACATCCGCTGAAAATAGCGCAACGCCGATATTGACTACGAGTGACTTTCTGCTGCTCGTGTCTCATTGTGAACTGTAGAAGGACCGGTCGGCGACAGTAGTGTGCATGCCCCATTCGTCCCTGCTGGCTATCTGACATGGGAGAACATCAGCGCTTGCGGTGGACCCAATTGGTGAGTTCATCTCTCCCACTTGGTCCCTCCTTTTGTGCTCGCACAGAAGGTCCGAAACGCTAGGATAGTTATGATAGAGTACAACAGCGCAAATAATGCACCACGTTCAAGCCTCTGAAGACGACGAAAAGTTGAAACGTCAGGCCCTGCTAAATAAGGATCTACCCATAAACCTCATGTTGCTCCCTAACTGATAGAGTCTGGCTGCTGGTAGTGTCATTGCTTCGTTTTTACTGAATTTCACATCGTGCATGCTAATGTTTTGCTCAATCTTTTCGCCTTTATTGAGGGCTCTCTTTGAAGTTTGCTTTGGGAGAAACACAGCCAGTATACACGCGAAACAGTGAAGACATGTATGTAGATGAAAGCAATAAAAATTAAATAAAAAAGACAATAGGCCGATGACCACTTTTCCTCAATACAATCCCCCTATCTCCTATCTCCCTATATATAAAAGAGGAAGGGTTTTTTGTCCGATGTTAGCCACCCGTACTCCGTATACTGCCTAGCCTCGCCGGTTTAATGACCCAAGTTTGGGGTTCGTTTCCAGTTGTCCAACACCAAAACGCTTAACAGTTGTCCTAGACTGTTGTTTACCATCGACTGCCAGGGTGATATGACGAGGTTTCGCAATACGTGTCTAATGGTCATACCTCAGTGTTCCTTCCCAGCTCTCCTCCTGTGTGGTGCAACTTTCCACTATTTTTACCGGTGGCAAATACGAAAATACTCAATGCAGTGGAGTTCGACTCGATTCCAATTTGGTCAACGGCCCATGGTTGTTCATCCGATTCTCTGTTGTCGTCTGCGGTAAGAACGGGACCTTCTAGGGCGAAAGGAACCATTCTGTGAAACAGTCAGATCTATGGACTTCGTAAATATCTTCTAAAGACATATGTAGTATACCTTTGTCCTTGGGAAAAAATTTCGGATTTCGAATGATCGAATAATATTCGATTTTCAAAATTTCGAATTTCGAATGATCGAATAATATTCGATTTCCAAAATTTCGAATTTCGAATGATCGAATATTATTCGATTCTCGAAATTTCGAATTGTCGAATATTCGAATAATCAAATGAACACCTCACTTGTTGTGGTCACCCAATGAATGACATTTACTTATTTTTTGTTACCCACTGTAAACAGCGTTCGACAGAGCGGCATATACAAAGGCTCAGATTGTCATTACTCTTATACCAGTTGGTTAATTGCGAAAAGGATAGGTAATTATCAATCACGGTACATCGATTTCTATCAATGGATCTCCTGTCCCGTGGCCGACATACCCGCGCTACTCTTACGTTAAATCAGGGCTAATGGAGGGGAGTGTGGCGAGTCCAGTGAGTGATAATCGCTACTGAGGCTGAAGGCGACGAGCGAGGCGAGGGCGAGCTGAGGACCGAACCGAGGCTGTGGAAGTCGGTGTCCAGGCTCAGATGCCGTTATTCAAGCGCCGCGAAGGCTGCTCCATCCATTTCCTCCACGAGACCAAAAGACGGTGACAAAGGTATAGTGACAATGAAGCACCCTTGCTTTCCTAAGGCCTCGTGCATACTTCCCGCCGCCGCGATTCCATCGCGGCGATGAGTTTTGCAGAGCGACGCGAAAGAATTTGAACTTATCCGTGCTCGTTGCATCGCTCATCGCTCTGCAAGGGAGCGCGACAGCGATCCATCTGGGACCAACGCTAAACACCGCGCGCGGCGCGAAAAAGTATGCCATGCCCGCGATGGGCGCGCGAAGCCATCGCGCATGCCGACGGCCAGTGTTGCAGCGGCCGCGGCGAAGTTTCCTTTAACTATTCGACCTCGTGCGGCGGAACGGCCATGAACTGAACGCCGCGATGGCATCGCGGCGATGGAAGTATGTCCCCGGCCTAAGAATACGTGCCCCGAGAAGAGAGAAACACCCTGAATAGGCTGAGCTAGATTGTTATACATCTTGACAATAGGTTACTGTCTCTTTAGGTTATTCCGAAGCTTCTATGTGGTAAAAGAAATGCTAGCATGGACAAAGAAGTAACACAAAGGCGATCTGGTGCAGAAGAAGCACATTGTAAGCTCATGAGTGGCATACAATCTGCGTTCTGGCTCCGTTGAAGAGCTTCGCGTCACTTATAAGCAAACGGACCCGAAGTCCATGGTTGGAATCTAATCTGATAAGACACTGCAATCTGACAAAGGAAGTGTCTGAAGCGTATGTCTGAACGGGAAGAGCGAGTCATATAGGGAGAATCCCCACCTCTCAATTAGTACAAAAATGTGTTTATTTTTTCGTCAAGAAAAAAAAAAACTCAAGGAGTACGGGGTCGTTGTAGCTACAATGTAATGGGCGCCTCACGAGTTCGACGGTCTTGTATGTCCGCGATGCGTCTGCCGCAAGCGGGTCGCAGCGCAGTGGATAGAGACGTTGCTTCATGCGAGGGAGATCGAGGGTTCAATTCTCCTGCACTGCTGCACTTTTGTATTTCAACTAATTGTTGAGATTTGATGGATTCTGACGTCTATACCATTCCAGAAGTTTTCCACTATTTCCAGCTGCATGTTGTGGTATTCAACATCACCTGTATCACCTGTCGTCCCGTTGATCATCAAATTGCTCGAGCGGGTGCCAGCAGCGTCTCCATTCGTCCCTGTCGCGTGCCAGAGTGGTCCAATGGATCCTCCTCGCTCGAGGGACACGAAGAGCGTCATATCGGTCGTTCAGGGCTTTAACGAAGAAGTCCGACCAACGCGTTGGTGGGCGTCCTGGTGTTCTTTTGACATCCCGCGGAATCCAGTCGGTGATGGCTCTCGTCCAGCGGGTGTCTGCGAAGCGCATAACGTGGCCGGCCCACCTAATTTTCGACAACTTGGCTCACGCGACAGCGTCTCTGATCTTCGAACGTCGGCGAAGCTCGGAACTCCGGAGGCCTTCTCTCACTTGCGTGCGTCGTGTCACTCCGAGCATCGTCATCTCGATTCCACGCTGCGCGACGCTGATCGCGTGTTCATCCTGCTTTCGTATAGCCCAGGTCTCTGAGGCGTATGTTAGGGCAGGAAGAACAGTGGAGTCGAATAGGTGGGCACGGAGTCGGACGTTCTTCGTCTTCTTCGCGACTTCTTCGACGCTCTTGAAAGCTCCCCAAGCCGCTCTTTTCCTCCTGCTCAGCTCTGGTGCTAGGTCGTTGGCCATGTTGACTTCGCGACCCAGATAAACATAGCTGGAGCATTCGGAGATGTTCGTTCCGTTGAGCGAGAATGGGGCATCAGAAACCCATCCGTTCCTCATGAACATCGTCTTCGTAAGATTCAGCTGCAGTCCAACGTTCCCACATACACGATCGAAGTCGGCCAGCATTCGCTCCGCCTGGCTGATGCTTGGTGTTATGAGCACGATGTCGTCAGCGAAGCGAAGATGATGTAGTTGCCGGCCGTCGACCTTCACTCCCACGTCTTCCCATTCTAGTTCGCGCATGACGTTTTCGAGAGAGGCGCTGAAGAGCTTCGGGGATATCGTATCCACTTGCTAAACCCCTCTCTTCACGTCGATGACTACGTCGTTGTAGAATGGTGAGATCTTGGTTGTGAATCCACTGTACAGCTCTCGAAGGACTCTGATGTACTGAGTAGGAACGCCCTGAGTGAGCAGAGCGTCGATGACCGCTTCAGTTTCGACGGAGTCGAATGCCTTCTTCAGGTCGATGAACGTAAGGCACAGCGGCAGCTTGTACTCTCGCGACACTTCGATGAGCTTCATAATGGTGTGTATGTGGTCTATCGTGCTGAATCCTCTCCGAAATCCTGCTTGCTCGCATGGCTGTCCTTCGTCCAGCGTTCGGCTGATCCTATTCAGGATGACTCGAGAGAACAGCTTGTAGACTACGGACAGCAGGCAGATCGGGCGATAGTTGCCAATGTCGTGCACGTCTCCCTTCTTGTACAGCAAAACGGTCCTGCTGGTCTTCCACTGAAATGGAACCTTGCACTCCGACAGGTAACGTGTGAAGAGCCGCGCCAGGGTGTTGATGAGCGCTGGCGGGAGGTTCTTCAGGTGTTCGGGTCTGATCCTGTCGGGACCGGATGCTGTACGTTTCTTCACCGACAGATGGCGTGTCGGATCTCGGAAGGGAGAACAGAAGGGACGACGCATCCATCCTGCGGAAGATGGCATAGGGGCAGGTGGACGTGGCGAAGAGATCGGAGTAGAAGTCGTGGATGACCTTCTCCATTTTTCCTTCTGGAAGAGGTGACGGTTCCTTCGGGACGTCGGAGAGCGGTCATCTTGGTCTTGAAGTTGGCAAAGTTCCGGCGGGCATTGCGGATGCTCAAACCTGCCTCTGCAGCTTCAGCCAACACTTCCGCCCTTCTCTCCTTGAGATCTTCCTTTATCGCCACTCTGCATAGCTTCGCAAGCTCGGACGTCAGTTGGTAGTTGCCTGACGCTCGTGCTGCTCCACGCTGGCGTATCAGCTCGAGAGTTTCCGAAGACAGACGTCTCTTGGTGGTCTTCAAGCTGTCAGCTTCCTTAGCACTATCGTGCAGATGGTGCACGAAGCGGTCGTATTCCTCGTCGACGTTGTCCATGACGGCATCTTCCCAAAGGCCGGCAAGAGAGGTGTAGAGGTCCCAGTTGATGGTCGTTCTGGGACTCCTCTTCTTGAACTTCGCGGCCTTCTCTCCTTGACGCGAAAAGCGGAACCTTGCGCGAAGGAGGCGGTGGTCCGATCCCGTGTAGAACGTGGGGACAACGGAGACGTCGGTCAGGCAATACTTGCGGTTGAAGATGATGTGGTCGATCTCGTTGTGGAACTGGCCACCGGGAGTTTCCCAGGTCCATCGTAGGGAGGGAGGCTTCTGGAACTGCGAGTTTCCATGGATGGTCTTGGTCGACATGATAAACTCAGACAGCCTTTCACCTTGCTCGTTCCACTCCAAACCGTGGGTTCCGATGTGAAGTTCTTCCGGCGACCTTCGTGATCCGATCTTGGCGTTGAAGTCACCGACGATCACCTTGTAGAAGGTGTGATCTTCCTTATAGAACTTCTCCAACACCACGTAAAAGGCTTCGACCTCTTCGTCGTCGTAGTCGGATGTTTGGGCATACGCGACGACACAGTCAAAGCTGGCACGGAACCACATCGCTTCGGTCGCAGACGTCCGATTCGGCTTGTCAGAGACTCGTACGAATCGATGTTCATGGCCAAGTGCGTGTTGGCGAGGACACCAACGCCGCCTACTCCCCTGCTGTCGCATGTTCCGAGGAATAGTTCTTCTCCGGAGTCGTAAGCGGCGTGTAGGGGGTGGTGTCTTCTCGTCTCGATCAGTCCGATGACGTCGTACTTGATCTTCCTGGCTTGCATCATCAGGTCCTCGACGGATGCTTCCGATGTAAGCGTGCGGGCGTTGTAAGTATAGATCGTCATCCTAGTCCTTCTCAATTTGCGCAGCCTGGTTAGGTCCTGAGATTTTAGCAGCATCTCCGTACTCGTCCTTCCCATCGCTGCAGAAATGGGGGCTCTTTCGGGGTCAGGGGAATGAGGCCCTTTAGTGCTGCTGTTTTTGACTTAAGTACAAGGTAGCTAGTCGGGCTCTGTCGTGCGGGCGAAGAACTCTGGGCAGCCAGCCAGACTGCCCGAAGGACGGGGCGAGACTTTTGAGGCGGCCTCGAATCGCCTTACGATGTACTCCCAGTCTACCGAGTGCAAGCTTTTGACCGGGCCGACACAGTTACAATCCGCACAAGGAACGCGTCGACCCGACACAGCAGGAGCAAGGAGTCCATCCCCTGCATCCTACTTGCGTCTCTGGGCAGTACACGGTCGCATTTGGTTCGCGTTTAATTCCCCTATCCACCACCCGGGGACGCGCCACGTGGCCCTGCGACAAGCGGCCCGAAATCCCTCTTAACCAGAGAGCCCGAAGGCTCTCTATCGAGGGAGATCCGTATTCAACATAATGATGTACATATAAACGTTCAACATCAGTGATACGCAGGCACAACGTGCATGAGGAAGAAGCACTGGTCACAATACGGACGGCGTATAAAGGCTACAGGCTCCTCACAGTTTGTTTCCCTAGATGGACCGATGACTTCGGGAAAACCATCCTGCTCGGATTTCCGAGGACCAGGACGTGACGTCGCAAGTGGTTCCAATGAAGAAACGAGGTCTGTGGATACCGCAGAATGACGTTAACGGCCATCTATACACTCTTTCTCTCATCTTTGCCTGTCAACTGGAAATCAGAGGTAGCTGAAGGTTTTTAAACCTAACACCAACAATGTCCGCCGATGCTGGAGGGGTGATCCACCTACTTACGCTGAAGTGTGGGCCACCTTTAGGCAAGGAACCTTCGAGAGAAGAAATCAAGCTGGCCGAACGGATGGCCTCAAGGACTTCAAAGCACGTCAACTTGAAGTTGACGAAGACGAACAGCTGGAAGTGGTGGAAGAAGAAGATTGGGATCCGCAAGATGAACTGACAGACGTGGAGATGCAAGCAAGAATTGGACATATGATAACGTTTTCGGGTGGAATGATTTCACTCCCACGTCATTGTGCACGATCCTCCTTTTGACCTTCAAAAAAGGGACAGCATTCTGAAGGTAAGTGTCGAAGCTGAGGGCAGCTAAAGGAGAACGGATTTGTTATAATGACATTGAAGGTGGTATCGCTGGTGTACCTGTGAGGAGCCTGTAGCTTTTAATCGCTGTCCGATTGTGACCAGTGCTTCTGTTTCATGCACTTTGGGCCTGTGCATCACTGATGTTGAACGTTTATACATCGTTGGGTAGCTTTCTCATTGCCTTGTGTTTAAAAAACCGGTCAGTAATAAACAAGTGGCAAAAAAGTTACTCTCCACGGCGTACAACTGGAAAATTAGGCAAAAGATCTGAAATCGTTCAACTCTCAACCAAACTTATGGAATGCAAAAATGCAGCAGAGCAGGAGAATCGAACCCACGACCTCCCACCTATGAAACAACGTCTCTATCCACTGCGCTCTGAGCCACTTGGCGGGCGTACAAGATCCACGAAATCTAATGTAGCGGACTCCCTATTTCTTGTGTTTAACGACTTGGCAACAATAAACCCATTTTTATACTAATTGAGGGGTGGGGATTCTCCTTATATGACTCGCTCTACCCTTTCAGACATACGCTCCAGACCCTTCTCTTGTCAGATTGCATACACACAATTCGGCCACTTTGAATGACACACGAAACAAAACATCGTTCTTATCATAAGGCCACACTTCCCTGGTTTTCGAAGAGGAGTGCTACTAACTTGTTAAGAGATTGATAAAGAATATTCAAAATTCGAAGCCTTCGAATATTCGAATAAACGAACATTCGAATATTGGGCTTTCTCGAATATTCGAATAAACGAATAATTCGAATACTGGACTTTCTCGAATAGTCGAATATTCGAATATTCGAAATTCGAATTTATTCGAAATTCGACTATTCGAAATTCGAAAAGGGCAAAGGTATAATATGTAGCCGTGGTCATATCTCTGTGCGGCCAAAGTTTGACGAAACCAACAGAAAATTTTGTTTCAGTCGCTTACCTCTTCATGGATGAGTTTATTCGAAAAATCAGCTGGACAGCATTTCTCAACTCGTTGCGAGCTTTCCACAGATGTAATATTGTCCGTTTTCAAACCGAAAACCAATTTCACCTCTTCGGCCGCCGAAACAAGTTTGGAGCTGCGCTCCGACCCGAGTGCGGACACGGCGGCGGGCCGCTCGCTGCCCTTGCGACCTCCCGCGGCACTCCACATGTCGTATGTCGTCTATGTACAGTATTCACACTTCCTGCGCCGCGGTACATAGGCGATATACGACATGTGAAGTGCCGCGGGAGGTCGCAACGGCAGCGTGTCCGCACTCGGGCCGGAGCGCAGCCCCAAGTAGAATACTGTCTTCTGTAGCAGGCTATTAGTTGGGTAATTCTTAACTGAATCTTAGATTTCAGCACGTTCGCGCTTATCTGAAATCGGGCCTATGTTATTCAAACTTGGCACTTAGTACCACAATGACACTTGATGCGTAACAAATACAGATCTGCTGAAACAAAGAGGATTTCTGAGTTTCGATGAACCTAGTCAACGAAAAGCCTTAAGGACATGCCACTGGGGATCTAGGAGGGGTCGTAAATCAATTAACGGAGCCAAGGAAGCAAAAGCTTCATAACTAGGTCACTGTGCAGTCGTTTTAGATGATGTTTAGATCACTAGATAGAAAATGAGGCGGGGCTTCTAATGGTGTTAATTAGATTTTGAACAAAGAACTTTGTAAAGAGTTATGGCAAGGCGACGCTTTGTGACGGATTAATTCGTCGCAAAGCGTCTTTTTTTGCAAAGAATTTGAGCGGTGTTGTATGTGTAGACTGTAATTGCTCGTTTGGTGATTTTTTACAGTTTGCGCACGATTGTACGTATACTCCTGTAAATAAATAAATAAATAAATAAATAAATAAATATTTACATACATGGACCGGTGGCGATGTCCGTTCCTCCACGTGGTGCCACTGGAAACTGCTCGCTTTGTGAGCTAAGCTAAGCACGGACACTCGAATGCAGGCGACAGGCCCTTGTGACAGGCCGGCCTACGAAGACCCATGTCACATCACATGGTGTAAGACAAGTCATGTTTTTCGAGATTGTGCTACGGCGTCCGCGGGAGCCGACGCGCACTCGCAGAGCCCGGCGAGTGTGGAAAGTATGCGAGGGTCCCTGATGCGAGGACGGCATCGGGGGGCAACTGAGCTAGTCCGAAAGTCCCGTAACGTAAGCAGGACCCGCGTGGCAACGCTGAATGTGGGTACGTTGACGGGCCGCTCGTGCGAGTTGGTTGAAGCACTGGAGCGTAGAAGAGTTGATTTCTGTGCGGTACAGGAGACGAGGTGGTCCTGCAGCAAGTCAAGGGACATAGGACGTGGCTTCAAGGCCGTTCTATGTGGAAGTCCCAGGACCACCAGTGGTGTCGGAATAATCGTCTCCGAACGATTTCGTGACTCGATTGTAAGCGTTGAACGCTATGACGATCGGTTGATGAAGATCGTTGTCGCCGCGAAGGAGCGACTCTATCACTTCTTCTCTGCGTATGCTCCGCAGAGTGGCTGCTCCGATCAAGCCAAGGAAGAGTTTTGGAGCCTGCTTGATGAGAAGACAGCAGAGGTACCGTCGAAAGATGTCATCATAGTCGCTGGTGACCTTAATGGGCACGTAGGTGCTGCGAAGGACGGGTACAGCTGTCATGGTGGTTTCGGATACGGGTCTCGTAACGCCGATGGTGAGCGCATTCTTGAGTATGCGGAATCGCATAATCTCACCATTGTGAACACCGTTTTCCGAAAACGCGACTCCCACCTCATCTCATACTATAGTGGGAGCTCCAAGTCACAGATTGACTTTGTCCTTGTGAAGGATCGCGACCGAAGCATTGTCACAGACGCGAAGATCGTGCCGTATGAGACGGTCGCCCCACAGCATCGACCGCTGGTGTGCACCTTTAAGATCACCCCTCCGAGGGTGCAGCAGGTTGAGCGATGCGGTGCTGCAAGAATCAAGTGGTGGCGAATGAAAGAGAAGGAAGCAGCTGATTTCCCACGTACGGTTGCCGACAGTCACGACTGTCGACGAAACTTGGAAGAAAGCAACCGACGCGATACGCCAAGCTGCAAGGTTGGAACTCGGCATAACGAAGCCTGGGCGACGCAAGGTCGACAAGCAGACATGGCTGTGGACAAACGATGTGAAAGCGAAGGTTCGAGAGAAGAAGTCGCTTTATCATGTGTTTCTCAGGGATAAAACAGCCGACAACTGGCAGAAGTATCAGAAGGCGAAGAAGGCTGCAAAGAAAGCCGTGGCTGTTGCGAAAGCCACTCATTATAGTGATGTCAACGAAAAGCTCGCGTCGCGCGATGGTGAGCGGTATTTGTATCGACTTGCTAAGACCCGCCATCGCCAAACCGAGGATATTGAAAAGTTTGTTGGCATCAATGATGAGAGCGGCCATCTTCTGACAGACCGCAAAAAGGCGCTGAGGCGATGGCGTGATTACTTTGAGGAAATTTCCACTATGGAATTTCCTCACCCGGCCATCCCTTCTGTGGATCCTGTTCACGGTCCCGTTCACAAGATCACCGTGGAGGAAACAGAAGCGGCTCTAAAGAAGATGAAGCCATGCAAGGTCACAGGACCGGATGATCTGGCAGCCGATGTTTGGAAGTCGAAGCTCTGGTATCCTGCTGAGTGGTTGGCTGAATTCTTCAACCAGGTAGTAAAGGAGAAGAAAGTACCGGAGTGTTGGCGCAACAGTACGACGATCCCGATTTGGAAGAAGAAAGGCAGTCCTGCAGACTGCTCCAATTATCGTCCGATTCGCTTGCTTTCGCACAGCATGAAGATCTTCGAGCGAATCCTCGATAGACGAATTCGTGAGATCGTCAAGCTCTCGGAAAACCAGTGCGGCTTTGTGTCTGGTTGTGGAACCATTGATGCTATACACGCCGCCCACCTCCTGGTGGAGAAGCATCGCGAGAAACAGAAGCCGGTGCATATCGCCTTTCTCGACTTGGAGAAGGCCTTCGACCGCGTACCGCGTGAGGTTATATGGTACGCCTTGCGACAACACAACGTACCTGAGGAACTTATAGAGTGGGTGCGGATACTCTACTCTTGCCCAAGGAGTAGAGTGTAAGCTGCAGCTGGAACCTCAATGGAGTTTCCCATCTCTGTTGGGGTGCACCAAGGTTCTGCGCTTTCTCCACTCCTCTTTGTTGTCGTCATGGATACCATTACGCGAGATCTTCAGAAGCCTGTCCCATGGACATTGCTCTATGCTGATGACGTGATGCTCGCTTGCGAAGATAAAGATGATTTCGAGCGGCAGGTGCAAGCTTGGTGTGACCGCCTGGCGATGTTCGGACTCAAATTGAACGTCAAGAAGACCGAGTACCTAACGACTGACGTAAGCGAGTCCGGCTCCATTAAGATTAACGGTACTGAGCTTGCTCGCACTTCGGTGTTTAAATAGCTGGGATCAGCAATAGCATCTGACGGGGGTCGATGGTTGAAGTGAACTCACGCGTGAGTGCAGCTTGGTCCAAGTGGCGTTCGCTGACTGGTGTGCTATGCGACAGGAAGATACCAGAGCACCTGAAGTCCAAGGTCTACAGAACAGTTGTACGGCCGGTAGCAATATACGGCGCTGAGTGTTGGCCTGCGACTAAGGAAGTTGAAACGCGCCTCAGCGTGATGGAAACCAAGATGCTGCGCTGGATGGCTGGAGTCACGCGCCTGGACCGCATTCGAAACGAAGCTATTCGGCAGAAGTTCGGTGTCGCGCCGATAGCGGACAAGATGCGCGAAGCTCGCTTGCGGTGGTACGGCCACGTTCTGCGTGGAAAGGAAGACAGCGTCCGCAAGATAGGCCTTGAGTTGGAAGTGTTAGGAAAGCGGCCTAGAGGACGCCCGAAGCAGCGTTGGTCGGATACGTTACACACGGACATGAAAGTAACTGGCGTCCACCCTGATCAAGCGCATGACCGGGAAAGGTGGCGTCATGACACCAGAAGAGCGGACCCCGCGGCGAAGCGGGACAAACGCTGAAGAAGAAGAAGAAGATTTACATACATGGACCATATACATGTAGTGAAGTAGCACCAATTCTTCCTTTCTACAGTCAATACAGTGTGTGGCAGAATCGCCTATGCACTTCGACGGTGTTTTCAAACTTCCAGTGTCACTTCAGGATAAACTCCTCTTCGAAAAAAAAGCATAGCGCCGGGCCTGACTCCTTTATGGACTTGCGATTAGGTATGTAGAGAGGGCTATTAGGGCGATGGCGATAAATTGTGCAGTCAATAAACTCACATGCCACGTGTCTTTCACGTAGTTGTCAATTTCTAAACGTTAAATGAGACACAGCACAGGTTAGTGTGGCCAAGCAGAAACAGGATTTTAACAAGCGGTCAGCCCATGCACAATCAATCGAGTCTGAAATGCAAAGTTTCATTCGAGTGCATGACGCAATCTTAACTATTTGCACGCCACAGAAATTTCGCCACCCTGTGCTTTCATATGGGTGCCAAGCATCTTCAAAAGCTTCACCAGCACCAATGTTAGACCCTCTAAAATAGCACATGCACTTTTTTAGGATGCCCGGCATTTTTCGCGAGCCGTAGTGTGTTTTTACGCTTTGTGGAGAAAATATTACAAGTATTCAGGAGAAAACAATCAATCGAGTACAAAATGCAAGGTTTCAGACGAGGGCATGGCGCAATCCATGCCGCTCATTTGTCAGAAAATTTCTACCTTCTCAAGCTTTCAATTGTGCCATCAAGTTCTTCAGTACCATTAATCTGAGCAATGTTATCACTTATCAAACAGTGTATACATTTTTTGAGACACCCTGTACTGTGAACATAAAATTCGTGATTGATTCTGCGTAGAATGTTGGCTTGGAGACCCTCTCAACGGTGTGATACACCACAATTTTTCTTCAGAAAATGAGCTCTTCTAGAAGGTATTTAGACGACGTAGTTGAATTCTGTGTGAAATATTTAGCCTAGAAATATACCTTTCACAGCTTTGTGGCAGGTTTGCGAAGAACTATTTTTCAGTTTCAAATTTGAAGAATATCGCATCAACGGTAACAGTGATAAGCTTGAGGTGGAGCTCATTAGGTAGAGCTCGAAATTCCGGTGTAGAGCTATGTTTGTTTCACACCAACACATATCGTTACACCGGTTTTGTAAATCCTGTGAACATCCTATTGACGGCAGTCCCAGCAAATCTGGTCGACCAGTGTGCTCCGCTCGTCCGTCGGCTGCGGTCGTGGGGCCGCCGACGACGACCTCCACCGGGGCGCTGCCCGCCGCGCGCGCGACGGGTGTCACAGCGTGGGCGGAGACGGCGAGCAGGGGGTGACGCCGCAGGTATGGCCGCCTGGACGCACGGCCGCGGCGCCTACAACCAGCCGATATGAACGCCCCCTCCCGTGCGCAGTCTCGCGTATAACAGTCCCCTCAAGGCCCCCGCACACTTCTGCGGCAACGCCACTCTCCGCTTGGTTATGGATAGGGCAGCGGCGTTGCTGCAGAAGTGTGTGTAGGCCTTTACGGCATCTCGCCGCTTCAGAAGCCGCCAGGTTCATCGCGGCATGGCGGCATGCCGCAAAACTCTGTTTCCTTCCTTGCAGATGCTTGGCCACTATATCGCGACAAATGTTGCCCTCTCGAACCAGAGGTGGTGGAACTAAACTCTCATTTTCTAGACCTAGAACACCAGTCAGACGGAATTCGTTCTCTGGTAGGGGCAGGATTAGCCTATTTAAAACTTACTAAGACTGCTGCTCCTCCCTGCTCTCTTCCCTCATTCAAAAGGTTTGCGCATACAATCACCACTTCACCTAGATTTCACTTTACTTGGAGGCATTATGCAATATCCATTTGGTACTGCTTGCTTAAGATATGTTGTTAGTTGTTCGGTTCTACAGGGTGCGCCAAAATTATGGCGACAAGGTTTTCAATTCGCCGAGAGAGAAAATGCGGTACTTTCGAGAAACCAACGATGAGATAATGTTTATCAGTCTATTGTAAACTATACGCAACATTGAGATTCGAAGATATCGGCGTCGATACAGACTCTGAGGCGCTTCGGGAAGTCATCGACGTCGGCACGCAAGTACGGCGCGTTGAGCTCATCCCACGCCTTTCTTCAAAGGATCCACGGGGCGGTGAGGTTTCCCGCAGGCTTTGGCTTCCAGAGCTGGCCAGATCGTGTAATCCATAGGATTCAAATCCGGTGAGTTGGCTGGCCACTCGGGGAAGCTGGTGAATGGCGGAAAGCTGCCGTGGCACCAGTATTGCAGCATTCTTGCTCTGTGAGCTGGAACTCCTTCCTGTTTGAAGGTCCAGGAGGGTGCACGTGGGTCTTCTTGTAGGCCTTAAGTCCCAGTTTATGGAAGATTCTTCTCAACGACGTCTCCCTGATGTCCATTTTCCCGACAACCGGCGGACCGAGCGCGCCGGCTTCCTGCGAATTCGTTCACGTACCCACCTAATGTTGTCCGTAGTTGTAACAGATAAGTGTCTTTCCCGTCCGGATCTATCATCCTCTGTTCCCAGGTCTTCTCAGCGTCTGATGGACCTATTCATAATGCTCTGATGGACTCCAAGACGGTGGTGAATGTAGCGTGCCGAGAAGCCTTGACGGCAAAGCTTAATGATTTAAAAACGGTGGCACGAACCCTTCACTATCTTGAAAAACGACTTATTGTTATGTTTGACTGAGGTAAGCATAAACTAATTGACTCAGTAAAAACAATAAGAGCACGAAAAAAGCAGACGCTCCGAATAAAAGGTCAAATTGTTTACGCATGTGCTGTCGCCATAATTTTGGCGCACCCTGTAGTTGATCTTCTTGCGTCTGTCTTATACGACGTAATAAATATCATATCATATCAAGGCGACGCACCCGAGAGCCACATCAGCGAATCGGATCAGGCGAAGAGCCCATAGAGGTGTCGCGGGACGTGCCCTCCGGCAGCCGGCGCACTGCGACGAGGTTGGAAAGTGGAGGAGCCCTCGTAATCGCTCCAGCGTGTTTGCTCAACGGCTGATTGGCCGCTATTTGTATGTATGTTTATTACATAAGTGACACTTATGCGCAGAAACAACACTAGAGTAGTATCCAACACAACACATAACAACAACATCGTGAGATAGAATAACAAAAGAAGAAAACTGAGGATAGCTATAGAACTGACAGAGAATGGGAAAATGTATGACCTCAGGGACTAAGCTCCTTATAAACCAGTTTTTTGAAAGTAGTGTAGCGTAACCCGCCGTGGTCCATTTTTAGTAGTTTCTCAAAAGGTCCGATTGTCCTGTTAACGAAGAAGTACCGCCTACAATTGAGCTTAGCCGTCTTAACCTGGAGCTTGATGGGCCCACTCCTGGTGACTGAGGTAGCCCTCACCGGTAGGAACTCCGCCGGTTTGATGCCACACTTACCAAACATAATTTTGTGAAGTAATAGCAGGTCATTAGCCTTCCTTCGAGAAGACAACTTGTGAAGACCGAAGTTTTGATTCCTTTCGGCACTAGGAGGAATTTGGTCATAAATGAACCCAAGCATTCTAATCATCAACTTCCTAGTGAAGCTGTTCTGTACCTTTTCCAATAGGTCAATGCCCTTACGTTTAAACGGTGAGAACACTTGAGTGCCGTATTCCAATATTGGTCTGACATAGGTCTTATAAGCCCAGAGCAAAACCTTAGAATTATGCGTTGAGAGTGCCCTGAACAGCTTGGAAACCAGTGCCATTCCTTTGTTCGCAATCACCTCACAGTGTTTGTCAAAGCTGAGACTCCTGGTAATCACGAAACCTAAGTCCGTGATCTCGTCCACGCTATCAATAGGGGATCCAGCAATGTTATAGGAACGATTAGGGTTCCCATTACCTAGGTGAAGCACCTTCGTTTTCTCCTTGGAGAGAGGCAATTGCCATTCAAGTGACCACGAGTGCAAAGCATCAATTGAATTTTGCAATGCTGCAGAATCATTCGCTGAGTCAATGGTCCGAAAGACTTTAATGTCGTCCGCAAATGCATTAAATTCCACTCCGTTGCCACCTAATAACTGAGCAAGCTCGTGAGTATATATGTTAAACAGGATAGGGGATAGAACCCCGCCTTGCGGAACTCCACTGTAGGCAGTTCTAGGGTTAGAGTACGACCTACCAATTCGTACTGAAAACGTACGATCTTCCAGGAAAGCAGCAATCCAAGCAACAATTCGTGGGTGGAGCCCAACCATAACAAGTTTTCTAATGAGCAAGGAGTGCGGTACTCTATCAAAAGCCTTAGAGAAATCGAAGTAAATGACATCAACATGTTTCCCTTGATCCAAAGCAGAGGTCCACTTATTTAGGTTCTCCAGCACTGCAGTCACTGTTGACTTGTGCTTTTGAAACCCGTGTTGCTTCGCGGATATGATTCCATGATCTTCCAGATGCACAACAATACGTTTTTTCAGTATTTTTTCAAAGATGCGTGCAAACAGAGAGGTGATGCTGACCGGCCTAAAATTAGAAGGTGCAGTAAGAGGGGGTTTTTTGGGAACTGGCGTAACAAAAGAGTGTCTCCATCTGCCAGGTACTTCAGCCCTCATGAAAATCAAATTGAAAAGATGCTCAAGAGGACCAGCAATGATATGAGCAACACTTTTGATAAAAACGAGTGGAATATCATCCGGTGTGTTCGAGTAGGAACGAGGCCACTTTGATATCATTTTAAGGATTTCATCCCTGTGAAACCAGGCAGAATCCTTCATCAGAGGGAAACAAGGAGCAGCATCAAAATGATGCGAGGACCCCAGAAAAGATCGATCAGTAAAGGATCCTTCAAAGGTGTCCGCAAGAAGTTCTGCCTTATCCTTATCAGCTCTGACAACTGTACCATCATGGGAAATTAACGCTCCAATACTACTCCTTTCACGTAACCTTGAATTCAATAACTTGTAAAACATTGATTTGTTCCCGGACTCAATTACTCTCCTCTCAACATATGAGTGGAATTTCCTCAACCTACGAGAGTACCTTTCATTAAGCACTTGGAACTTTGTCAAAGCGTGAGGATCATTGTTATCTCTGGCATTAAGCCAAGCTTCCAGACGTTGACGAGAAAGCGCTTCTAAATTCGAAGGAAGCTTAGACATTCTCCCAGGTGTTCTTCGAATAGGTACGAACATATCAATGCAATGATGCAAAATCGCGATGAATAACTCATACTTCTCCTCTACCGATGACACCGTATTAAAAGAGCCGTACCAGTCAACGTCCGCTAGATGCCTCAATATTAGGTCAAGCCTGGCTGCCTTAAAATTCCTTCTGTAATTGAATACTTGCTCCCGTTTAGGGAAGTTCAAGGCAAATTGCAATGTGAAGTGATCACTTGAACCCAATGGCGGACATATTCTTAAGTTCCTGACAAGAGACTTACTGTTAGATAACACAAGATCAAGTATGTGATTACCACGCGTTGCAGCATTGACATACTGTGATAGGGACAGCGCACTGCACATGTTCAAAAAGACTCTGGCAGGAGGGCTAGTGGGAACAACATTCCTATCCCATTGAATGTCAGGAAAATTAAAATCACCTGTAACTACGCAAGGTGAATTGCATGAGAGTAGATCACTAATTGCTTTGGACATCTGTTCAGTAGCACTGGAAGTACAGCTTGGCGCTCGATAGACAACTACTAACCTCACAGAGTCAATGCCAATTCCAACATCAGCACAAAGTAACTCATAAGCAAGAGGAACGGACTCCTTGAAAACGAGAAGGGGAGAGTAAAGCCTCCTTATAAGTAAGGCCACCCCACCACCTTGCCTACGCTGACGATCACATCGGAGAACCTCAAAGTGAGCACTTAAGTCACCAAGAAGTGTACACAGGTCAGCTCCAGAGTTAAGCCATGTTTCAGAAAGAGCCACTATATCAGTGTTTTGGTTTAAAAGGATATCAAGCAACTCATTCCGGTTTTTAAAGATAGATCGGATGTTGGTTACGGTACAAGATATAGAGGGAGAACAGGAGCTTATCCGCGGATGTCCTACACGTTTTTTTTTTTAGGTACGGTCACAGCCGAATTACTTGGGAGGGACTGTGACTCAAGCAGAACACTTGCATGAGTTGGTGCAGGAGTGAACGACTGAGCATTAGGAGACGTAGACACAGCAATGGCATCGACTGGGTTCCTCTGCACAATGCTGGGAGACCTGTTACGACCCGCAACTAATTGTTGCCTTTGCTCTTTGGTAAGAGAAGGTCGAATCCAGATCCCCTTAACAGAGTAAAACCGTAGCTTGGGAGCATTCCGAAGCACGAGGCTCTGGAAAAAACGTGACGGCAATACAACTTTAATTAGACGATTCCTATCATTCATTGGCCGGCCTAGCCTATAGATTGTTATTGGCATACAATCAACGTTTAAATACTGAAGCAGATTCTTAACACAATCTAGATCATAGGAGACGCGGGCCATAGGGTTCGGATCACGAGACTCACCAACCCCAGCCACCACAACGGACCTGAGTCTTTCATGTTCTTCGAAGGAACAGTTGTGAGGAATGCGAGCATCATGGTTGGTGACAACAGACTGATCATTAGAACTTGAAAGTTTGCTCTTAAGCGAAGACACCTCATTTTTCAAACGAGAGTTCTCAGAGATAAGCTCGTCGTTGGCTGTCTTCAAAGCAGTGAGCTCACGATCCTTCTCGATAAACTTCAGGACGAGGTGCTCGAGGATGGTCTTCAAGTGAGCAGGAGTGGTGTTGTCCTTCCGCAGACTATCGATGGCGCTGGCCAGTTGGTGATCGTCGATCGATTGAGTCGATTGATTCGGAGACGGCTCTGGGTTTGGCCTGGCGCGTTTGGTCCTCTGAATGAAAGGAACGGACCGGGGAGTATCCATATCAGAACTGATCACACCGCCCGTGTAGGTGGGAACAAGCAAACAGTGACGGTGCGGGAAACAGAAGTGCTGCTACTCCGGCAACTTTTGCCGACCAACAGATGGCTACGTTGACCGGAGAACAGCAGTGCAGATAACACAATCGAAGAAATAGACCTGTGCTGGTGGCTTCGAACGTACAGCAGTGTCCCCAGCCACAAGGGATGTGAGCAGTCCTTGAATTCCACCGCAACAGAAGACAGAACGGTAGCAAAAAATTTTGGAACGCTTCACGAATTTGCGTGTCATCCTTGCGCAGGGGCCATGCTAATCTTCTCTGTATTGTTCCAATTTTAGTATATGTTCAGGAATGAAGATATCGGCGTCGATACAGACTCTGAGGTGCTTCGGGAAGTCATCGACGTCGGCACGCAAGTACGGCGCGTTGAGCTCATCCCACGCCTTTCTTCAAAGGATCCACGGGGCGGTGAGGTTTCCCGCAGGCTTTGGCTTCCAGAGCTGGCCAGATCGTGTAATCCATAGGATTCAAATCCGGTGAGTTGGCTGGCCACTCGGGGAAGCTGGTGAATGGCGGAAAGTTGCCGTGGCACCAGTATTGCAGCATTCTTGCTCTGTGAGCTGGAACTCCTTCCTGTTTGAAGGTCCAGGAGGGTGCACGTGGGTCTTCTTGTAGGCCTTAAGTCCCAGTTTATGGAAGATTCTTCTCAACGACGTCTCCCTGATGTCCATTTTCCCGACAACCGGCGGACCGAGCGCGCCGGCTTCCTGCGAATTCGTTCACGTACCCACCTAATGTTGTCCGTAGTTGTAACAGATAAGTGTCTTTCCCGTCCGGATCTATCATCCTCTGTTCCCAGGTCTTCTCAGCGTCTGATGGACCTATTCATAATGCTCTGATGGTGTCGCGCACAAAGAGCGCGACTCCTCGCCATCTGTGCCCCATAGGTTAGGACCAGCTAGGCGGAGAGCTGGTCCATGGGCAGTGTCGTCTATCAGAGCCGTCAGGAGTGGCAGCTCATTTAATAAATAGTTATTAAAGACCACTGAACCACCGTCTAGCCCACCTAGGGCAAAGTCTCCAATAAAGGAGCAGGACACCACAAGTTTTAGTGCATCGGCCAAACAAAGCCGTTAAAGTGCAGCCCACCCATAGCTGCCCACAGCAAGCTGACTGTGAGACAATAAAAATGTCGCTCATGTTTCTTAAGAAACCCATAGCGCTAAGTGCGCAAACTCTTCAGTCAATTCTGGAGAAGTTTACATCATATACGGAGGAAGTAAAACCTACCGGTACAGATGAAGAAAAACTCGAGGAGTTTTTATTAGCCGCTGATTTAATCAACAGCAGCGTCACTACTGTAGAAATGAGCCGAAACTCTCTACAGAAATTGGTCGACCAACTACAGTGTGAGTTCGACGAAGCCAAAATTAAAGGCAACAAAAAGGATCTCACGAGTGAAGTTGAAGAGATCGGAAAAAGCACTCAGTTCGCGGAAAAAATTGCTGAAGCGAATGAAATGGTATTAATTCTCACATCGAGAGCAAACGAGGCCAGATGCCAAAGTAAAAGGTTGGCCAGAAAACTGGGTGTACCACTTCCAAAGGGAAATGCGGTCACTAAACCAGCAGAGGATGAGTTTATTAATCCTAGCGACAAAATTTGGCTGTCAGAAGACAACTCTGTCAGCAGCGGTGAATTTGCTGCAGAAGAGCAGACCTGCCGCACACTAAGACCCAGTCAACTCAAACTCCCGAGGTTCTACGGGGACGAGGAGGAGTTCACTGAATTCTGGGCTATTTACGAAACGTTAGTACACCAAAGCAAAGTGCTGAGTACGGTGGAAAAGATGCTCTTGCTAAAAGATAGCTTAAGAGGACGAGCTGAAAATACCATTAAAGGTATACAACTCATCCCACAAAACTACAAGTGGATGATTGAGACACTAAAAAAGAAATATGGTAATAAACCAACAAATCGGGCAAAAATTGTTCAAAAATTGATCGATTTACCGATGGCAAAAAACAGTGCAGAAAGTTGTACATTTTCGACAAAGTGCGAATGTTAATTAACCACATGGTCTCTGCGGGCCAAGATATACCCAATATGCAGGACGCAATGTGGATAGAGAAGATACTCGAAAAATTTCCGTACGAAATCGTGAAAAACGTCCTAATTTCCATTCAAGAAAAGGAAGAAGTCCGTGTGGAAGACGTTATGGATCAACTTGAAAAGGAAATCAGCGCAAAGCGATTCAAAGAAACTCGCCTAAAAAATCGTCCAAGAATGGACGGCTTCCAAAATAAACATCCTCAGTTTTCTGAACGGCGTGATCAGCCGAGACGAGGATCGGGTTGCATTTTCTGTAGCCAGGACCATTCCTCGCTTAATTGCCGATCAATAACCGATCCGAAGGCGAAGCGAAAGATCGTGGTAGACTCCAACAGATGTTGGAAGTGCTTCGCCGACAACCACACAAGTAATCAGTGCGGAAAACAAAATTGCCCACTGTGCCAGCGGATGCACCACGAAAGTCTGTGCTTCGCTAATAGCAAAGGTACCGAAAAAGGATCCAATCAAAATGGTTCCCGTACACCTCGTTACAGTAACCCAGCACTAACCCCTAATAGAGGGATACCACCGAGGGCGCCCGGAGACGCTCGTCGAAACGGTCCAAGTCAATGGCGCAATCCAAACGACGCTCGTAGAATAGAACCAAACGACGCTCGTAGAATGGAAGATAATACAAATATGCATTCGATGAAAGCGAATCGAAGCGATACCACGGGAAACACATAAAATGAGGGTAAACAAAAGGATCAAGTGGTTCTCATGACAGCAGAAGGAAAAGTCTGGAACTACAAAACAAGCTGCTTCGAGAAAATGTTATTTTTCTTTGATACTGGAGCGCAAAGAACAATTATAAAGGAAAATATAGCAGACGACTTGGACCTTCCGAACAAGGGGAGCGAAATCTGCACAATGTCCGGAATCGGGGGTCATACCGAAAATTTCATGACAAGATTTGTCTCATTGAAAATTTGCACCGCTTTCGGGAAAGAACTAGTGCTAAATGTACAAACAAAGCCAGTTATCACCAATGGATTCCCTTCAGCTCGGCTATCTATCGAAGATGTGGAGTTCTTGCAAGATAATGATATCTGCTTGTGTAACCCAGGAATCCGAGGGGAAATCAATATCCCTCACATATTGGTCGGTCTAGATTATTACTATGACCTCATTTTAAGCAGCAACAAATCTCGGCTGCCGTCCGGCCTTTACGTAGCTCGTACAGTATTTAGCTCGACATTACACGGTCGAGGCTCCTTACCGAAGGAATGTCCCAGCTCAGAAATACTACACGGTCTCACACTTGTAGAACAGAAATCAGAAGCGGAACTGCTCGAAAAGATCTTCGAACTTGACGGTCTCGGAATTACCGCAGAGGAAGCTTCCTACAGCGAGAAAACCTTTGAATACTTCAACAATTACTCGAAAAATATATCATTTCAAGGCGGAGTACCCACTGCTCCCTTTCCTCTAAAGGATAACGTAACAGACTTGTCTGATAATTATGGAATGGCATACCGCCGATTGGAATCATTGTGCAGAAATCTGCAAAACAATGCAGATCAAAGGAAATGGTGTGACAAAATCATGCGAGAATATGCAAGCAAGGAAATTATTGAAAAAGTTGATGTCCTAATTGAAGGAGCAGCTGGCACTTATTACATGCCTCATTCAGGAGTTTGGAAACCATCCAAGCAAAAGCCGCTAAGAATAGTATTCGATGCCTCTTCAAAACAGAGAGGCAACCTGTCGTTGAATGATGTGATGCACACAGGTGAATCCTTCGCGAACAAAATTCAAGATATCCTTGTATCTTGCCGCCTGAGTAAATTTATTTTATTGTGCGACATCGAAGCCGCATTTACACAGATTAGGCTGATAGACACTCACAAAGACCTTTGTCGCTGTCTCTGGGTGAAAGATATACAGCGCCCGCCGACAAAAGACAATGTGGTCATTTATCGGTTCAACCGTCTGCCATTTGGCATCACGGCATCTCCGAATATATTGAACATGGTGATATCCTATTACCTAAACACAGTGGGTACTCCCCCATCAAGGGAGATCGCAAGAAACATATATGTGGATAATATCTTACTGAAAGCCGACAGTGAGGAGCAAGCCTTGGAAAAGTACAAGGAATCGAAAACGTTGTTTTCAAACATTGGTATGAATTTACGCGAATACCTATCGAATTCCAAGCAGGTAAACAGTACTATCGCAGAAGATGATCGGGCTCCACCTGGGCCGATAAATATATTGGGTGTTCCATACAATGTCGAAAACGACGAATTTACTGTGGAAGTACGTATACCATCAAAAGTTGATCTTACGAAGCGGGACATAGTGAGCCAAATCAATTCCGTCTACGATCCTATGGGAATCGTAGCTCCATTGATGATCAACTTGAAATCATTGATGAGAGATATCTACATCACAGATATTGGTTGGAATGACAGAGTGCCTTATAATTTAGCACAGAGGTGGGAAGTAGCGTGTCAGTCGGTCAGAGATGCATGCGTTAGATTGCCACGGGCAGTATTTCGCACATCAGAGGTGACCGCGCCGCGCGCAGCATTTCGCACATCAGAATCTTGCAAGGAAGAGGGTCAGGCCCACGGCGATCCTCTGAAGGCAGCTCTATGGCTATTTTGTGATGCCAGCAACTTAGCAATATCAACTTGCGCATATTTGCAGAATGGCTGTACAAAAGAGGTGAGCCAATTAATTAGCGGTAAAACTAAACTGACGCCAAAAAGAACTCCTCAGACCGTTCCTAAATTGGAATTGTTGGGAATTCTCATCGGAATGAGAACAGCGAAAACTATTTGCAACGCAGCAGATTTAGCTATTCAAGAGCTGAATATTGTAAGCGATAGCGAAATCGCCTTATATTGGCTAAAATCAACAAGAAAGTTGCCAATTTTTGTAACGAATCAAAAGGATAGAATAACGAAAGTTCAGTCATTCCTTGAAAGTTCAGGAATAACCGTGAAATATTGGCACGTACCTACTCAAAATAATCCTGCAGATGCGGGTACTAGAGGTCTAACAGCTCTTCAAATTAACACTCACGACTGGGTGAGGGGACCGCAATGGGTCCAAAACGATGAGCAAAAGGGGCAACTGCTACGCTCCATTCAAGCAAAAGAAGTGCTGGAAATCGCAGATGACGAGGTAATTGCTATGGGAGCAGAAGTTCAAGAAAACATTAAGGTTGAACTGGAGAAAGAACAATCTCTAATCGATTTATGCAGATTCTCTCGCTACAAAACAGCACTGCGAACTATAGCAAGAGTAGGAAAACTACTGCATAAGTGGATTTTGAGCTGTAATAACAAAAGATCTACCGCAATCAAAGTGATGGTAATTGATAAATTCAGTACCAGAGAGGAAATTGATTGTGATGATATAATACTGAGCGAGAAATTGATAATCCAATCGCTACACAGAAATATCGACTTGGAGAAATTGCGCAAGCAATTCTCGCAGCAGAAAGTTATCAGGGATAACTTCGAGATAATTCGTTATCAGTCTCGCCTACAAAACGCGTCACTACCGTATGATGCCAGAATGCCTATCTACGTGAGTAACGACTCGGATCTCGCCAGACTAATTATCTGCGACATACACAGATCCAATGCTCATTGTGGTAAAGAACATTTGTTAACCTTGGCAAGGCAAAAATATTGGATTCCTCAGCCATCCAGAGCCATCAAGAAATTCGTTAGAAGCTGCGTTATTTGTAAAAAGTTGCAAGGATTGCCATATGGTGCGCCAGAAATGGCACCACTACCACGGGATAGAGTAATGGTGAGCAAACCATTTGAAAACGTCGGATGTGACTTTATGGGACCTTTTGAGTCCAAGAACAAGGAAAGAATGTACGTTTGCCTCTATACCTGCCTTACTACGAGAGCAGTACACCTAGAAGTGGTCGAAAGCCTATATACTGGAGCGTTTCTTAACAGTTTTGTTCGCTTCATATCTCGCAGAGGCGTTCCCCGTTTGATAAGAACGGATTGCGGCACAAACTTCAAACTTGGACAAAAAATCCTCGATCTCATGATTTCGGAGGACGAAACTACTGGGAATTCAGTGATGTCCTATAGTGCCTCAGAGAATATTAAATGGATTTTCAATCCTCCATCTTCCCCATGGATGGGTGGAGTATGGGAACGACTCGTGGGGTCGGTGAAAAGATGCTTACATAAGGCAGTAGGCAGGAAAAGGCTGTCATATGAAGAAATGACTACTGTAATGACGCGCATAGAGGCAGTAATCAATACACGTCCTCTCACAAAACTGTGCACCTCTGATATCTCACAAATACCACTCAGACCAATAGATTTTCTACAAGGAAATCTGAAATATTCTGTTCCTCCAGTGAAGGCAAATTTGGAGGATCCATCATTCGATCCGGATTTGCTCCAAACTGTGAGTCAAGCCTATCAAGCGCTTCAGACCGCCGAACTAATTGCAACGAAATTCTGGGAGCGATGGAACAGAGAATATTTGACAGCATTGCGGGATAGCCAAAAAGCTCTACTGAAGCAGCCGCGGCATAAAAGTAACAAATTTCCACAAGTGGGAGAAATTGTGCTAATTGAGCAAGAATTCCTGCCACGAGGACAGTGGGTTTACGGAAAAATTGTGGAAGTAGTTATGAGTGCAGATGGACTTATAAGAACAGCGAAAGTTCTCATGCCAAATCGCAAAGTTCTACAGCGTCCTATGAATAAGATATTTCCACTGGAAATACGAAGTTCGGACGCAGAACAAGTAGAGGACATAACTACGGAGAAAAACCCTCCCTCACTAGGAAATAGTACAAATGTGATTCAACCAAGCAAAAGGGTCTCATTGCCAAGACAAAGCAAAAACAAGGCCTACGAAGTGATAAAGGCTTTCGAAGAAGACCTCGATAACTCGGAGGAAAGCAGTCAAAATTTCACTGCTGCTCTGAATACGCGCTCTTCGGAAGAACAGCATCAATGTAGGAGGCGAATTGGTGGCATTAATATCCACTGGCTCGCAATAGTAGCAGTCATCTGTTGCGCAATCAATCCTACTCTAGCGTACGTCGATGGACGTATTCAATGCATTAATGGCATGGTGAAAGTTGATACCCCAACTGCTCACAGTTTATTTCAAGTTTGCCTGGGAACAAAATGTAAAGAGTTTACATACAAGGCAGAAAACTTGTTGTTTTATTTGCCACCGTCACCGCATAATACTAATACGACTGTTAGCATAAAGACGGCAAAAGACAATGTGATAATAAAAACTGAAGAATGTGGGCCACCAGAATTTTGCCTACATACTAAATCTTTGATGTCGAAAGGACTCATTGGAAACCCACATTGTTGGCCAGAAGGAGCTATAATCTCTGCCTGCATAGCTATTTACTTTGTGATAGCCGCTATTCTGTTGATAACCATCTTCATTCTTGGTAAGATCAAACAAAAAAGTGGTGTAATCCGAGCTATTGAGGAGAATGAAGATCCGCAATTAGTTGGAAATGTAAGGGATATCCCAATCCAAGTTTTCGCACCTACAAGATTAGGAATGTCAACAACCATTGCAGTATGCTGCGTGGTTACTGCACTAATTAATGCAGCTCACGCGTGTCAGCATGGGTACATGCGGCATACCGTAAACATGGTGTGCTCCCAAAATGGCAGCTGCGATTACGAATATAATGAGGAGGTGAACTTCAACAGAATCAACTCCAACCTATGTATCGAGATCAAGAATAATAATAAAACCTTTGGAAGGATCAAGATATCTCACTATCCCGTGAAACTAACATGTTCCAAAGTCTCACACTTCTATACAAGAGACTCACTCGCAGGGATATATCAGTCTCTAAGATGTCCACAAATGGGTTCATGTTATGATGGAAGATGTAGCAGGCTCCGAAGAACTGAGATAATACCAGAACTCAACATGACAATACAGTATCCTGGCTACTCAATTTGTGAGCCTTCATGCACTGGGATCTTGTGTGGATGCCTCTTACCACTACCATCCTGCGCGTTTTTCAGGTTCGTGCATATGCCTAAAACAACAGCTGTCTACGAAATAGTAGAGTGTGTAGAATGGAGACCCACCGTTACTATCAAGGTGTTAGTAGAAATGCAGGATAAAGTCAGGGAAAGTAAGCACGAAATGCAGCCTTATATTGAAGAAACTGTAGGCGATTTCAAGTTCACAGTCATTTCTATGCAGAAGCTACAGTCTTCTCTAATGAACAGAAGATTCGCGATGAGCACCGAGGAAACACTAGTGATACCGGAGAACTACCGTATCCCCATCGAATGCGCCACGGCAGATATGGCTAAGAACAATTACAGCGAGTGCACACCACACTTCGACTGTATATGCCATGATTATCGATCTCCTGTTGGGTGTTATTGCCCACCACAGTCCATCGAGCATATAAGATCTCGAATAGGTGCAACTATTCCTATTCATATGCCCACTATGCAGATCATTGCCAAAAATGGAGATCTCGAAATCTTCACTATAGAAGCTGAAGTTCTTATCTCGCTACAGTCAAAAGTATTGGCAAATGTAAGTGAGTTTGCACTAGAACAACCATGTGAAATTGAGCTTCATAAGCTTTCCGGATGTTACTCCTGCGAGGAGGGAGCCCAGCTCGCTGTTTCGTGCAAAACTGTAATCCCATCAAGAGTAACAGTACAATGTGAAGAACAAACATTCACCATAGAATGTGGCCCTCACAATGCAACAAATACTGTGACTCTGGGCTTCAATTATGCAGTTGTAAATCAGGATTGCAGAGCAAAGTGCAACGGAGAATCTGGCCATATGATCCTACAAGGGATTCTATTATTCCATGAAGAAAGGGATAGTGATAGCATATTTGATGCAAAAGAATTTCATAAATCAGCCCCTACTAACTGGCTAGACAATATGAGAATTCCAGATCTACAACCAATTCTAAAGATCATTAGACAACATTGGTTGGTAACCACAGCAGCAGTTGGAGCACTCGTTGCAGGAGTGGGAATAACCTATATCTTCGGGCCAGTGGTGCTGCTGACCTTGATAAGGTCACTCCCGCCCATTGCGCGCTGTGTTGCGAAGATTGCCTGGAGGGTATTATCAGCAGTATGGACGTCTCTCACACATATCTACTCTTTTACACAAAGCGTTAGGAGACATATCAGTTAGATTGTAAGAACGCTATGTGAAACCCATTTCTATACAAAGTCGCCGCAATAGCGGTCGGATATCTGTGACCGAGTGTAGATATCATATTTGAATAATATTGGGTACTCAATATAGCCGCTATTCAAATATTCATTATCGGCATTCATTTATTAGCGATCGGTCGGTCATGGATATCAGATTACTACCGATACCCTTTGTGATCGGTGGTTGTAAAGCTGAGTCAAAAAGTGGGCGGTGCAGGATATATATACGGAAAGGTATACATCGATATCCTCATACCATGTCTACTTCGAGCAGCGTACCCGATGTCCTCGACTGTTTAGACGACATCGACACAACGCCGGCATTCCAACCTATTGCCACTGCTATTCGTGCTATGGCTGATCAGATGGCGAGAGATTATCGCGACGTCATGCTCAATGTCGATAGTCTCAATCGTGCTTGCGAGGAACTGTTAAAAAGGACAGAACCTCAATCATCATGTGTTTTCTGCACGTTGGCGGAAAACCAGGACAATCACTCGACTATGAGATGTTCACGTTATGCAGATTCAGTGTCACGCATCACCCAAGCCGCAAAAATCGGTTTGTGCGTCAAGTGTCTGAAGACGGCGCACGAAAGGGAGTGTGGTGTCAAGTGCAGTTTTTGCGGGATGCTGCACAACTCGGTTCTCTGTTAAAATCGCGGCAGAAACTATAACCAGTTATTTAAGAAGCGTAAGCAACAATAATCTACGGAAAAGTCACCATCTACTAATCGTCCTCGACAGCAATATTCTCTACTACATCGCCTATCGTCTATACTCATCGTCTCCATCATCATCGTCTGTTATCTTCATTGTCGTCATGCTTCTACACTATGGTTCGCGTACATATGGGCAATTGGAAAGACGACAATCTACACTACTCGATGGTTCGCGTTCAACTCTATGGGCAACTGCAACGACTACAGCGTACAAGACGATCATTCTGTTATAATTTGCATGTTTAACTATGTTGATGTTAAGTTGATGTTTGGTGGGGGGAGTGTCGCGCACAAAGAGCGCGACTCCTCGCCATCTGTGCCCCATATGTTAGGACCAGCTAGGCGGAGAGCTGGTCCATGGGCAGTGTCGTCTATCAGAGCCGTCAGGAGTGGCAGCTCATTTAATAAATAGTTATTAAAGACCACTGAACCACCGTCTAGCCCACCTAGGGCAAAGTCTCCAATAAAGGAGCAGGACACCACAGATGGACTCCAAGACGGTGGTGAATGTAGCGTGCCGAGAAGCCTTGACGGCAAAGCTTAATGATTTAAAAACGGTGGCACGAACCCTTCACTATCTTGGAAAACGACTTATTGTTATGTTTGACTGAGGTAAGCATAAACTAATTGACTCAGTAAAAACAATAAGAGCACGAAAAAAGCAGACGCTCCGAATAAAAGGTCAAATTGTTTGCGCATGTGCTGTCGCCATAATTTTGGCGCACCCTGTAGTTGATCTTCTTGCGTCTGTCTTATACGACGTAATAAATATCATATCATATCAAGGCGACGCACCCGAGAGCCACATCAGCGAATCGGATCAGGCGAAGAGCCCATAGAGGTGTCGCGGGACGTGCCCTCCGGCAGCCGGCGCACTGCGACGAGGTTGGAAAGTGGAGGAGCCCTCGTAATCGCTCCAGCGTGTTTGCTCAACGGCTGATTGGCCGCTATTGGTAAACGATTCGTGGCTATTGCTCACTAATCGCGTACTCGCTCCTCTACGAGTAGGTGAAGAGGCAGCAGAGGCAGCAGTGGCTGTGGCGACGGCGATAACATCATCTCGGATGTACGTGTGTCGGCTGTGCTCATAATACGAAACGAATCAACAACCTGAGGAGAGCAGGAAGTGCCGGCGACGAGTTCCGACTAACGAGGCTTGTTCCGAGCACGGCGATTATCGGCTGAGCCGAGGGAACGACATGTAAATGTTGCGCGAGACGACCTCGTCTGTACGTCTCCTACTGCTGAGGAAGGTCTGCCTCTGAGCGGCAAGGTTACGGAATCACAGCGTGCAGCTGCGAATTCATTAGGACACCGTATTGAACACTGACGTCAGCGGATGCGCAGTCTGCAAGCATTCAGGTGTGTAAGCCAGAGAGAGATAAGTTGACGCGGTTGCATCAGAGCACCTTCATCTAGTTCAAGTCAGCGTCATTGAGTTTATCTTTTATGTGAGGGAAATGCAGTCCGCGCCAAAGTGCGTGAAGAGCATAGTGGACAAAGGAGCGAGGGATCGGAGAGTCGATTCGAGGGGTCAGAGGGTCTGTCGGTTTCTTGATTTTCGATTTGGTAGCTGACTAATCGCAAGATTCCACGTTGACATTATACGTAAGCACTGACCGAAGAGCAAGTTTTGTAAAGATAGACACAACGCCTGAAATCCTGCCGGTAAGGTAACGGAAAAAGCTTACATAGGCAAAGGTCTGGAGCGTGTATCTGAACGGGGGAGCGAGTCATATAGGGAGAATCCCCAACCCCTCAATTAGTACAAAAATGTGTTTTTTTGCTAAGTCGTTAAACACAAGGAGTTGGGGGACCTTGAAGCTACAATGGAATACGGCGCATCAGGAGTTTAGGGTCTTATACGCACGCAATGACTCTGCCGGCAAGCGGCTCAGAACGCAGTGGATAGTGACGTTCCTTCATGCGAGGAAGGTCGTGGGTTCGGTTCTTCTGCGCTGCAGCGCTTTTGCATTTCAACTGATTGGTTGAGATTTGGGGGTTCTGATGTCTACACCATTTTCAGACGTTTTCTGCGCATTTCTCCAGCTGTACGCTGTGGAGAGTACCTTTTTTGCGACTTGTTTATTACTGACCGGATTTTTAACCACAACGTCCTCTTTGACGTGCTTCGAAGTCCTTTCGTATGCTTGCCATCCGTTCGGCCAGCTTGATTTCTTCCCACAAAGGTTCCTTGTCTAAAGGTGGGGCACACTTCAGCGTGAGTAGGTGGATCGCCACTCGACCGTCGGCGGACATTGTTGGTACTAGGTTTTGGAAAACCTCCAGCAGACCTCTGATTTCCAGATGACAGGCAAAGATGAGGAAAAGAGTGTATCGATGCCGTTTAGGTTAATGTGCGGGATCCACAGACCTCGTTTCTCATTTGAACCACCTCCGACGTCACATTCTGGTCTCTTTTGAAAATCCGAGCAGGATGGTTTTTCCCGAGGTCATTGGTCCATGTATGGAAACAGACTTTGAGGAGTCTGTAGCCTTTTTACGTTGCCCGTATGCTGCTTCATGCAGTTTGTACCTGTGTGTCACTGATGTTGAACATTTCTACATCATCATGTTGAATACCACAGTATGCAGCTGGAAAACCGGCTTGTAGTATCTTACATTGCGCTCGTTCAACTTTAGTTGTTCATCTGTTGAAGTAGGAACATAAAACGGTTTTTCTTATTTTTTCACTTGAAATAATACATCGCAGCTATTTATATGTTTTAAGGGAAACTTTCCGTTGAAAAATTCGTGAAAAATTTAACGCCTAGAGCTTTGTGTGCACCCTGGTAGGGTCTGTCAAACAGAAAATCGCCACTTTCCAATGCTAATTTTGGGCAATCAATGAGCAAAAGTTTGAAAATGTTATACATATCTCGGGAGGCGCAAATAATTTGTAGTCTACGAAATCCTGGAGCTGGGTGGATTCTTAAATGCGTATCGACCTAGCTTCTGAAGAGACCATACGATGGTCGGATCAGTTGTTGACTCGTTGCTTCCAAAGAAGGTGACACCTGGTTTATAAATATAGCCTGTAAGCTTGAGATTGCTGGCAACATGGGATCGAACTCAGTCGCCCACTGTCAATGTGGTAGCGTCTAAATACAGCTACCACATAACAGATTTGGGATAACGAACAGCTACACGCTTGAGAATGTGGCCCTAAAATTTCAGTCGTGATCCTTCACCCTATTTTTGTGCACATAAGATAAAGGTGGCAAATAAGAAAACCGTTGGGGGACGATGTAGACGTTCTTCTACGTTTCCTTGTTCGTCCTAATACCAAACGAGCAATCAGGGTCTGAAATAGTAGCAAGAGCATTGGAGCGGGTGCTAGTAGAGATTAGGGGCTCAGTGAGGATTGAAAGTGAACATTGCGGGTGAAGCTCAGAGCGAGGCGCCACTCCTGAGCACTAGGATTAACGGAGGGAGGGGTTAACGGAAGCCGAGAGCCCGCAACCCAATGCACACACGGCACGGGAAGAGAAAGTCCGAACGAACGGTCGCGAGAGAACAGCTACTGGGGAAGGGAGGGACTGCGCAGAGAGTGCAGCGTGCGTGTTCCCTCGCCTTGCAGTCGCTCAGTGGTTGATCAACTGCTTCTCGAAGACCTAGCTCTGTTGCTCATTTTGTAGCGAAAGAAGAGTTGAGAGCCGTCTCGGGCCAGTCTCTTGGCTCCCCCGTTCCTCCTCCCCACTCGAGCTCGGCACGGAAGACCCTGCATGCATGGCGCTATGGATCCACGTCAAAGACGCTAAAGTAAGCCGGAAAGAAGGATGGCTTTACATGACACAGGAGCTCAGACTTTTCATCAGACTGACATTCTGATGGGGTGCCTGTTTCAGTTTAGACAGCGTCCCTGGTAGCAACTCCTTGATCCGCCTCGATTGCGCGTCATCGCGGAAAGGGTTGTCTGTGACTTAAGGCACCACGTCCACCACAGAGTTCCCAAACCTAGACAGGTATGCTGAGCAGTAGTCACGAGGCAGCCATGAAGCCTACCAGCGGCATGTTGTCGACCGGCTTAACAGTCGGCTAAGTCCCTTGTCGAAAACATTTGAATAATCGGACTGATCAGTGGTTTTCGTTTGCCAGAGCAGAACGTCGCAAAGCGTTCGATTATGGGCGGATTGCGCAGACTGCAGTGTCGCTTCAACTAAACGACAGGGCTGAGAAGAAAGAAGACTGACCGGAAGTGATCGCGCTGAATTTTTGCAACTTTCGATGGCTTTACGGAAATCATTTCAGAGCGGCAGTGATGGTATAGCTACTACCCAACTGCGTCTATTTGAATGCTGTGTACGAGGGCGGGTCTGACTAGCATAAAATTCCATTACTTTACGGTGAGAGACCATTCCTAGTCAGCTTACGACTTCTACAAGGTATACGTCGACCTTAATAAAAACCACCGACGAATTACGATAGCCATTGTTGTTCTCTCCAACCATTTCGTACCATCAATAAGAATGAAGAATTAGAAGTCAAAAGAAGAAAGAATGGCAGTCCGGATATGCACTGGTCCACGCTGCACCTGCACTACGTAGTCTCGAGAAGGGAACTAGTGGAATTGGTTGGGTTCTTCAATGCTGCGACGCGGGACAAACATAGAATGTGTCACGGAGGGTGGCACAGCACTGAAAATGGAGTCCGTGGGCTTCAAAATCACTCAAAAACGCATTCGGCTAGTCGAGTGAAGAGCATAAGAAACTCGAAACCTGGTTAGCTTCGACTTTATTCCTGTGCGAATTTGAGAACTAAAGAAGGATTAGTCCAAGGAAAAAGTATCCTGATGGATCTGATAGGAATGCGAATGCAGTAGGAATCCATTCTAAACTGCTTCAAAGTGATTAGGACTGTGTACATGTGCTAGAGTAGAACCGGAGACTAAGCCTTCATTGTGGGCAGGCAGTATGCGCGGCTAGAACATCACATGCTGTGAGAGGACGAAGTTCATATAAGCTACTGAATGAGGTTTCCCCCCTGAAGCCGACACTATAATAATTGATCATTATTCTCCGTCCATTGCGAAAACCGTTCACCTGCAACCATGTTTGCGGCAGCCGCATGTGAACTTGTCGGTTTTCGCTTCAATGTCGATTGATAGTTTGGAAAGGATAAAGGGCGACATTAATAATCCCTTTTTGGGATATGCCACGCATTCAACGGAACGTCGTGGAGGCAGTTTGACTAATGACCTATAGAATCCTTTGCGGTGGTCAGGCAAAGAGCAAGTCAGTGTCTTATTCTTAGCAAACAACTCTGATGCCAACTAACTGATCCAGGCGGTATGGAAGGTTTGTTTTGTCTGGGCGGGAGAGCCGAAGCAGGAATCTGGAATCGGATGCAGGCGAAAGCCTGCGCTTCTTCTGCCAGCGCCACAACGCACCCATCCACCAGCTGCCAACAGCAAGTCGTACTACAGTGCGCTTCAAAAGTATGTATACACTCTAAAACTTGCCCATATCTCGTTTCTCGTTTATTTTCGCAGGGCCGCACTAGCCAAACCGCCTCCAAGGTTGCGACAACAGGGCTTCTCGCAGGTCTCTCCAGTAATGTCGGTATTTATCGGACACCATCCAGATCAAATTTCTTTCATCTATACCAACGGGAAAAATCTAATCCGGACGTCCCTGATGGATACTGATATTACTGCAGAGACCTGCGAGAAGCCCCGTCGTCGCAACCTTGGGGGCGGTTTGGAAGTGGTTCATTAGTGATAGTGGTCGGCTTCTTCAGCTGCGGAATGCTGAAGCTTAGGCTTTCGTTGTGTCGCACGGAGAGTCTGGAGTGCTAAGGTGTAGTGGGGTCTAACCTTCTGCCTTCCTTGAGACGCAGAAGACGGCAGAGACATGTTCTGCAGCAGGGCAGCGGTGCAGTCCATGTATCAAGATTGAGCAAAGGTTTGGTCCACCGTCACAATATTCAAGTAACGGACTGGCCGGTCTGTTCTCCAGACAGCAGCGGAATGGAGAACATGTGGGGGATCGTGGTTCAACGAGCATACGCGAATAGCCGACGGGTCAATGACGTGGTGGTAATTTTGATTACATGGGACACCAGCAAGGACAAAATCATACAGAACCTTGTCAATAGCACGAATAATACGGTGCATGATGTTATAAGAAATAGTGGTGATTTGATCGACTGTTGAATTTAGTAAAAAGTTTGTTTTTCACAAGTGGACCTTTGAAACGTACCTTTGAAACGCCAAATTTCAATCATTTTCTTCAAAAAATTCCGATTCTCGTGTGCGACGAAAAAATCTCTGAAAGTGAGTGGTTACCTATTTTCGACTACGAGGAATCTAGCGGAGCTAGTGCGCCCCTGCAAAAATAAACGCGAAACGAGATATGGGCAAGCTTTAGAGTGGATACATACTTCTGAAACGCACTGTATAGTCCAAAAATGCATACAAATTGCCTTCATAACATCCAGTAGAGGTAGAATACGTGGCGCGTCCCGAAAGGGATTGACTTAGGCTGACTTTTTATCCTTATCGTTTAAATTCCCGCAACTGCAACCTTAGGTCCGACTATAAATAAATAAATAAATACACATGCACTACCCTCCCATTATTACGCCTTTGTTAAAACCCGGCCCCGATTTGACGTAGATCAATCGGGAACCCGTCACCCTTCCTTTACATCAAAACAAACAACTCCGTTTAAGACGCGTTGAGCATTTATTTATTTATTTGTTGACGCACATACACATGTTACATGCGCGGTTGACTAAAACAAGGTCTCACATTAAACTTGAAACAGGCTGCACATGCAGCTACCTGTCGTAATAGTAATTGTGAATGATATTAACTCGGGTCAAGGTGAAGAGAGACTAATTAAATGGATCTCAGTATATATAATTCGCTTAATCCGTCGGTCACGTTGTGAGTGATGAGGAGGGTACTGAAGCCAAGAGATGCCTACGACAGTGCGGCGTTTGCCAGCCGGGTTTTCCTTCAACTTAACCATGGGGGATTGCTGGCGAACTGATAACCTTGGCGGCTGATTACCCAAGTTTACGATATATTCAGCGGGCAACGCGTCAGAGTATGAATGAGGATCAAGTGCAGAGCGTAGGGATTCAGAAGACATGCTCTAGACGTCGTTCAACGTGCGCCAGGATTCAGAAGAAGTGCCGCAGACGTCGTTCAACGTGAGCCAGGATTTAGAAAACGTGCCCTAGACGTTATGTAGCGTGAGTAGGGATTCAGAAGGCGTGCGCAGACGTCCAACTTGCGTAGGGATTCCGAGTAAGGGGGACCAGTAGGAGGGGATCAACAAAGGGGGACCACTAGAGAGGAGGAGGGGTTAACAAGGGGAACCAGTAGTTTCCCTCAATATTGTAAAATGTGCGTTGGGTTTCTGAATACGGGTCACAGAATTTGTGTGTAGGGGTGCAGAAGTGTCATAGACGTCGTGGCAACGTGGTGACACGTGAGTCGGGACCAGGCTCAAGCGTGGGGTGCAAGAGTCGCAGGGGTCGTACTTCGACATGGTTCCGAAGGAAACAATTTATCGGAGGGACGGCTAATTCGTAAGTATTGTAAGCAGACTTCCGTAAATAAAAAAATTTATTAATATTCAATTAATAAAGTTTTAAAGCAAATAAATCGATTAAATGAAGATTTCTTAGGCATTGCAACGACATGGCAACACCCTGAGCACCGATTTTTCTACGGAAAGAAGACATCATTTGAATTTGAATGTATCTAATAAAAATTGAAATAGTTGTTGTATATGGCTCCTACCGAAAGTTAATCTTCAATTTGCAGCAGAAAAAAAATCAGCCCTCTTGTAAGCAACCTTCCATCCGATCAGGTGAAGTGATTTTCCTGGAATTTTTCTAGGAATTTTTCGAAAGCAAAATGATTCCTGATCACGATACCACTGGAGCTGAAACTGGAGTTCATCACAGCACAGATTTTATTTAGTACTTGCTCAAAATAATCAAGCCCTAAGCGGTCTTCCTTGCGATCAGGTGAGGTCATGCTCAATTTTTTTTCAAAAATAAAGATTCTTTTTCTCCACGGATCTCCCTCGATAGAGCCTTCGGGCTCTCTTGTTAAGAGGGATCTCGGGCCGTTTGTCGCCGGGCCACGTGGCGCGTCCCCGGGTGGTGGATAGGGGAATTAAACGCGAACCAAATGCGACCGTGTACTGCCCAGAGACGCAGGTGGGATGCAGGAGATGGACTCCTTGCTCCTGCTGTGTCGGGTCGACGCGTTCGTTGTGCGTGGATGTGTCCGTGACTGTGCGGATTGTAACTGTGTCGGCCCGGTCAAAAGCTTGCACTCGGTAGACTGGGAGTATATCGTAAGGCGATTCGAGGCCGCCTCAAAAGTCTCGCCCCGTCCCTTCGGGCAGTCTGGCTGGTTGCCCGGTGTTCTTCGCCCGCACGACAGAGCCCGACTAGCTAGCTACCCGTGGGTACTCAAGTCAAAAACAGCAGCACTAAAGGGCCTCCTTCCCCTGACCCCGAAAGAGCCCCCATTTCTGCAGCGATGGGAAGGACGAGTACGGAGAGGCTGCTAAAATCTCAGGACATAACCAGGCTGCGCAAATTGAGAAGGACTAGGATGACGATCTGTACTTACAACGCCCGCACGCTTACATCGGAAGCATCCGTCGAGGACCTGATGATGCAAGCCAGGAAGATCAAGTACAACGTCATCGGACTGACCGAGACGGGAAGACACCACCACCTACACGCCGCTTACGACTCCGGGGAAGAACTATTCCTCGGAACATGCGACAGCAGGGGAGTAGGCGGCGTTGGTGTCCTCGTCAACACGCACTTGGCCATGAACATCGATTCGTACGAGTCTCTGACAAGCCGAATCGGACGTCTGCGACCGAAGCGATGTGGTTCCGTGCCAGCTTTGACTGTGTCGTCGCGTATGCCCCAACATCCGACTATGACGACGAAGAGGTCGAAGCCTTTCACGTGGAGTTGGAGAACTTCAATATGGAAGATCACACCTTATACAAGGTGATCGTCGGCGACTTCAACGCCAAGATCGGATCACGAAGGTCGCCGGAAGAACTTCACATCGGAACCCATCGGTTTGGAGTGGAACGAGCAAGGTGAAAGGCTGTCTGAGTTTATCATGTCGACCAAGACCATCCATGGAAACTCGCAGTTCCAGCAGCCTCCCTCCCTACGATGGACCTGGGAAACTCCCGGTGGCCAGTTCCACAACGAGATCGACAACATCATCTTCAACCGCAAGTATTGCCTGACCGACGTCTCCGTTGTCCCCAAGTTCTACACGGGATCGGACCACCGCCTCCTTCTCGCAAGGTTCCGCTTTTCGCGTCAAGGAGAGAAGGCCGCGAAGTTCAAGAAGAGGAGTCCCAGAACGACCATCAACTGGGACCTCTACACCTCTATTGCCGGCCTTTGGGAAGATGCCGTCATGGACAACGTCGACGAGGAATACGACCGCTTCGTGCACCATCTCCACGATAGTGCTAAGGAAGGTGACAGCTTGAAGACCACCAAGAGACGTCTGTCTTCGGAAACTTTCGAGCTGATACGCCAGCGTGGAGCAGCACGAGCGTCAGGCAACTACCAACTGACGTCCGAGCTTGCGAAGCTATGCAGAGCGGCGATAAAGGAAGATCTCAAGGAGAGAAGGGCGGAAGTGTTGGCTGAAGCTGCAGAGGCAGGTTTGAGCATCCGCAATGCCCGCCGAAACTTCGCCAACTTCAAGACCAAGATGACCGCTCTCCGACGCCCCGACGGAACCGTCACCTCTTCCAGAAGGACCATGGAGAAGGTCATCCACGACTTCTACTCCGATCTCTTCGATAGCCACGTCCACCTGCCCCCATGCCATCTTCCGCAGGATGGATACGTCGTCCCTTCTGTTCTCCCTTCCGAGATCCGACACGCCATCTCGTCGGTGAAGAAACGTACAGCATCCGGTCCCAACAGGATCAGACCCGAACACCTGAAGAACCTCCCGCCAGCGCTCATCAACACGCGGCTCTTCACACGTTACCTGTCGGAGTGCAAAGTTCCATTTCAGTGGAAGACCAGCAGGACCGTCTTGCTGTACAAGAAGGGAGACGTGCACGACATTGGCAACTATCGCCCGATCTGCCTGCTGTCCGTAGTCTACAAGCTGTTCTCTCGAGTCATCCTGAATAGGATCAGCCGAACGCTGGACGAAGGAGAGCCATGCGAGCAAGCAGGATTTCGGAGAGGATTCAGCACGATAGACCACATACACACCATTACGAAGCTCCTCGAAGTGTCGCGAGAGTACAAGCTGCCGCTGTGCCTTACGTTCATCGACCTGAAGAAGGCATTCGACTCCGTCGAAACTGAAGCGGTCATCGACGCCCTGCTCACTCAGGGCGTTCCTACTCAGTACATCAGAGTCCTTCGAGAGCTGTACAGTGGATTCACAACCAAGATCTCACCATTCTACAACGACGTAGTCATCGACGTGAAGAGAGGGGTTCGGCAAGGGGATACCATATCCCCGAAGCTCTTTAGCGCCACTCTCGAAAGCGTCATGCGCGAACTAGAATGGGAAGACGTGGGAGTGAAGGTCGACGGCCGGCAACTACATCATCTTCGCTTCGCTGACGACATCGTGCTCATAACACCAAGCATCAGCCAGGCGGAGCGAATGCTGGCCGACTTCGATCGTGTATGTGGGAACGTTGGACTGCAGCTGAATCTTACGAAGACGATGTTCATGAGGAACGGATGGGTTTCTGATGCCCCATTCTCGCTCAACGGAACGAACATCTCCGAATGCTCCAGCTATGTTTATCTGGGTCGCGAAGTCAACATGGCCAACGACCTAGCATCAGAGCTGAGCAGGAGGAAAAGAGCGGCTTGGGGAGCTTTCAAGAGCGTCGAAGAAGTCGCGAAGAAGACGAAGAACGTCCGACTCCGTGCCCACCTATTCGACTCCACTGTTCTTCCTGCCCTAACATACGCCTCAGAGACCTGGGCTATACGAAAGCAGGATGAACACGCGATCAGCGTCGCGCAGCGTGGAATCGAGATGACGATGCTCGGAGTGACACGACGCACGCAAGTGAGAGAAGGCCTCCGGAGTTCCGAGCTTCGCCGACGTTCGAAGATCAGAGACGCTGTCGCGTGAGCCAAGTTGTCGAAAATTAGGTGGGCCGGCCACGTTATGCGCTTCGCAGACACCCGCTGGACGAGAGCCATCACCGACTGGATTCCGCGGGATGTCAAAAGAACACCAGGACGCCCACCAACGCGTTGGTCGGACTTCTTCGTTAAAGTCCTGAACGACCGATATGACGCTCTTCGTGTCCCTCGAGCGAGGAGGATCCATTGGACCACTCTGGCACGCGACAGGGACGAATGGAGACGCTGCTGGCACCCGCTCGATGATCAACGGGACGACAGGTGATACAGGTGAAGGATTTTTCCACCTGGACGGAACGATCTCTAGAGCTGAAATGCAGCTTCACAAAAGCTCAATCTTTGACTGATACATAATAAAAAATGCAGCTTATCTGGAGCTATTTTCGATATGATCAAGAAGGATGGATCATTGGTTGATCGCTCGTGGATGTGATTGGAAGGTGCTACACATGTACTTCCATATTTATGTACATTGTTAACAAGTTTCTTAAACGACGTCTGATTCAAAATAGCCCACTCTTAGCAATGAGCGGGTTAAGGTAGGAAACAACTCCTGGGAGAAGAACTGTGATCAGAGCCTCGTTCTCAACTGATGGTGAGACGTGAGCTTATATGGGCCACTTCTGGTACGGGGCATTGAAAATGTGAAAAATTTACGAAAGTCAAGCGCGGATTTGCCTGTAATGATTCTATAGGCGAAGACTAGATCGTTTTCGAGTCTTCTATACTCGAGACTAGGTAGTTTGAACAACTTCCTCCTTTCAACTCCGTTGGGATGTACCTATACGGTATCTGGCTGGAGCGCATGACAAGTTTTCTGATAGATGCCTTCTGTATATTCTCTAAATAACGTATACCTTTTTCCAGGTGAGGGTTGAAAATTGTAGTGCCGCACTCTGCTATGGGTCTGATGTACGTGGTATAAGCCTTAAAAAGTGTTGCGGAATGATTAGTTTTGAGAGCCTTGAAGAGAATAAATGTACGGGAGACTGTTTTAGCTGATATGTTTTTGAGGAGTGAGCTGAACGATAACTTGTTGTCATAAGTAAATCCCAAATCACTTCGTCAACAACTTCTAATTCAGCTTTCCCGATATGATAGAATGCTAGAGAGAAAGTACCTTAGTCTTATAAGGAGCTAAGGGCAAACCAATCAAAACTAACCATGTGAATGGAACCAACTGCGGATTGGAGATGTGAGACGCCGTGGGAACTCTCAATAGTGTCATAAATCTTTAGGTTGTCGGCATACTTTTGACAACTTACATCACCAGAGGGAGGGCAGTTCAGGGGCCGGACTCATCAACAGTTAAACCCGTGGGTATGCAGGTTATAAGAGGTAGATATAAGATAAACTTTAGGCCTATGTTATACACGTGTTATACACGTCGCCGGCGACGTCGCCGAGAGCGTGTTATACTTCCGCCGCCGATCCAAGGGTGGCAGAAAATGCGCTCCGGGGGAGTATTTTGTTTGTGGGTGGGTTCTTCGTTCCCGGCACTGTCGTCATCCTCGTCGGACCTCGAATTACGCACTCGGAAGTGCAAAAACGTCCGTCTAGCGGAAAGCAATGGTGAAATTTTTACTCTTTACTTATCTTTACTTGCTTAACTGTGCTTCTTTTCATTCAACTCGTCTTCCATCAGTCATATTTTAAAAACCTTCGTATGTATACAGTTGCGATCTCATGTTTGTCAACAATTAGTCTTCTCTTCTATACAGTGTCTCAAAAAACTGCATACACTGTTTGAAAGGAGATGACTTTGCTCACATAAATGTACTAAAGAGATTAAGACCTCATATAAGAGCTTAAAAAATAGAAGTTTTTTGACATATCAGCGGTCTGGATTGCGCCATGTACTCGTCTGAATTCTTACATTTTGATCTCGAATGATTGTTTTTCGCTTGAACACTTGTCATAGTCTCTTTACAAAGTGACCGTATCGATTGATTTGTGCTTCATTTAGTGTTTAAAAGTAAAAAACACACTAAGTTTGCGAAAAATGCAGGGTATCCTTTAAAAAATGCAGGAACTATTAGAAAGGTTCTAACGCTAGTGAAGCCTTTGAAGACGTTTGAGACTCATATGAAAGCACAGGGTAACGAGATTTATCTAGCTTGTAAATAGCCCAGATTGCGCCATGAGAGAAAATTCGGCAGATTAACAATGTTTGAGCAGACTGCTGTTCATACAGAACAAAAATCATCATCAAGTCTTGAAACATATTAAGAAAAGCACGAAATGTATGCAAATTTGAGGCAGATGTGATCACCTAGCGTTTGTATTGGCAGACTGCTTACCAAATGATGACATTGAAAACGCGCTCCGATGCGAAAAATGCGCTCCGATGCTCTCCTGTCAACGATGTCGCCGACGCCGCCACAGAATCCGTCACCGACGTCGACGATGCGTATGTGGCGACGTCGGCGACGTCGCTGGTGACGTCAGCGTAGGCGACGCGTCGCCGAAGTACAACATATGCCTTAGGTAGAGATAAGGCAAGAGTCAGAGACGAAGACTTCATCGTGAGTATCTCTACCCCTATACCCGTGGGTTAGTCGTTGATGAATCCGGCCCCAGCAGTGTATATCAAGAACAAAATAGGAGGCAGAAGTCCCTCTTAGGCCTATGGTATACTCCCGTTCGCTGTGCACTCCCGCTGAGGCTGACATAGTTCACGCAGTTCTGCAGACGGAGACTTTTGCAGAATTATAGCGAATCAGCTGATCCAGTGCAGTGACGAAATCGTGTTTTGTTCATAACATCCACCGTGAGTCCTGTCGTGAATTCGCTCAAGAGCCCAGTTAGATTAACTGAGAACATTGTGCTGCAGGAATGTTCAGACAAATGCAGCGGGGAGCGGGAGGTATAGGAAAAGGAATCAAATGCCTTAGTCGCCGTCAGACACCCAATATACGAGTCTTTCGTTTCTCAAAACGAGTTTACATAGATTCTTCATGCAACAGAACAAGATTATTTGACCTCACAGAGAGCGCATGAGTTTTTTCGAGACAACCCGTATTAGAGCACAGAAAGCAAAAGTAGTGGCAGAGTCGCAAAACCCTAATCCCGCATGAGATGCAATACTACTAGGGTCGCACGGTTCAAAAAAGGATTGCGATGGACTAATCCGTCGCCAAACGTCGCATGCTCATAACTCCTCCAATTTAGATAGCTACATATTTTGAGAAAGGGTTGACATCGTTCTTTTCACCTCTTTGAGATCTCCACAATCATTTGTATAACTTCACCAGACCATGGGAATTTCGTCATGAGCGGCTCAAAAAATGATTCGAGCAGCCTTTACGCGATTGGAGCAGTTTATTCCCCATGACATAGAAATTCTCGAAGTCGCATGGCGTACTTTGCCGGTGCACTGTAGTGTGCCAGATGGACAATCTTCGCTCACTTGGCTGATTTCGTCGATTCTATGTGCATTGTGTACGACTCACTCGAGTTGCATGCCTGACACTACTGGGCACTAGCAAAGTGCGCTAAGCTTAAGGGAATGTGTTCTCGAAAATAATTAGCTACAACCGCAAGAAAGCCCGCGCCAGCAATTTCTTTTAGCAATCTCCTCAAAAAACTAGCCGTTCAATTGGCACATTTCTGTGCCGGACATGTCAACAGATCCTCCCTGTGACTTGTCCGGCACAGAAATGCAGGTTTCCGTGCCGGCGAGGAAGTTCGGAGGCGAAAAAAATGCGAGGATCGGCACAAAAGTGAGAAAAAACGGCCTAGAAAAATATTTCCTCAAAAAGCTAGCCGTTCAAGCTGTCGAAAAAACCCAAAATGGGTCTAGCCAGGACGAAAACCCTACGAGGAGAACTACAGAGACATTACATGACCACCCAACATCACCAGACGTGTGTTGAAATTGCTGTGGTATGGTCACGAACCAAGGAAGTGTCGAAATAAGTGAGCGGAAGTGCATAGAATAGGGCTCGACAAGCGCTTCCCCCTCCGCGACCATCGCTCCCCGTCGCACGGGAGTATGTTTCACTCCCGCGACGCAGAGGCATAAAGACCTTCGCACACTTTCACCGCCGCGCGGCGCGGTACCACGATTGCCATAGATATCGATTTGCCTCGCGAGGCGATTCCGCGTCTCTGCCCCATGCTTAAGGCCTCAGTTATACTCCCGCGGGAGCATCCGCGGAACGTCCGCGGACCAATGGTGCATGGCTGAGGCGGGCGTGGTGAGGCGCGGCGATTGGCTAGGTGAGGAGTCTCGGCGCGATTCCCGCCCTTCCGCGGATGCTCTCGCGGGAGTATAACTCAGGCCTAAAGATAGGGCTTCCGCGTGGCGGCGAAAGTGTGCGAAGGCCTTAAGGCCGGGGGCATACTTCCATCGCCGCGATGCCATCGCGGCGCTCAGTTCATGGCCATTCCGCCGCACGCGGTCGAATAGTCAAAGGAAACTTCGCCGCGGCAGCCGCAACAGTGGCGGTCGGCATGCGCGATGGCTTCCCGCGCCCATCGCGGGCATGGCATACTTTTTCGCGCCGCGCGCGTTGTTTAGCGTTGGTCCTGGACGGATCGCCGTCGCGCTTCCTTGCAGAGCGATGGGCGATGCGACGAGCACAGAGAAATTCAAATTCTTTCTCGTCGCTCTGCAAAACTCATCGCCGCGATTCCATCGCGGCGACGGGAAGTATGCACGAGGTCTAACACCCCTCTGCGACGCATCGCGGGAGCGATGGCGCGTCAACTGACAACCGCGCCCCACTGCGCCGTCTGCCACTGCAGCGAAGACGCGGCGTTGTCAGTTGCCTCGTGCCCGTCGCTGGAGAGACGAGGGAGTATACCATAGACCTTAGAGGACACCGCTACTACATGGATAGGGGCAGGACAAGGTATTATTCACATGGACTTGATACGTCTTGCTCGTTAGAAACTGTTCAACCAGTGAACATTATCCGGGTGAATGCCTACAGACTTCAATCTATTTATCAGCCTATTGTGGAAAACCTTGTCGAATGCGCGAGTAAAGTCGAAATAAATAACATGAACAGGCTTATTTTGATCCAAAGCTGAAGTCCAATCATTTAGGGACGATAAAAGTGCTGCTTCACAAGACCTGCTCTTCCAAAAACCGTGCTGTGATTCGAGGAGAACACCGTGCTCATGCAAGTGACGTAGTGACGTGTTTCGCGAAGATCTTCTCAAAAGTGTAGAAAAAATTGAAGTGATGCTTATGGGCTTGTAGTTCTCTGGCCGGTTAAATGGTTTTTTTAGGAACAGGAGTGACAAATAAGTGCCGTCACCTGGAGGATACCACACCTGAAGCGAAAGACAGATCGAATATATATTCCAGTGTGAAATTTATAAGATGAAGAATTGTCCTCAGAAATATCAAAGGAACAAATTTCAAGAGTCCCTGATTAATTTCGACATCACTAAACCAGATACCATTGCACATTCTAAGATGAAGTGGTTCAGCTACCTCGGTTTGGGGTAATCTAGCGCATTGGACATATGTACACAGAAAAGTTTCTGCGAGAACCTCATTTTCTCTAATCAGGCTGGTAACACCCTGCCGATCTCTGATCCTGGATCCCACAAACGATCCCTTTTAAAGGCCCTTCTACATAAACCGGTAGTTGTTTGTAGTTGTTCGGATGCTCTTCAGTTATGTAAAGCCATCACGGACTTTCGCTCCTCGAATATTTATACTGGACGCGGTACCGGATACCGGACGCTTCTATTCAAAAGTCGCGTCCGGTACTGTAGACGAGAGGGACCGTGTGCACTATGAAGCCACGACTCAGTAAAAAAGAGTAGATCATATTTTCCTCCAGAAGAGCTATGACCAGCGCTTTACCATTTTTAACCAAGGAGCGGACGTTAGATAATAAACATTTGGTACGAGGAGCTCTGCGTTCAAAGTGACTCCCGTTATAAGGCGACCATGGCGTAACCCCGGTCCCACGCAGAAAATGAAAGAAAGCAAAGTGCTGACTGCATTTCTGACCAAACATACCCTCCCATCGCCTCGTTCATATGTACAGGCGCTAACCGTGTGGAAACGTATTAGATGCGTATCGACGTTTTTCCACAGAGACGGCAATATGTCCAGGGCCGAATTCATCGACAATTAAACTCGTGGGTACGCGGGGTATAAGAGCTAGAGATAAGATAAGAGTCAGGTATCATAAGGCAAGATTCAGAGACGCGGGCTTCATCGTGTCTCTACCTCCTATACCCGCGGGTTAGTCGTTGATGAATAAGGCCCCAGCAGAGTATAGGACTCGCAGTAGTCATTAGAAACGGCCGTATCTTTGAAGATGCCATCTACAGGAGCGATGGGAAGCGCATTCAGACGGCACTACGCACCGAACAGAGTCGCGGAGCGCCTTCGCAGAGCAGCTCGCAGAGTGCGCTGCAGCGGACACTCCCTGAGCAGCGGCGCTTCGCCGACTCACGTGGACGTCACGCCACCGCGAAGAGCTCACCGCGGCCGCCGCCGTTTGACGTCAGAGTTCGGCGGCTGGAGGTGAACGGGGGCTATTCATAGCTGCCGCGATGATGAAGTTGGCGACCGGAGGACGGCCGCTGCGGAAACATCACGTAGCGGCGCCGATTGATGACGCCCGAGAGGAACATCGAAGGACAAGAACGCGAGATCTGACGCACGACATTTTAATGGATGGCGCCTCGATGCCCCGTAGAGTCCATGACTCGGGAGAGTGTGGCGGTCGAACGTCCCCTTTGCTGAAGCCACTTCATGGAGCCCTTAAATACAAAAGGATGCCGACGCGCAATGGAACCATTTGGGAAGCAGTTAGGGCCCAATGGATGAACCCCTTTGTGAGATGCGCAATACGTCCCACTTATACATACGATTAGTATGGTGGAGGAGGTTTGAGTCCGTATTTAGACTACCGTACAATGGATTGTGGTGCTCAGACGACGATCAAGGCGACGTTTTATCCTACTCGCAGTCAAGGAAACTGTACGAGCCAACTAGGCGAGATGAGGATTTTCTGCATCTACGATCTCTTACGCGGCCGTGAGCCCTGGTTTATACTTGCGTCGCTGCGCGGCGCGGCACCATGGTCGCAATAGATATCGACGGGGCGACGCGAAAAATCGATATCTATGATGAATATAATGCCGGCGCAAGTGTAAGGCCTATGTTATACTTCGGCGACGCTGTGCTTTGCGGGCAGCTACGCACTGCGTGGCAGCCCGCCCAACACAGCGTCGCCGACGACGTCCCCGAGAGCTCCGCAGGGGGTGTTATACTTCCGCCGCCGACGTCGGCGACGCTGACGTCTGTGGCGACGTCGCCGACGTCGCCACCGACGTCGCCACAGACGTCGGCGGCGGTACCGACGACGCCGGCGTCGCCGACGTCGTCCGTGGGTCGGTCGCCGGCCTCATTCAAGGCTGGGAGAAAATGCGCTCAGAGGGAGTATTTTGTTTGTGGGTGGGTTCTTCGTTCCCGGCACTGTCAACATCCTCGGCGGACCTCGAATTACGAAATCGAAAGTGCAAAAACGCCCATCTTGCGGCATCCAGCCAATAGTGTGAAAAAACCAACGGTCGCGTCAGACTCCTAAGTGGTCCAGAACATTCAGAACTGTTTTACAACAGGTGCAAGAGTGGTGTGGCGCTGCTAATATGTAGCAGTTCTATTCCAACGAAAAATGTTTTTTTTAAGGCTTGCAGAAGAATATGTAAAAAGTTTCTTTGGTGTGTTCTTTAACAAACAACGAAATTGAGGCAGATAACAGAGTTTCAACAGAAAAAAAGGCACAAAAATATACGTATCTCTACCTGATAGATGGACGTGACTCTTTTTTTTATACTGCCTAATTCTAATAATACTGGGTGTCTCAAGAAATGTATGCACTGTTAGAAAGGTGATAACTTTGGTCACAAAAAATGATGACATTGAAAGCGCGCTCCGATGCTAAAAATGCGCTCCGATGCTCTCCTGTCAACGACGTCCCCGACGCCGCCACAGAATCTGTTGACGACGTCGCCGACGTCGACCACGCGTCTGTGGCGACGTCGGCGGCGTCTGTGGCGACGTCGGCGGCGTCTGTGGCGACGTCGGCGGCGTCTGTGGCGACGTCGGCGACGGGCCGTCGCTGACGTGTAGAAGCGTCGGCGACGCGTCGCCGAAGTATAACATAGGCCTAAACTAACGGGCTAACGCGGTCTATAACGCGCCGTCCCCCTAGTGAGAGTGCTGCCGCTTGAGAATGTGCTATGCACTCACTACACTTCTGGTGGGCACCAGTTGTGCTGCACCACTCGCTCTCTCTCTTCCAAACAATGAAGCTCATATTGAGCAAAAACCCTTTTGTCGCACACTGTACCACGACCACCACACACATCCCTTCCATATCCGTCCTTGTCGACTGGTGAATCGGTCTGGTGAGCCCAATTCCGAAACGCAGCATAGAGGGGCATTGCATCATGAAGCGAGCTTGAGGCTTCGCATCTAAACTGCCTTGCTGGGATTTGAGGTGTCCTCCCCTCCACACAATTCGACGCGTTTTCTGCGCATTTTCCAGTTGTATACTGTGGAGAGTAACCTTATTGCGACTTATTTGTTGCTGAGCGGTTTTCAGCCACAACACAATGAAAAGATGCCAAATATAAGAATGCATGGACGTTCAACTCCACTGATACCCAGCCACGAAGTGCTTGAAGGGCTGGTTACAATACGGGCAGCCTATTAAGCTACAAGTTCTTCACAGCTTGTTTTTCTACATGGACCAGTGACTCCGGAAAAACCGTCCTATTCGGATTTTCAGAAGAATCAGGATGCCTTATAACCAGCTTTGAACTAGGCATAGGTAGCAATCTTTCCAATGCGAGGATGGCACAGGTTTCGGTACACGACCTTCAATTTCATTATGACTTCAGCTACCTGAAACTTCGACACTTACCTTCAGGATGTTGTTCCTTTTTTGCATCTCTGCGAAAGCGACTTCATGTAACTGACGAAGCACGTGTCTGTTGGCTGAACCTGGCCGGTGGCACTCGAAGGCCTAGACCGAGGACGCAAGCTCATCCCTAGCGGAATAATAGATTAAATCGCCACGTCGTTCGAGAAGCCGGCCCAAGAGTCGAGAGTAAGAGAACCGCTGTCGGGCATCTGCGGGACAAAGACATGCGCACAGTTTGAATCATGACGAATGAGTATCTGGCACGACGAAAACATTCTTCATCTGGAGGATACCGCATGCGCATACCGAAGGAAGTCGCTGGTCCATGAAGGGATATGAGCTATGAAGAGCATGCAGCTTTTTACGCTGCCGTATTGTGGTCAGTTCTCCTTCAAGCACTTTGGGCCTATTGTTGAACGTTCACACATCACCATGTTGAATACCTTTCTCATTGCCTTGAGGGAAAAACAGGTCAGAAACAAGCACGTCGCAACAAGGTCACTTTCTAGAGCATCATCTGTATTACCTGTCGCGGTTGTGTTGCTCGGGAGAGCGTCGACAGCGTCTTTGTCGCGTGCCAGAGTGCTCCAATGGATCCTCCTCGTTCGATGGATACGAAGAGCATCACATCGTTCGTTCAGAGTTTTCACGAAGAAGTCCCCCAACGCGATGATGAGCGGCCTGGTATTCCCTTAACATCCCGCGGAATTCAATCGGTGACGACTTTCGTCCAGCGATGTCTGCGAATCGCATTACGTGACAGGATCAAGTATTGTTCGACGACTCGGCCCAAGCGACAGTATTTCTGATCTTCGAGCGTCGCCGAAGCTCGGAAGTCCAGAGTCCAGTCCGCCTTGTTCCACTTGCGTGAGTGGTGTCACTCCAAGCGTCGTCCTTTCACTTCCACGCTATACGACACAGATCGCATCTTCATCGTGCTTTCTTGTGGCTCAAGTTTCCTAGGCACAATTGGTGCAGGAAAACGATGGAGTCGAATAGGTGGGCAAGAGACGAGACGGACGTTATTCGCCTTCTTCGCGACTCCTCTGACGCTCTTGAAAGCTCTCCAAGTCGCTCCTTTCTTTCTGCCCAGCTCCGGCACTAGGTCGTTGGCCATGTTGACTTCGCGACCCAAATACACGTAGCTGAAGCATTGGGAGATGCTCGTTTTGTTGAGCGAGAGTAGGGCATCAGAAACTTGTCCGTTCCTCATGACTATCTTCTTCGTAAGATCCAGCTGCAGTCCAACGTTCCCACATACACAATCCAGTCGGTCAGCATTCCCTCCGCCTGACTAATGCTCGGTGTTATGAGCACGATGTCGACGTTCACTCCCATGACTCTCGCGATACTTCGATGAGCTTCGTAATGGTATGTATGTGGTCGAAAGTGCTGAATCCTCTCCGAGATTCTGCTTGTCCGCATTGCTGAGCTTTATCCAGCGTTCAGCTGATCTTATTCAGAATGACTCGAGCGAGCAGCCTGTAGTCTACGGGCAGGTGTCAGATCGGGCGATAGTTGCCAATGTCGTGCATGTTTCCCTTCTTGTATAGCATGACAATCTTGCTGGTCTTTCACTGAGATGGAACCTTGCACTCCGACACGTAGCGTGTGAAGAGCTGCGCCAGCATTTTGATGAGTACTGGCGGGAGGTTCTTCAGTTGTTCAGGTCTGATCCTCTCGGGACTGGGTGTCATGCGTTTCTTCACCGACGAGATGGCGTGTCGGATCTCGGAAGGGAGGGCAGAAGAGAGAAAGCATTTCTGAAGGTGGTTGCAGTTCCGTCAGGACGTAGGAGAGAGGTCATCTTGGTCTTAAAGTTAGCGAATTTCCGGCAGGCATTGCGAATGCCCATATCAGTGTCTGTAACTACACCGAGCACTTGCGCTCGTCTCTTTAAGATTCTTCTTTATCGCCTCTTGTACAATTTGAAAACTCGCACGTCAATTTTATTGCCTGATTTCGTGCTGCGCCACATTAGCGTGTCAGCTGGGAATTTTCCGGAGACAGACGTCTCTTTGTCGTCAAACTCTCGGCTCCCTTAGCCCTATCGAGGAGATGGCGCACGAAGCAGTGCGTCTGGTCGATGTTGCCCATGACGCTATCTTCCCAAAGGCCGGCAAGAAAGGCGTAAACGTTCCAGTTGATGGTCGTTCTGGGACTCCCTTTCCGAAATTCGCGTCCTTCTCTCCTTGTCGCGAGGAGTGGAACCTCGCGCGAAGGTCGTGGCCCGATCTCTCGTAGAGCTTCGATATAACGGAGACATCGGTCAAGCAGTACTTGTAGTTGAGGAGGATGTGGTCGATCTGGTTGTGGAACTGGTCGCAAAGGGTCCCAGGGTCCCAGGTCCATTGGAGGGCGAAAGGCTTCTAGAACTGTGTTTCCATGAATGATCTTGGTCGACAAAATGAACTCAACACCAGACGGTCCTTCACCTTCCTCGTTCCACTCCAGACCCATGGTCCAAATCGAGATTCCAAGTTTTGGGTCTGGAGTGGGACGAGGAAAGTGAAAGACCATCTGGTGCTACATCACATCAGTTGCAGAAGTCCAGTTTTATCAGGCAAGATTGAACACAAGCGTTGACCCAGCTATGCAGGCGGCGGCAGTCAGGTGAATCGCAAATCGAGATGCCAGGTTTTGGTTCAGCATAGGCCATCCTATCCTTCGTACCCTATGGGGACAGTGAATTTGTACCAGACCTGTTCAGAGATTTTTTTTGCAAAGATCTGATTTTCAAGACTCGTCGCGTTTGCCTCAAATTTGAAATAGCTTTAAAATGCAGAAGAATAAACAAGAGCGCTCGTCCTTAATCAATTCTTTTATGCGAATCGCCACTCACCCAACATTTATTTATTTATTATTTATTTATTCAAGCACATAATTGTGCGCTCAATACCAAGCGTTAAACACAACGTTAGAACACAACAACATTAATAATGACAAACTATTAACCAAGCTGTACATACGGAACAAAATCATGAATAAAACTCTAATAAAGAGAAAAAAGAAAGCACGGATTGCGATTTGGATCTTTTTAGGATAGCAGCAATTGTCAGGTTCCAAGAGATTTACGACCACTGTTTGTTTATTTCGCCAAGAGTAGCCCTGCTTTGTTTTAATATAATAAAAGAATTTTTCTATAAAAGTCTTCAAAAACATAAACATAAACATAAAAGGTCAAAGCAGAAAGCATCCGTAAAGACATCTTGGCCGTAAATGCGTTAAGACTACGACCTTCTACACGCACGATTTCCGGGCGGGCCCTGTATCTCAAGGGCCTCTTTAAGCTGATACGCACCCCGGGCGATGGCGTGGAAGGGAGGCACGTATGTAGAGTACACATGTCGATACGGAGTAGTACAATTTAAAAATTAAAAAAACATGTCGATGTAGAAGATAAAAAGATAAAAATATGTAGAAAGACAAAAGATTAAATTATAATAATAATCACAAGCTGCTCCTAGGCAACCCAAACACAACTGTGAAGAAGTAGAAAGAGTCAAGAAGATAACCAAACAATGCAGATAACTCAGAACTTGTTAAAAACAAACTGACTTTGAAAATACTAACCAATAATTGGTCAATGGAAGAAAAACAGTCCTCCAAAATGAGCGAATAACAAGAATGAAAGAGCCACACAAAAAAAAACACTGGTGGAGGGCAGAAAACGGATTAGGCAAAAAATGCAGTGTGTGGACGAAATTCTAGCACGGTCAGTCATTCCAAACTCATTCAACACTTACTAGAAGTGGAAAAAACTGTTAACTAAACACACTTCTTGTGGACGGTCACCATGGGTAACCTCTCCTTCTACTGGTAGGATATTTGTAACAACTTTTGAGGGAATTTGGTCATGGCGAACTCGTTGGTCTCTCTATGCATCAACAGCTGAAAAAAAACGATAATGATCACCTAAGTAGTAGTCTAAAGATAAAAAACAAGATTAGCGTGCTTTGCTCCACAGAACACTCGCAGTAGTCCCCAAAAGCTATAGTGCAACGAAGACTCCGTACTCTAGGTGACATCCTCGATCTGAAGCATGCCTAGAATATCGACCTTTTTCAACTTGAGTCTGAATTTCTTAGAACTTCTGCATGACACAATGTCTAAGGAAAGTTGGTTTAACCACCTCGTTGTCCTCATGAAAAATGAGTGAAACGCTTTATATCCTTTGATATCCATCCGAATGATGCGAAAACAAAATGTCAAATCCTTCACAACTCTTCTATGCTTGAGACTCTTCATACCAAGTATTTGGAGGCGGTCTCTGTAAGAAGGAAGACTTTGTGGGTAATTTTCATTTGGGAAAGCTTTGTAGAATACGATTTTGGTGAATGCTTTCTGAACTTTTTCCAGAGACAGTATATATTTCTTAACACAAGGACTCCAGACTGTCGAACAATGCTCCAACTGAGGCAGGACGTATGTGTTATACAGTCTAACCATTATCTTTGCATCATTGCACGCTTCTGAGAAGGGTAAACAGCGATGCCATTGCTTTTCTTACAGTAGCTTCCAAATGCTTGTAGAATTTCAATGAAGTATCGATAACAACACCCAGATCTCTAACAATATCCTCCTGCCTTATTGTAATCTCATTGAAGCTGTAGGAGGGTGCTGGATAGGGTCCTAAATGGAGGTGTATTGTTTTTTCCAAGTTGACTGGAATCTTCCACTTACTAGACCACTCCATCATACTTCGTATAGAGAGTGAGATCTGTTCATGTATCAAATTTTGGTTTAAAGAGCTATAAGCACAGTAAATTCTTATATCGTCTGCGAAGATTTTTACCTCCAAACTTGGATGCACTCTCAGAATTTGTGGCAAATCAGCGGTATATACTGAGAAAAGCAGAGGTGAAAAGCACCTTGAGGTACTCCACTAGAGCATACATACCTATCCGAATAACTGTTACCAATCTTTACCGTCATGTGTCGTTCATATAAATAGGACGATAACCATATCAAAAGTGGGTCGAAAATACCAAACCTAATAAGCTTTTGAAGTAGCAGCCTGTGACATACTTTATCAAACGCTTTAGAAAGATCAAAATAGATAATATCAACCGACTTTCCATCATTCAGTGCTGTGTGCCAGTCATATAAAGAGTCACAAATCAGTGTTTCAGTAGAAGTTGTCGACGTAAAGCCGTGCTGTTCTTTGGGAAATATATGATGCTTTATAAACCATTCACTCAACTTATCCCGCACTAACTTTCCAAAACCTTTCCAGAAGTAGGACATATGCTGATGGGTCTGAATTCAGAAAGTGCATCACTCTTTTTTTGAATAGGTGTAACTATGGAGTCTTTCCAAATCTCCGGAACTTTACCTGCAGCTAAGGAGATGTTGAAAATCATAGCTAATGGATATTGCAAAGTGTTCGCACATTTCTGAAAAACCACTTGAGGAATACCATCATATGTAGCTGACAAAGAAGGTTTAGCCTTTTTAATATGTGCACAACCTCAGAAGGGTGAACAACGGAAATCGCAGAGGATAGGTCCGACAAGCGGTAATCAAGCTGATGTTCAGACATGCTACTTAAGTCGTTAACATGTGTTGCGTTGTCGAAGACACTGGCAAAGTATTTTCCAAGGGCATTTGTTTATCTTGATCTGTGTGGAGAAAGCATCCAGCCTGGTCTTTTAGAACAGGGATTTCACTAGTTCCCTTTATCTTCGTTCTTAGGTAGCTGAATAGCGCTCTCTTGTTAGAAGCAAGCAAGCGACGTTCACGATAAGCGGTGTATCTGTTGATATGGCGGCTTATTTCTGAACATGCCTTCTTGTACAATGGATGGACTAGTGGACGAGAAAGGCATGAGAAAAGGCGACTTTTCTGCTCAAACAGGTTTCTCAGATAGGGCGGATACTGCTGCGATCCAACTCTTTGATACCGAAAAGGAACAACTTTTGCAAATAGCTGATACAGAACCAGGCAAAATCTATAATAGACATCATCGATGTCAGAATAACCACAAAATACTTTGAACCAATCAACACCTTCAAGGTAGCAGTTGAGCCTATTATATATATATATATATATATATATATATATATATATATATATATATATATATATAATAGTCTACTCTATTGTACATCGGTTGAGGTAGATACAAGGAATTATCCTGAACACCGCTTAGCTCCAAAAATATAATATTGTGATCGAAGTTTCCAAAAGGAGGAACTATGGAAAGATTATAGATGATTGAGTTTGACGACAAAACTAAGTCAAATATCGAATTATTACTTGTAGGATTCAACACTATTTGCTTAAGTTGGCAGTTCGCGAAAGCTACTCTGAAGCTTTCATCTCTCGACGATTCGCCGCGATTTTCAACCAATTGATAGTAAGGTTGAAATCGCCAAGCAGAATCACAGGAAGCGCAGCAGAGCATAATACGTAAATTGAGTCGATAAGTTTCGCGTCTTCCTCGACCGAGAACCCTGGCAGACGATACAATAAAATGAATCTAGTTGAACAAAGGGAACCTTTGGACCGTACATCAAAACAGAATCTGAATACAAATACAAATCTGAATAAAGCTGTTCACCTGTAGGCTATATAAGCAATCCATGCTTAACTAAGCAACATACACCCCCTCCTTTGTGGTCACTCCGATCAGACCTTACAACATTATAGGGGTGCCCTGCTACCAACTCTGAATTCAATATTTTTGAATTTAACCATGTCTCAGTTATGAATACGATGTCAGGATTTCGTATGGCCAGAAAGGAATGCAGCAAGGGTAGTTTGTTGGTAATGCTCCTGGCATTGAACAGAGTACAGAGGAGATTTGACGGATTTCCGCGCAACGCCAGTGGTTTCCCACGGAGAGCCTAGGAGGTTGCACGTCCGCCTAAGCTCTCCTTTGTATACTACCCATTCTTTAGTGGACTTTCCTCTATTTAGCTCTCGAGCTTATTGACGAAGTTGGAAATCCCTTGCCGGCTCCTCTCTTGTCATACTTTTACTGACAAAAATATTTGTATGACCAGCAGATCTTAGGAAACGGGCATTTGAAATAGCCTTCAGTCAATGGGATCTAGAAGGCAGAACTACCTTAACCAATCGTCTTTTGCCACTAGAGAATACCCCCATACGGTACACGGATTCAGGCCTGCACTCGACCTGAAGAACATTGAGCAGACCAGCCACCTTGTCTTCCAGATCCCCTTGACGTCTCGACGGAGGCATGTCTTGAGGCTCCTCCTACCTGCTATTACAATGCTTCGCATCCTACGATCTTCTTCGATACCATCCGCAATGGTCTGAGGAATTTTCGCCTGCAGCGCCATCACCATTTTCTCAATAAGTGGATCGGTATTCCTCTCTATAATAGAAGTTATAATATCACTTATTGAAAATTTACTGTAATCAGTCATTTCCTCCTCGGTGTTAACCCCTGATACACCTGATACAGGCATGGATGTGCTTTTTTGAGAGGCACGAAGAGAGTACTGGGCTTCTTTTGCTGGCGTCTTCACGTACGCGGTTCGCTCAGATCAAAATTTGACTGCCGCCAAGGCTGATTTATTGATTATGGATTTGGGTGAACACCAAGGAAGAAACGAACTGAACCGACACAATCGTTTCAGTTGGAAAGGGCAATAAAACAAGGATTCAGGAGCAGCACTCGAATGAAGACGGAGCTCACAACAATACGAGAAGAGTAGAATCTATTCTCAATGAAATCGGAAGTAATTAAAGGCAAAAATTGACAGCGATGTCCAAACGCAACCGGCCTGTAGCGGCGCTGCGTGAGAGAACTGAGAACTGAACTACGAGATAGAGTGGAGGCGATTTTAATGCGTGTTTGGTCTATATAGTCTCCACCACGTCCTTCTCAGTAAAAGGATAAAGGATAAAGGACGGCGTTACTCAATCCCTTCTGGGATGCGCCAGCGCATTCTACTTCTACGGGATGTCGTGGAGGCGACATGAATGCGTATTTGGCCATACAATGACTTGCGGTGGCCAGCCGATGCACAAGTCAGCGCTTTATCCTTCCCAGACAAGTCTGGTACCAATTGACCAACCCCGGAGGGATGGAAGGCTTGGTTGGCCTGGGCGGGAAATCCGAACCAGGAACCTGGTATCGGGTGCACGCGACAGTCGCGCCTCCTCCGACTGCGCTACGCGCGCCCTTACCTTCACGCTTCTCGGCGGATTCTGCATCAGTGGCGGCAGCTTCTTCAGTGGTCTTGTTTTCCTCGTCGGCTTTCGCAGGGGCCTCTTGAGACTCTTCACTCTCATCTTCGCGAGCCTTCTTGACAGTCACTACCTCGACCGCGACGTCAAGGTCGTCCTCCGCCTTTCTCTTCTTCGGACTTCCCGGCTGGTCAACATCCTTTGCTTCCAGGTTCTTCACCGGAGACACAGCCTCCTGCAACTGTTGCGCGACCTCGGACGACATTCTCGAACGGAAGGAGAAGAGTGCACCAACGTCACCACACGACGGCAATGGAAACCTTATCCTTCTCAGTATGATCTGAAAAATGATCAACGGTGGGCAGGCGATGAAACAGTCAGAGCTCTACCCATCTCTGACAAGTTAGGTACCGCCGCTCTACCTGCTTGCTCTGTTGCCCAAGTTGCCCGAGATTCACAAAGTCTCCACCACGCCCTCCTCAGTATGATCTGAAAAACGTTGGCAGGGTTGAAGAGAGGGTTCAATCCTGTTCACATAATCTACACCTTCACGAGGTTACCTAAAATAGCTCGACGAACTGCATCACTACTTTCCGCTGAAGACATAGCGCTGCTACATTTGAAGCGCTGGATTGAACTGATTCCTTCGTGCATAAGATTGAACTGATTCCTTCGTGCATAAGAAACATACGAGTTTCTGATGCCCCTTTCACGGTTAATGGAGGGAACATCTCCGAGTCGTGCAGATATTATACATGCACCTATGCCGCGAAGTGAACTTGGCCAATAACCCAGTGCAGAAGGAAGCGAAAAGCCTAGGTTGAAGAAGTAGTGAAGAATTCGAAGAACGTCCAGCTTCGTGCTCCCATTCGATTCCACGGTTCTTGCTGAGCCAAGTACTCCTAGGAAACCTAGAGCCTACTGAAGCCGGATGAACACACGATCAGCGTGTAACAAGTAATCGAGAGAACCAAGGCGTGATTCGCACAAGCGATGAAAGGCCTTCGACGTCCGACGTTCGCCGACGCTTGAGACTCAAAGGTCTAATGGCCAAGCCATGAAAAAGCGAAACAGCTTCCACTGCCTTAGGAGCTTCGGACGGTTAAAACAGTGCAGCAATTTGCAGTCGTAGTTGTAGAGCAAACAGCAATTTCGCCTCCGATATACTCCGGCGAAACTTTCGCTTTGAAGTTTCTACACATAGAACGGCTGAATCGAATAATCCATTGTAAAGGTAAATTCTTATCTGAAAACGACTGCGCCGACTAGAGGAAGGAATATCCCATAGCCTTGAAGCATAAGGACCTACGCTTCGATAGCAATCGACACAATAATGGTGCTGCCCTGTTTACAAGGTTCCATAAGAAGTGGAAGCCAGCATTATGATTGCTAGAAACGCAGTCTGCAATTGCATTGTATAAGAAAGTTTTTAGCATAAAGCCAGCCCTTAGCCTTTGGTTCTTCTAATTTCACTCGGCGTTATTCGATCGAGTTCGTAGCTATGGCACAGCCTATAAATGAGATAGCAATGATGGACCAGGGCGCCCATTTGTAGCCCTCAACAAAACGAAGAAAGTGCCAAGTGGACAGATTTGTCAACAGCCGAAGAGAAAGCACCAATTTCGCGCTACCCAGTGAGGACCGGTGTGAAATTGGCGACCTTGGAGAGACGAGATCCAAATCTGGAGCACACTTGGTGCGTACAAGCCTACCTGCGCACCTCTTAGCGATTGCGCTGAAGGCGCCTCGTTAAGCGACAGTTTCTTGCAGTCGTACCCGCTCGCAGCGACGCAGCTGCTCGGTAATAAATTTCTCCGAAGACACTCATAGCGACTTCGCGCACAGTCGAGGTCAGTGGCTGCGGCGGCAGATGCTTGACGAAGCGGTCTTCGACTCCCATCGAGACGTGGAATTGAACACTCGATCCCCTCCGCCTCCATGCTGCTTCTCGGGTTACTGTGTCCTTTCCTCATTGTGTGCGGTTTGATCTCCACGAAAACCTCGCAACAGGTGTGCTTTTCCCCTAGTCTTCAGTCTGGTTTCGCTGTAAGCGACTGCCAGTCACTGAAGATGAGCCGACATTACGTCACCGGACAAGGGGGTTTAAGATGTCTCACTTCAAGCTGCTCTTCCAGAGAGTAGTGGACTGCAGATCCGGGCATGGAATATGCTGCAAATGTGCTGTTATTGGCCGACACGAGATTAAGGTGCGAAATGAAGAGCTACTACCATTGCAGTTTATTTTACACGTTAATTTTCAAACACAATACAGATCGTATGCAAGATAACATTTTTGTGCCAACGCATTCAGAAAGTAGAGCCTCGTAATAAAAGTGAGAAACGAAAAAAGTGGCACAAAATTTCGGAGGTGCTAGCTAGCTAGAGCTAGAGTTTGCTACGAAACCTATTCACATAAAAATGCTTATTTTCCAGCAATTTTTGCAACCATATTTGATGAACAGTGTTGTCTTCTGGTGGAGGAAGTGGTACTAGGCCATCGCATCCGAGATTTATTTCTCTTTTTACGCACTCTAGCATTTCTGCCTCATCTATCCCCACTTTTTCGCACTTCTTCAATTTTCTCAGATTTTTTTCATTTTTTTTGTGCAATTTTATGCCGCAAGAAAACGCCGACAACCATTTAGAATTGATCCTAATCAGGCGCTGCATTCTAATACTTGATTTTTCCGATATGGGAACTATTTCGCACGTTCTCAAAGGCAGTTCCCGGTTATGGATCAGGAGCACCACTGTGTTGCTTCCATGAAACTAGCCGATGCACAGAAACTCTCAAGCAATCTCCGATTGATACCCAGTATTCCTCTACGATGCAAATCGTGGCAAAAAGAAGATTAGCGATCTCTGTACGCCACTAGTTTTCAAGGGAAGCAGGTCCGCTTTGCTTCTCACGGCTTACATCCGATTTTCGGCTATTCATTGAAGTTGAGGGCCAATGGAACCGACTAAGAAGATCCGTGTCCATTTTACCATTCAGCGCCCATTGTTCTTTAGGCCTTTGGTTGCAATGCATATTAGGGGGTGTACTGTTGTGATCACGAATTTTCCAGCTCCTTTTTTGTACTATAGTTGCGTATTCCAGTGTAATCCTTGCTCTGTGGTGGACCACGTCCAAGAAAGCGCGACATGCTGTCCTGCCGTGAGCGGTACGTTGAAGAAATACATACCTATGAGGAAGCGTTAAAACCGTAGAAAACAACCATTCTTCTTCTTCTTATTCAGCGTTTGTCCCGCATCGTAGCAGGGTCCGCTATTCTGGTGCCGACCCTGATCTAGCGCCATCCAGCGCTACTTTCGAGTAATATGTAACGTATCAGCCCAGCGCTGCTTTGGGCGCCCTCTAGGCCACTTTCCTATTACCTCGAAGTTAAGGCCTATCTTGCGGACGCTGTCTTCTTTCTCACGCAGAACGTGGCCGTACCATGAGGTGAGGTTCGCGCATCTTGTCCGCTATCGGCGCGACACCGAACTTCTGCCGAACGACATCGTTTCGGATGCGGTCCATGCGTGTGACTCCAGCCGTCCAGCTCAGCATCTTCGTCTCCATGACGCTGAGGTGCTTTTCAGCTTGCTTGGTCGCAGGCCAACACCCAGCGCCGTACATCGCTACTGGCCGGATGACTGCTCTGTAGATCTTCGATTTCAAGCGCTTCGGTATCTTTTTATCGCAGAGCACGCCAGTCAACGAGCGCCACTTGGACCAAGCTGCACTCACGCGTGAATTCACTTCAACCATCACTTTGCCGTGAGACGCTATTGCTGATCTCAGGCACTTTAAGACCGAAGTGCGTGGAAACTCAATGGCATTAAGCTTGACGGAGCTATACTCCGTAACTTCCGCTGTTAGATATTCGCTCTTCTTCACGTCCAATCTGAGTCCAAACCGCTCCAAGCGATCACATCAAGCTTGCACCTCCCGCTTAAGTTCACCTTTATTTTCGCTAGCGAGCATTACGTCATCAGCATAAAGCAGTGTCCAGGGGACTGGCTTCTGAAGATCTCGTGTAATGGCGTCCATCACGACAACAAAAAGGAGTGGGGAAAGTGTAGAACCCTGGTGTACCCGACAGAGATGGGAAACACCATCGAGGTTTCAGCTGCAGCTTGTACTCGACTCTTTGGACAAGAGTAGAGGATTAGCACCCATTCTATGAGCTCTTCAGGAACTCCATGATGTCGCAGGGCGTATACCATATCCCTTCACGCGGTGCGCGGTCAAAACCTTCTCCAAGTGAGGAATGCGATATGCACTGGCTTCTGTTTCTCGCGATGGTTCTCTAATAAGAGGCGGGCGGCATATATGGTATCAGAGGTGCCACAGGTAACTTCGAAGCCGCACTGGTTGTCGGAGAGCTTGACTATTTCACGGATTCGTCTATCGAGGATTCGCTCAAACATCTCCATGCTGTTCGAAAGCAAGCGAATCGAGGTAATTGGAGCAGTTTGCAGGAGTGTCCTTCTTCTTCCAAATCGGAATCGTCGTATTTTGGCGCCAACACTTAGACACTTTCTTCTCCGCTACAACCTGATTAAAGAACTTCGTGAACCGCTCAGCAGAGTGGCAAAACATTGACATCCATAAATCAGTCGCCATGTCGTCGGGCCCAGTTGCCTTGCCTGTTCTCATATTCCTCGAAGTCGCTTCAATCTCCTCCACAGTGATCTTTTAGACAGGCAGTGGTTTAGAGCCGTTGAAAGGATGGCTGGATGGTGGCGATGTCCGCTCCTTGGTGCCACTGGAAACTGCTCGCTGTGCGAGCTAAGCTAATCACGGACATTCGAATGCAGGCGACAGGCCCTTGTGACAGGACAGATCTATGTCACATCACATGGTGCATGACAGTTCAAGTTTCTCGCGACAGTGCTACGGCGTCCGCGGGAGCCGACGCGCACTCGCAAAGCCCGGCGAGTGTGAAAAGTATGCGAGGGTCCCTGGTGCGAGGACGGCATCGGGGCAACTGAGCTAGTCCGAAAGTCCCAGAACGTAAGCAGGACCCGCGTGGCAACGCTGAATGTGGGTACGTTGACGGGCCGCTCGTGAGAGTTAGTTGAAGCACTGGAGCGAAGAAGAGTTGACTTCTGTGCAGTGCAGGAGACGAGGTGGTCCTGCAGTCAAGTCGAAGGCTTCGAGGAGTCATAGGACGTGGTTTCAAGGCCGTTCTATGTGAAAGTCCCAGGACCACCAGCGGTGTCGGAATAATCGTCTCCGAACGATTTCGTGACCCTATTGTAAGCGTCGAGCGCTTTGACGATCGATTGATGAAGATCGTTGTCGCCGCTAAGGAGCGACTCTACCACTTCTTCTCTGCGTATGCTCCGCAGACTGGCTGCTCCGATCAAGCCAAGGATTAGTTTTGGAACCTGCTCGATGAGAAGATAGCAGAGGTGTCGTCGAAAGATGTCATCATATGTAGTCGCTGGTGACCTTAATGGGCACGTAGGTGCTGCGAAAGACGGGTACAGCTGTCACGGTGGTTTCGGATACGGGTCTCGTAACGTCGATGGTGAGCGTATTCTTGAGTATGCGGAATCGCATAGCCTCACCATTGTGAACACCGTCTTCCGAAAAAAACGACTCCCACCTCATGTCATACTATGTCGACTAGTGGGAGCTCCAAGTCTCAGATAGGCTTTGTGCTTGTGAAGGATCGCGACCGAAGTATTGTCACAGACGCTAAGGTCGTGCCGAACGAGATGGTCGCCCCACAACATCGGCCGCTGATCTGCACCTTTAAGATTACCCCTTCGAGGCTGTAGCAGGTCGAGCGATGCGGTACTGCAAGAATCAAGTTGTGGCGAATGAGAGAGAAGGAAGCAGCTGTCATTTCTGGCGTGCGGTTACTGACAGTTACGACAGTCGATGAAACTTGGAAGAAAGCAACCGACGCGATACGCCAAGCTGCAAGGTTGGAAATCGGCACTACGAAGCCTGGACGACGCAAGGTCGACAAGCAGACATGGCTGTGGACGGACGTTGTGAAAGCGAAAGTTCGAGAGAAGAAGTCGCTGTATCATGTGTTTCTCGGCGAAAAGACCGCCGATAACTGGCGGAAGTACCAAGAAGCGAGGAAAGCTGTAAAGAAGGCAGTGGCTGTTGCAAAAGTTACTCATTATGGAGATGTCAACGAGAAGCTCGATTCACGCGATGGCGAGCGATATCTGTACCGGCTTGCTAAGAATCGCCATCGGCAAACCGAGGACATTGAAATTTTTTCGGCATCAATGACGAGAGCGGCCATCTTCTAACAGACCGCAAGAGGCGCTGAATCGATGGTGTGATTCTTCTTCTTCTTCTTCAGCGTCTGTCCCGCTTCGTAGCGGGGTCCGCTATTCTGGTGTCATGGCGCCACCTTTCCCGATCCAGCGCTAGATCAAGGTGAACACCAGCATCCTTCAAGCCCATACGTAACGTGTCAGACCAGCGCTGCTTCGGACGCCCTCTAGGCCGCTTTCCTACCACATCGAACTTAAGACCTATCTTGCGGAAGCTATCTTCCTTTCCACGCAGAACGTGGCCGTACCATGAGGTGAGGTTCGCGCATCTTGTCCGCTATCGGCGCGATACCGAACTTCTGCCGTACGACATCGTTTCGGATGCGGTCCACGCGCGTGACTCCAGCCGTCCAGCGCAGCATCTTCGTCTCCATGACGCTGAGGTGCTTTTCAACTTGCTTGGTCGCAGGCCAACACCCAGCGCCGTACATCGCTACTGGCCGGACGACTGCTCTGTAGATCTTCGATTTCAAGCGCTTCGGTATCTTTTTATCGCAGAGCACGCCAGTCAACGAGCACCACTTGGACCAAGCTGCATTCACGCGTGAATTCACTTCAACCATCACTTTGCCGTGAGACGCTATTGCTGATCTCAGGCACTTTAAGACCGAAGTGCGTGGAAACTCAATGGCATTAAGCTTGACGGAGCTATACTCCGTAACGTCCGCTGTTAGATATTCGCTCTTGTTCACGTCCAATCTGAGTCCAAACCGCTCCAAGCGATCATATCAAGCTTGCACCTGCCGCTCGAGATCATCTTTATCTTCGCAAGCAAGCATCACGTCATCAGCATAAAGCAGTGTCCAGGGGACTAGCTTCTGAAGATCTCGTGTAATGGCGTCCATCACGACAACAAAAAGGAGTGGGGAAAGTGCAGAACCCTGGTGTACCCGACAGAGATGGGAAACACCATCGAGGTTCCAGCTGCAGCTTGTACTCGACTCTTTGGACAAGAGTAGAGGATTTGCACCCATTTTATGAGCTCTTCAGGAACTCCATGTCGTCGCAGGGCGTACCATATCACTTCACGCGGTACGCGGTCAAAGGCTTTCTCCAAGTCGAGGAAGGCGATATGCACTGGCTTCTGTTTCTCACGATGCTTCTCTAAACAGGAGGCGGGCGGCATATATGGCATCAACGGTGCCACAGCCAGCTACGAAACAGCACTGATTGCTGGAAAGCTGGACGATGTCACGAATTCGACCATCGACAATTCGCTCAAAGATCTTCATGCTGTTTGAGAGCAAGCGAATCGGACGGTAATTGGAGCAGTCTGCAGGACTGCCCTTCTTCTTCCAAACCTGAATCGAAACCGAATCGTCATGCTTTGGCGCCAACACTCAGACACCTTCTTCTCCGCCATAACCTGTTAAAGAACTTCGCCAACCACTCAGCAGGGTACCACAGCTTTGACTTCCACAGATCAGCTCCACGTCGTCGGGCTCAGTCGCTTTGCCTGGCCTCATCTTCTTCAGAGCCGCTTCTGTCTCCTCCACGGGATCTTGTGAACGGGACCGTGAACAGAAGCTAGAGAAGAGATGGCCGGGTGAGGAAATTCCATAGTGGAAACTTCCTTTAAGTAATCACGCATCGCTTCAGCGCCTTTTTGCAGTCTGTCAGAAGATGGCCGCTCTTATCATTGATGCCAAAAACTCCAATATCCTCGGTTTGGCGATGCGGCTCTTAGCAAGTCGGTATAGATACCACTCACCATCGCGCGATTCGAGCTTCTCGTTGACATCTTCATAATGAGTGGCTTTTGCAACAGCCACGGCCTTCTTTGCAGCTTTCCTCGCTTCTTGGTACTTCCGCCAGTTATCGGCTGTCTTGTCGCTGAGAAACACGTGATAGAGCGACTTCTTCTCTCGAACTTTTGCTTTCACATCATCTGCCCACATCCACGCCTGCTTTTCGACCTTGCGCCGTCCAGGCAGCGTGATGCCGAGCTCCAACCTTGCAGCTTCACGTATCGCGTCTGCAGCCTTCTTCCAAGTTTCGTCGACATTGTGACTGTCGGTAACCGCACGGCAGAAATCACAGCTGCTTCCTTCTCTTTCATTCGCCACCACTTGATTCTCGCTGCACCGCATCGCTCGATCTGCTTTTGCCTTGGAGGGGTGATCTTTAGGGTGCAGATCAGCGGTCGGTGCTGTGGGGCGACCGTCTCATACGGCACGACCTTCGCATCTGTGACAAGACCTCGGTCGCGATCCTTCACAAGGACGAAATCTATCTGAGACTTGGAGCTTCCACTATAGTATGAGATGAGGTGGGAGTCGCGTTTACGAAATACGGTGTTTACTATGGTGAGGTTATGCGATTCCGCATATTCAAGGATACGCTCACCATCGGCGTTACGAGACCCGTATCAGAAACCACCATGACAGCTGTACCCGTCTTTCGCAGCACCTACGTGCCCATTAAGGTCACCAGCGACTACATATGATTACATCTTTCGACGACACCTTTGCTGTCTTCTCATCGAGCAGGTTCCAAAACTAATCGGAGCAGCCAGTCTGCGGAGCATACGCAGAGAAGAAGTGATAGAGTCCCTTCTTAGCGGCAACAACGATCTTCATCAATCGATCATTAAAGCGCTCACCGCTTACAATCGAGTCACGATATCGTTCGGAGAGGATTATTCCGACACCACTGGTGGTCCTGAGACCTCCACATAGAACGGCCTTGAAGCCTCATCCTATGTCCCTTGACTTGCGGCAGGACCACCTCGTCTCCTGCACCGCACAGAGATCAACTCTTCTACGCTCCAGTGCTTCAACCAACTCGCACGAGCGGCCCGTCAACGCACCCACATTCAGCGTTGCCACGCGGGTCCTGCTTACGTTACGGGACTTTCGGACTAGCTCAGTTGCCCCCGATGCCGTCCTCGGATCAGGGACCTCCAATCATGCTTCTCACACTCGCCGGACTCTGCGACTGCGCGTCGGCTCCCGCGGACGCCGTAGCACTATCCCGAAATACTTGAACTGTCATACACCATGTCATGTGACATGGCTCTTCGTAGGCCGGCCTGTCACAAGGGCCTGTCGCCTGCATTCGAGTGTTCGTGCTTAGCTTAGCTCGCAGAGCGAGCAGTTTCCAGTGGCACTACGTGGAGGAACGGACATCGCCACCGAAGCGATGGCGTGATTACTTCGAGGAAAGTCGATGTCTGAAAGTCGAAGCTCTGGTATCCTGCTGAGTGGTTGGCTAAATTCTTCAACCAGTTAGTAAAGGAGAAAAAAGTACGGGAGTGTTGACACAACAGTAGGACGATTCCGATTTGGAAGAAGAAGGGCAGTCCTGCGGACTGCTTCAATTACTGTCCGATTCGCTTGCTTTCGCACAACATGAAGATCTTCGAGCAGATCCTCGATAGTCGAATTCATGAATTCGTCAAGCTCTCCGACAACCAGTGCGGCTTTGTGTCTGGTAGTGGGACCATTCATGCTATACACGCCGCGCGCCTCCTGGTGGAGAAGCACTGCGAGAAACTGAAACCAGTGCATATCGCCTTTCTCGACTTGGAGAAGGTCTTTGACCGCGTACGGCGTGAAGTGATATGGAACGCCCTGCGACAACATGGAGTTCCCGAAGAGCTCGTATAGTGGGTGCGGATGCTCTTCTCGTGCACAAAGAGTAGAGTGCAAGCTGCAGCTGGAACCTCAATGGAGTTTCCCATCTCTGTTGGGGTGCACCAGAGTTCTGCGCTTTCTCCACTCCTCTTTGTTGTCGTCATGAATGCCGTTACGAGAGATCTTCAGAAGCCTGTCCCATGGACATTGCTCTATGCTGATGACGTGATGCTTGCTTGCGAAGATAAAGATGATCTCGAGCGGCAGGTGCAAGCTTGGTGTGACCGTCTGGCGAGGTTCGGACTCAAATTGAATGTCAAGAAGACCGAGTACCTAATGACTGACGTGAGCGAGTCCGGATACAATAAGATTAACGGTACTGAACTTGCATGCACTTCAGTGTTCAAATACCTGGGATCAGCAATAGCGTCTGACGGCGGTCTGATGGTTGAATGAACTCACGCGTGAGTGCAGCTTGGTCAAGTGGCGCTCGTTGACTAGCATGCTCTACGGCAAGAAGATACCAGAGCGTTTCAAGTCGAAGATCTACAGAGCAGTCACCCGGCCAGTAGCGATGTACGGCGCTGAGTGTTGGCCTGCGACTAAGGAAGCTGAAACGTGTCTCGGCGTCATGGAGACGAAGATGCTGCGCTGGATAGCTGGAGTCACCCGCATGGACCACATCAGAAATGATGCTATTAGGCAGAAGTTCGGTGTCGCGCCGATAGCGGACAAGATGCGCGAAGCTCGCTTGCGATGGTACGGCCACGTTCTGTGTGGGAAAGAAGTCAGCGTCCGCAAGATAGGCCTTGAGTTGGAAGTATCTGGAAAACGGCCTAGAGGACGCCCGAAGCAGTGTTGGTCTGATACGTTACACAGGACATTAAAGTAGCTGGCGTCCACCCTGATCAAGCGCAGGTTCGGGAAAGGTGGCGTCGTGACACCAGAAGAGCGGACCCCGCGACGAAGCGGGACAAACGAAGAAGAAGAAGAAGAAGAAGAAGAAGGGATGGCTGGATGAGGAAATTCTACTGTAGAAATTTCCTCAAAGTAATTGCGCCTTCGCTTCAATGCCTTCTTGCGGCCCATAAAAAGATGGCCGTCCTCATCATTGATGCCGAAGAACTTCTCGAGTCCTTGGTCTGGCGATGGCGATTCTTAGAAAGTCGGTACAGATACCGCCCACCATCGCGTGATTCGAGCTTCTCGCTGACATCTCCATAATGAGTGGCTTTTGCAACAGCCATGGTCTTCTTTTGAAGCTTTTTTCGCTTCTTGGTACTTCTGCCAGTGAGACGTGATAAACCGACTTCTTCCCTTGCAGTTTTGCTTCCACGTTGTCTGTCCACAGCCATATCTGCTTGTCGACATTGCGTCGTCCAGGTTCGTTATGCCAAGTTCCGACTGTGCAGCTTGACGAATCGCGTCGGTCGCCTTCTTCCAAGTTTCATCGACAGTCGTGACTGTCGGTAACCGCACCCGGGAAATCACAGCTGCTTCCTTCACTCTCACTCGCCACCACTTGATTCTTGGTGCACCGCATCGCTCGACCTTCTTCAGCCTCGAAGTGGCGATCTTCAAAGTGCAGATCAGAGGTCGACGACCGACGTGAGGCGACCGTCCCACATGGCACGATCTTCGCATCTGTGGCAGGACTCCGGTCGCGATCTCTCACAAGGACAAAGTCTATAGCCTAGGGTCAAGGTGCTCTCGCTATAGAACAAGATGGGGACTAAATCGCGTTTACGAAATAGGGTACGTAATAAAAATAAAATACGTAATACGTAATAGGTACGTAATAAAATAGGGTACGAAATAGAAATCACTATGGTGAGGTTATGCGATTCCGCATACTCAAGGATGCGCTCACCATCTGCGTTAGGTGACCCGTAACCGTATCCACCATGACTGCTGTACCCGTCTTTCGTCGAGCCAACCTGACGTGTACATTAAGGTCACCAACGACTACAGTGACATCTTTCAACCGTATCTCTGCTGTCTTCTCATCAAGCAGGCTCCAAAACTCATCCTTGGTTTGATCGGAGCAGCTAGCCTGCGGAGCATGCGGTGACAACCACCTTCATGGGGAGCGGATTGAACTTACGAATGGTCATCGCGGCTGCGGCAGCCACCGCCGCGCCGTAATTAGCCGCTGCTGCGCTGCCACTGATCGCTGTCGTATGTGCGGAAGCATAGGCCGCGAGCGCGTTGACTACTCCTTTGGACTTTGCATGAAGCTCTCACTGGTTTTTGTCCAGCTATTCGGCCAACCACATTTTCTTTTCGTCACAAAGGACCACCACACAGACCTTCTGAATCGTAAAGAGATCGTCGAAGCCAAATGATCATAGCCGGTGGGGAATTAGGACAGCACGCTGAAGACTCGATCGAATGAATGCCAGGGACCAATATGTCGGACTTGGAAATATTTTTAGAAAATAAATCCAAACTAATGAGGGAAACTTAAGGACAAAAATTAAGAGTGTTGAGAAACTGTTGTAAGCAAACATAAGAACGGCTGAGAATAATCCTGAAGAAGGTAAATAAAGGTAGTAGAATGGGTAGAAGCAAATCAGAAGGACTGCAAGGAGGCCTATCAGAAGGACTGTAATGAGAGTACTCTCAGATCTTCAGGATTCGCCGGCTCTTAAAATCTGTTGTTGAAATCTATCCTGGTTCTTTTTCACCTCTCGCCTGCCACATACACGCGGGTGTTGTCGCGGCTGCGGTAGAGGATGTCGCGCTGGCGGCGGGTCAAGGCGGCGGGCGGGAAGACGTAGTCGCGGACTTGCCGCGTTGCGGCATAGGTCGCCGCAATTATGACATTCGAAAGTTCAGACCATCACCCCCATCTTCAACAATCGATCATTAAAGCGCTCACCGCTTACAATCGAGTCACGATATCGTTCGGAGAGGATTATTCCGACACCACTGGTGCTCCTGAGACCTCCACATAGAACGGCCTTGAAGCCTCATCCTATGTCCCTTGACTTGCGGCAGGACCACCTCGTCTCCTGCACCGCACAGAGATCAACTCTTCTACGCTCCAGTGCTTCAACCAACTCGCACGAGCGGCCCGTCAACGCACCCACATTCAGCGTTGCCACGCGGGTCCTGCTTACGTTACGGGACTTTCGGACTAGCTCAGTTGCCCCCGATGCCGTCCTCGGATCAGGGACCTCCAATCATGCTTCTCACACTCGCCGGACTCTGCGACTGCGCGTCGGCTCCCGCGGACGCCGTAGCACTATCCTACTATATATAAGCGAGAACGGTCGTTTGTCTGTGTGTGAGTAAGTGCGTGTGTTTGTGTGTGTGTTTGTTTGCACAGAAGTGCTGAAGGAGCGTGTTGGGAGGAAGTAAGGGGAAGGGGGGCGGGGCGGGGTTGTAGTTGTCATCAGTTGAAGTTGTCGACAGGCGTCCATAATCAGACGACGTGTCAACGATGTCGCACAAAGGAGTTGCGGGTTGGGAAGAGATGTCCCCCACCTCCTTCAACATGCGTCCGTCCAGTGAAGAGGGGGCTGGTGAGGAAGGGACCAGTAATGGGGACCGGTGAAGGGGGAGGGGGAGTGGTCCAGTGAAGGGTGGACCAGTGAAGGAGGGGGAGGGGTCCAGTGAAGGGGGACCGGTCGAATGTTGACCAGTGAAGAGGAGACCAGGTGAAGGGGGAGGGGTCCAATGAAGGGGAGGAACCTGTGAAGGAGGGGGGGGGGTGGGGGACCGGTAGAAGATTGACCAGTGAAGAGGAGACCAGGTGAAGAGGGGACCGGTGAGGAAGGGACCAGTAATGGGGACCGGTGAAGGGGAGGGGGGGGGGGGGGGAAAGTGGTCCAGTGAAGGGGGACCGGTCGAATGTTGACCAGTGAAGAGGAGACCAGGAGAAGGGGAGGAGTTCAGTGAAGGGGAACCTGTGAATGGGTGGGGAACAGGGATGGGCGGAAATTTTGAAAATTTTCCCAGAAAACAGAAAACAGAAAATCGCTTTCGTAAGAAAACAGAAACCAGAAAACAGAAAAGCCAAAAACGCCAGAAAACAGAAAAATCAGAAAACAGAAAACAGAAAATTTCGCAGTTATCATACTACCTAATTATTCAATCCCAAGATCCATTTGTTCAGTAGCAAATGCTTTTTACACAACTAGAAATGTGGTCGTGGACCAGTGTTTTAACTTGCAAGCGTTTATAGGAATGGCTTATAAATGATGAATTTTTCCTATTGCATTCATATTAAAATATAGTCTCACAGTCCAAATGTAGGTGTAATCTCAAAACAGACGATTCGCTAGATTAGGGCTCCCACTAGTAAGAGACTGGCCTTATAGAGCACCAAACACGGACCAAAGATGTTTTGGGTACTGGCTTGATATTTCACAGAACAACACGAGAGTGCGACTGAAGAGGTGTCAGCGCAAAAACTTTCGGGTGAAAGTGTTTCTTTAAATACGTAGACCTTATCTAATAAGGATCAAACATATACCCTTTTATCATACTTTTATTATTCATCATACATTCATATCATATTACATCTCGATTTGCTAGGGAGGGAGACATGCCCGACATTGGCAATTATCGCCCGATTTGCCTGCTGCCCGCAGTCTACAAGCTGTTCACTCCAGTCCTCCTGAATAGGGTTAGCAGAACGCTGGACGAAGGACGGCCATGCGAACAAGCAGGATTTCGGAGAGGATCCAGCACGATCGACCACATACACACCATTACGAAGCTTATCGTGCAGCTGTGCCTTACGTTCATCGACCTGAAGAAGGATTCGACGCCGTCGAAACGGAGGCAGTCATCGAAGCTCTGCTCGCTCAGGATGTTCCTACTCAGTACATCAGAGTCAAAGTGGATTGACGACCAAGATCTCACCACTCCACAACGACGTCATCATCGACGTGAAGAGAGGGGTTGAGCAGGGAGATACCATATCCCCAAAGCTCTTCAGCACCACCCTCGAAAACGCCATGCGCGAACTGGAATGGGAAGACATGGAGTGAAGGTCAACGGCCGGCAACTGACCATCTTAGTTTGCTGATGACATCATAACACCGAGCATGGTCAGGCCGAGCGAACGCTAGCCCACTTCGATCGCGTATGTGGGAACTCTGGACTGCAGCGGAATCTTACGAAGACGACGTTCATGAGAAACGGACGCATTCTCGCCCAACGGAACGAACATCTCCGAATGCTCCAGCTACGTGTATCTGGTTCGCGAAGTCAACATGAGCAACGGCCTACCACCGAAGCTGGGTATGAGGAAACGAGCTGTCTGGGGAGCTTTTTAAGAGCGTGAAATCGTGAAGAAGACGAGGAACGTCCGACTACGTGCTAGCCTATTCGATTCCACTGCTCTTCCTGCCCTAACATACTCCTCAGACCTGCGCTATACGGAAGCGGGATGAACACGTGATCAGCGACGCGCAGCGTGGAATGGAGAGCGCGATGTTTGGAGTAACACGACTTCGCCGACGTTCGAAGATCAGGGACGCTGTCACATGGGCCAAGTCGTCGAAAATTAGGTGGGCCGGCCACGTAATGCGATTCGCAGACACCCGCTGGACGAGGGCCGTCACTGACTGGATTCCGCGAGATGTCAAGAGAATGCCAGGATGTCCACCAACGCGCTGGTCGGGCTTCTTCGTGGATGCCCTGAACGAACGATATGACGCTCTTCGTGTCCGTCCGGCGAGGAGGATCCATTGGAGCACTCTGTCAAGCGATAAGGACAAATGGAGACGTTGCTGGTGCCCGTTCGAATAACTCGATGATCACCGGGACGACAGATGATAGATGTGATAAATTAAAATTTTTATGTATCACTATTCCACCACTACACCAGTGAAGTCAAAGGTAACTAAACCGAGTCAGTCTCTCACTAATGTCTAACAACCAAAAGCTGAACAAGGGTTAGAAAAGCAGTTCCGTCAAAGGCTCTGCTTTACGATCATTGGGAAAGACCAGCCAACAATTTTCAATAACCGGAGGTGGAGAATAATCCTACCCACAATTACTCTACGGCACATGGTTAGTTAACATATATTATAATGAAATGCCCCTCAGAACACTAGTTTTCTAGCCTTTGCATAAAGTTCTAAGTAATCGTAGATAGTCTAAAGTACTGCAGAAATTTAAGAGAATACAACGCGAAATTATGAAAGTGGGACTGTGAAGGGAACCTGTGAAGGGACTCCATGTCAGCAGCACTTACACAATCAAACAAACAAAGCGGCATAGTTTTGAGTGTATGGCGCAAATTCTACACGAGCAGATCTAGAAACTTGCATGTTTGCAATTTAAAATACACTAGAAACATTATTTTGAGATTAAACTCATGATTCTATGAAACTTTTTGGATTCTCTTTATTGGATTTCTATTATATAATTTTGTTCGCAGCTCTATTTTCTGTTTTCTGGCCAATTTTCGGCCATTTTCCCAGAAAACAGAAAACAGAAAAAATTTGCCCAAAATGGCCAGAAAATCAGAAAACAGAAAACAGAAATTCCGCCCACCCCTGGTGGGGAAGGGGTCTCGTGAAGGGGGGACCGGAAAAGGGTTGATGAATAGAAGGGGACCAGACCAGTGAGGGTAGGACTAGTAATGGGAATCGGTGAAGGATAGGATGACCAGCGAAGAGAGGACCAGTAGAGGGAGGTCCAATAAAGGTGGGAGCAGTAGTAGGGACCGACGAAGGGGAAGGGGGACAGTGAAGTGTGAACCGGAAAAGGGCTGACAATAAAGGGGAACCAGTGATAAGGGATCAGTTAAGGGGGTCCAGTGAAGGTGGTGGACCTGTTTTGCCCTAATCCGCTATACCATTCTATATAGCAAAACCAGTTTTTTACTGTAATGAATGAGAGAAGGATTAAAGAGGAGAAGAAGACGTTCGGGGTGTTCTATTCTCTAGGTTTGGGGCGAAGTCCCAACCAGACGTTTGGCGGCCGGCAGGCCGTTGAACGTCTGGTCTCGATATACGTGAACTGACATGCACCATGTGATGTGACATGGGTCTTCGTAGACCGGCCTTCACAAGGGCCTGTCGCCTGCACTCGAGTGTCAGTGTTCGGCTTAGCTCGCAGAGCGAACAGTTTCCAGTGGCACCATGTGGAGGAACGGACATCGCCACCATAGAAAACAGCCACTATTTCGTTGTTTTCTATGGTTTTGCACCAGTTCGTGCATTTGTTAAACTTGCTCATGGAGGAAATTGAAGGCGCGTTTGGTTTATACAATAGCTTGCCGATCAGCGCTTCACCCTTTCCAAATAATTCAGCGACACCGAAGGTTGGAAGGAGTTGCCAAACAATGATCCAGGTCGGAGTGCATGCGAGAGTCGGCCCTTCTTCGGCTACGTTACACGCGGCGATGCACCCATGCAACACGGTGGAGGAAGGTGTTCCCAAACACGAAATCTGTGCTAGACACTTCACTCCAACTGAAGAGTGAGATGTCTAGCATAGACATGTGCTCGGCGAAAAACGGCAACAGGTGGACAACATCAATGTCCATGAGGAAAATAAAGCCAATCGTAATAGAATAACACAACGATCTATGCATCGCAAACACCTTTTTCTTTCACCGAGGCATTCACAAGAAAACTTGGAGATCGCCAAATAGCACAACGGCTAATGAAATCGACCACATTTGCATCAACCGCAAATGGAGAACTTCAGTACTCGATGCACGCGTATACAGAGGAGCTGATGTAGGCACAGACCACTATCTCGTCAGAGCTACGTTAAAGCTGAAGCTGAAGTTGCAAAAAAGGCCAGTTGTCAGACGACCATATGATGTCGAAAAGTTCAAGAACCACACAACCACGAGGAACTTCCGCGTTGAATTACGAAACCGTTTCAACATGCTTGCCGAATGCGAAAGCATTGACGAACACTGGGAAGCCGTCAAGACCGCGTTGTGTGAAAGTGCTGAAGTGACCATCGGACGCAGACGAGGCAAGCGAAAGGAGCAATCGATTCGAGAAGAAACCTGGGAGCTGATAGATGAGAGGAAGCAAGCCAGGCAAAGAAGAGAGTGTGCCAAGACACCTGACGAAGCAAGGCAATGGGGCGAAACCTATTCAGAACTCGACCGACAGATAAAAGCATAATGTCGCCGTGATAAGAAAGCCTGGATTGCCCAGAAGGAAACGGAAGCACAAACAGCGGCTACTCGTGGTGATTCAAAAACACTATATCGAATCGTTTCGGAGCTAACAGGAGCAAGACTCAACACGTGTGTCCCTATAAAGGACAAAAATGGCAGACTACTTGTTAGTGAAACTGAACAAAATGAAAGATGGGTCGAACACTTCCGTGAAGTATACAACCAGCCCCAACCATCCACTACGCCTACGTTCGATGACGAAAACGCCTTAGGAGAGTTGAGCGTCAACACAGGCTGCATAACGGTTGAAGAAACAAAGACAGCAATACGATGTCTTAAAAACAGGAAGGCCCCTGGTCTTGACGAAATTGCAGCGGAAATGTTAAAAGCTGGAGGCACACCGTTAGCAAAACAACTGACGACGCTCTTCAACAACTGCTGGCACCAACAAAACGTGCCAGAAGACTGGAAAAAAGGCCTAGTAGTCAAACTGCCGAAAAAAGGAAATTTATCGGACTGCGGAAACTGGAGAGGCATCACCTTGTTATCAGTACCAGGCAAAGTATTCTGCTCCGTATTATTAAGAAGGCTTCGAGATGCAATTGATGATCGTCTGCGAGAGGAGCAAGCTGGATTCAGAAACGGAAGATCATGTTTCGATCAGATTTTTACGCTACGCAACATAATCGAACAGTGCCTGGAATATCGCTACCCGCTCCACATAAACTTCGTCGATTTTAAGAAGGCTTTTGATAGTGTACACCGCGAGTCACTGTGGGAAATACTCAAGCTCTATGGGGTCTCTACGACCTTCGTCGAGATATTCAGAAGTCTATATCAAAATTCCATGTGTTGCGTGAAGACAACGCTTGGAAATACAAGTTACTTTGAGGTCACCACAGGAGTCAGGCAGGGATGTGTTCTCTCACCGTTGCTATTCAACGTCGCCCTCGACATCGTAATGAGAAGAACGACAGCCGAAGTACAGGAAGGCATTCCTTGGTTTATGGGACGACTTATGGACCTGGACTTTGCTGATGACATCGCCGTATTCGATGAGGACGACGATAAGTTACAAAGAATTACAGAACGCCTTAGCCAAGAAGCAGGCAACATTGGACTCCGAATTAGTCCCGAAAAGTCAAAGGTCATGTGCGTAGGAATTGCGAGTCCAAGGGACGCCATCTACATAGGATCGGACCGCTTGGAAGTAGTGAACAGCTTCACCTACTTGGGAAGTATGATCGCCAATGATGGAGATGCTGAGACCGACGTTCGTTGTAGGATCGCGAAGGCGACAGCAATATTCCGAAGGCTCAGACCACTGTGGACGTCGTCCTCTATTTCAAATAACATAAAGCTGCGTTTGTATTCGTCGATAGTCGTCCCAACTGCAATGTACGCTAGTGAAACATGGAAGGCGTCAACTAGTATCATCAGACGGGTCAACGCGTTCCATTGCAAATGTTTGCGGCAAATTATGAGGATACGTTACACGGACCACGTGACGAACGAAGAAGTATTGCGGCGCTGTCACTCAAGGTGCCTCTACGAAACCGTTACGCAACGTCGACTTCGCCTGGCCGGACACATCCTGCGTATGCCGGAGCACCGACTGCCGAGATCAGCCATGCAATGGACTCCGCCAGGAAAACGAACTAGTGGACGCCCAAGAAACACGTGGCGTCGCACGCTCATGAATGACCTAAAGGTTATGAATATTTCTAGGCAGGAGTGCGAAGAAATAGCCCAAGACAGGCAGCGGTGGAAAGAACTCGTCGCCCTATGCGCTCAACAGCACGGGAGGAACTAAGTACTAAGTAAGTAATAGAATAACGGAAGAAAGAGAGAGAGAGCTTCATCCGCCCGATACCATAGTAGGTGCAGAGTGCATAACACTTTCTCAAAAAATTAATGGGAAAATTATGCTCGCCCTTGAGGGAGCGGTGAAAATGAGCACGGTAGGGAAAATAGCGGACTTCCTTCGCGACTTGGGGTAGATTCTTGACCAGCCGCCGTCAGCTTCCAAGGGATTGTACCAAAGGCCTTGGGCTAGATACAGTGAAGGTTGCGAGGACGGTAGATCTTTGACGAGCAACGTCTTGATCAGTATGGTGGACGGCTTCCGCCGCCAGATGGATATTCCACTCCGGCGAAACAGCTGTGCGAGAAGAAGCGTCTGCTTTTACGGGGGTGATCATTCATGAAGTCCTGGTAGCGGAGAAAAAGTAGAGCTGCGCATTGGAAATGCAAGGTGTCCCACAAATGATTTTACAGAAATCTGACGGAAAAAATCGACGGAACGAATCAAACCGGTACGCATACATACGCCCGGAGCCTTCAGATCGAGTGAGGCTTTGCATGTCATGTTACAGCACTTCTTGCGGATTCTGCTACTATCTTTTGAACTTTTTTGAAGTGAGAACACTCTTCGAAATTTTATGGAATATTATTTCCAAAGAAAACGATTAACTGGATTTTGTTTTAAAGCGCAGGAGAGCATCAATCATTCAAAGAAGAGATCGCAGCATGCCCTCGACTAGATCGTAGCGATTTTTGCCTGAATGATAGTGTAAAAATTAGGTGGGCCGGCCACTTAATGCGCTTCGCAGACACCCGCTGGACGAGAGAGTCACCGACAGGATTCAGCGGGATGTCAAGAGAACACCAGGACGCCCACCAACGCGTTGGTCAGACTTCTTCGTGAAAGCCCTGAACGACCGCTATGACGCTCTTCGTGTCCCTTGAGCGAGGAGGATCCATTGGAGCACTTTGGCACGCGACAGGGACGAATGGAGACGCTGCTGGCGCCCGCTCGAGCAAGTCAATGATCAACGGGACGACAGGTGATACAGGTGATAGTGTAAACGCCGCACATCTGTAACAGGGGTGCGAGGATATGCGTTTTCGTAGCTGTTCTTTCGCCGTCCTCGCAACATTCACTGTATCTACGTCTTCTGTTATTCTCAAACGATTGGTTTTCCCCTCATAGGCATTCATTTACACTGGCAAGGCCTTTGATATAATCCCTTAAAGGCCTCGGCGACTGATCGACAGCCGTGGGAACATTTTCCCGTCGTCGCTCCCGCTAGATGGTGCACCCCTCAAGGACGAGCTTCCCTTTTGCCATTAATTTTTCCCGGAAGTGTTATGCAGTCTGAGCTCCTACTATGGTATCGGGTGGATGAATCTTTATGTCTTCTGTTATTCTCAAATGATTCGCTTTTTCCCTCATGGACATTGAAGTTGTCTAGCACAGAAATTTGGGAGCACTCTCTTTCCTTATTCGGTGGATTGAAGGATTAAAACAATTCAAAAGTGAAACTTCCTCATGGTCACACTACATTTCCCTTGAGGACTCGGGAGTCTCTTTTAATGTAAATGACACAACAAGAGTATAAAACTGAGGTGATTTGTCTGCTCTGTAAATAACGCTTTTCCTGAAATACCTCAAGATTACCTCAAGATTTTCCAAAGTTGGGAAAGATATTACTCCCGAGGTAATAATTCATCTCCACTAAAAATGCAGGAAAGGAAGACAGGTCCGCACTGCGGCTCTATTTATATGAACCGAAAGATTGCCCAGAAACCTAAAAAACATCTCATTGAAGATAGCTGAAAATGTATAACTGAAAATGTATAACTGTTAGAAATGTAGTTAGGAACCGAAGCACCTTGACTTATATTATACAGCTTGAAGGCCGCTTCACTTTGAGTGCTACGACTTAATAGGCACGCAACTGGCATAACCATACCGGGGCGGGTTCTCTAGTCCAAGAAGCTCTTTAAGCTACTACGCACCCCAGAAATAGCCCACTAGCGAGGCCTGCGGAGCAGCTAAAGCGTTGAGGTAAAATCAGATAAAAGTATTGAACAAAAACTGAGTCTAATATTATATCATGAGGTTAAGTAAGCCTTGATATATTATTTTTTCTAGAGGAATAAAAATTTCGGCATGAGAGGGGATTGCCTTTAAGCCAAGGAGTTTCGATAAAATGCTTGCAGCACCTGAGCTTTCCGGATTGATAGGATTTAACATGTTGAAGCCTCTTCTTCCGCCTCTCAGCTTCTTCTGGTGCTGTTGGTATTAGGTTGGAAAAAGTCTTTTCATTTTTTTTGAAAGATTTATCAAACTTCACAACTACAATGTTACAATGTCAAATCAACTGAGATAAACTCTACCTTGTTCCACTACACTTCTCCAAAGACTGGGTACTATTCTAATTCCTCTCGCTTAAAGGACTGCGGTTCTGGAGTCGCACCATTGCTGAATCCAATTTTTGAGGTCTTTATCCGTTTCAAAATATTTCTCTCCAACTTCTCGCTTGAGAGCACGGAAGAGATGGTAGTCGGTAGGGGCGAGGTCAGGGCTATGCGGTGGATGTGGCACTACTTCCTAGCCCAGCTCCTTTATTGCTTCCCTTGTGAGTCTCGCAACATGTGGCTTTCCACTGAGTGTCTGACAGGGTGTCATGAACAGTCATTCATGATATTCAAAACATCAAAGCCCCGCCCATTTTCCACTATAAAGGGCCAGGCGGAGGATAGCGGCATGCAACGCGCGACGTGCGGCATGCACACGCACACTGGCTCTGACTCATACCTCGAGATCTCTCTCGAGATCGCGGAGAGTATGAGAGTCATCAACGGGGCGAAGCCCATAGGGGAAGCTGGACGCCGACCCTTGTCGTCGGACCCACACTCTAGCGCAATAAAGATTACAATGAAATACAAACGCTTAGAAGAAGGACAAGTAGCAAATCAAGGAATCTACTCTCTCTTTCTATAGATGTTTCTATTTAGTTTGTAGACTAGTAAAATTGCAATAATAAAATATAAGTAAAGACTGTGTTGATGAGTCACCAAATCTTCCATTGGACAGTGATGCCGTCCAAATATGTGCATCGGCCATTCAAAGACCCGGTTCAAGGGATTCAACAATAGTTCAACAATAGAAGAAGTTAAAACAGGAGGGAATTGTTTCTAATAAATTTCTAATTTCTAATAATAATTGTTTCTCTTGCTTCCATCTTTTCTTTCAACGAAAACCTGGACTGTGACCGCAGAAAATTAAAAAAACGAATGTTATGGTAGAAAAACAGCCAACGAATACTATGCGTAGCCACTTTTCAGAAGGCCTTGGTATGTAGAGAAGTAGGCTCAAATCGTTGGCCACTACGACCTCTCTAGAGTAGCTCTTCTGCGATCCGTAAGGTGCATAACTGTCTGGCAATTCTAGTTCGTAGCCTAGTCGAGACAATCTATCAAAATTCCTCAGCGAAGACGCTTTTTGGAGTTAGTCAGTTAAGCTTTTTGAGCCAGCACGAGGTTTTAGGTGGATCTTTATTCAGCAGGGCCTGACGCTTCGACTTCTCGTCGTCTTCAGAGGCCTAAGTTTTCATTTGCGTTCTACCCCACCAAGCGCCTTGGCTACCCTAGCATTTCGGACTTTCCCCACGAACACAAAGGAGGGATCAAGTGGGAGAAACGAACTCACCAATTGGATCCACCGCAAGGGCTGATGATCGCCCACGTTAGTTAGCCAGTAGGGACGAATGGGGCGTTCTGAACACCGTTGTCGCCGACCGGTCCTTCTATAGTTCGCAATGGAACACAAACGGCAGAAAGTCATTCGCAACAGAAAGGCACTCATTGCGGTTGTTCATTACTGAATTTCTTGTGAAAATCCAGAATGCCTCTAACGCTCTCCTTGCCGAAATTTCTCCTACAACGCCCAAGATGGTACATTTCACCTCAAAGTTATTCCCGTTATGCGCATCAATCCTATGTTTTCCAAGTGGGCTGGTTAGAAGTCCACGTCGATTACTTGATAGATGTTCCCTCACACGTACTGCGGGAGCCCTCCCCGTTTCTCCTATGTACTTGGCGTTACATGCCAAGCACTCGATCTGATAAATTACTCCAATCTTTGAACAATCGCCTAATCTTCCACTTGGGCGAACAACGCAAATTTCAGAAAGATACTGCTGATCGTAGAGTATATTCCGAACTAACTGCCGCTTAATGTTGTCGTTAGGAATGTTGTGAAGTGACTTTCTGCCGTTTGTGTCCCCTTGTGAACTATAGAAGGATCGGTCGGCGACAGCGGTGTGCAGTACGCCCCATTCGTCCCTACTGGCTAACTAACGTGGGCGAACATCAACCCTTGCGGTGGATTCAATTGGTGAGTTCGTTTCTCCCACTTGCTCCCTCCTTTGTGTTCGTGGGAAAAGTACGAAATGCTAGGGTAGCCAAGGCGCTTGGTGGGGTAGAACGCAAATGAAAACTTATGCACCACATTCAGGCCTCTGAAGACGACGAGAAGTCGAAACGTCAGGCCCTGCTGAATAAAGATCAACCTAAAACCTCGTGCTGGCATAAAAGCTTAACTGACTAACAATTTACAATGCCGAGGTTTGAAGAAGAGAGAAGTTGGAGATTGCATTTTGGAGTGCTGTCTTGAACTACGGAACACTCAACTACAAACATCAGAATTTCTGCGAACAAAGGAGAGTGCTCCTAGTGGACAAAAGGAAATACCCATTACTTTAAGGAGAGTGTGCTACTTCCTAGAAAGAGGGGGTGCACACATAGTAATCCTAACCTGACTTAACCATGTCTATGTTTGAATTTGAATACTCTAAGAATACAATTTTAAATAGAAACCAATTGTCTAAGCCATTTAGATATATGGACGACATACTTATAGGTCATAATTACAAAGAAAGCTACATTGATTACATACTTACTTTAGTTTATAAAAACACATTGGAATTTAAAAAAACACGAAAGTGAATACAAATGCAACTATCTCGACATAAGTATTGAAGTCGTAAATAATAAAATTGAAAACAACCTATACAACAAAACAGATTCTTTCAATTTTAAAGTAAATAGGCTTCCACACGTAGACTCACAGATTTCAATCAGAATTCAAACATAATGTCATTTACACAGAAACGATTAGAATACAGTACCGGACGCGTCTTTTGAATAGACGCCGAAAAAACCGCACTTTTGCGGTTTTTGCGTCTTTTTGCTATAACTCGCCCAAAATTCATCCTTTTGAAAAACAAAGAGTATATTTGAGCTTAGGAGATCGAGCTCTATCGTTTGGTATATACACTTCATGCGAAAGATCAAAAATGGCCAAAATTGAAAACTTGCGCTCCATTGAGAAGGCCGGTCGTGGACGAGTTGTCGGCCGCAAGGCGCCAAAATCCGTTGCATGCTCACAATTCCTCTAATTTGAGGTGTTTTGAGAAACAGATGGTACCGTTCGATTCGTCTCGTCGAGATCTACACAACCATGTACACAATATCACCAGACTACCGCATTTTCGCAGTGGGTGGTCAAAGATGACTAGAGCAGACTTTTGCCACTGGGGAGGCTTATATTCCAGGACTTACATGTTCTCGGAGCATCTCAAGCATGGCGTAAAGTCTTTTGTCATGCCGGGAATCCTCCAGGAGTGCGCCGTGCACAATTCATATAGGATCGAACCTATCAATCGAGGGGGGAAGAGTTTGTAGAGTGAGCATTTAGGTAGATTTATGAGAAGTTCTCAGCCGCAATATTCAGGAATCGCTATACTGTTTTGGCGAGACTTTGGAGTGCGCCGTGCACAACGTATATGGGATCGAACCCATCAGTCGAGTGGGCGCGATCGCTCGCAAATTGCACCCACGGGCGTATTCTGAGCGCAATAACTCTGTCAGCTTCCAATCTTTCTGGCTGGAACGCGTCAATCCCGTAGGCAGTGATATGCTCTAGTAAAGTGTCAAAGCACATCAAATTATCTTAAGAATTGGCAAGGTTACGGCGGTGCAAAGATGCAGGTTGGGCATGTGTGACACGATTTTTTCAGATTTCGGTCGACCGCTGCGGGTACATGAGGCGAGTTAACGTCATGCAAACTCGCGGGCGAGTAAAGCACCGAAGGCATTTTACGATGACATGCTCGCAGCTCTCCAGATGGCTTAACTGCTTTAGCACAATCTGCCATTTTGGAGCCTCGGAGGCCGACGGCGAAGTTCTTTCCGCCCTTACTCGCCCATGTTCGAGTTCTCGATGGTACCACTCTGTTCAGCTCGTGAAGCTTTATCGAATGATGCTAATCTCGACCAATTCTGAGAATATCGATTTTTTGACAATTTCGCATCAAAGGCGAGGCGGCTCAAGGCCGCGGCAGAATGACAATGACGTCATCGAAAATCGATGTTTTGGAGCCGGGCCAAGTCTGATACCGTTCGATAGAGCTTTTGGTGGTGAATTGAATGATGTTAGTGCGAGCAGCAAGAACTGTAACCTGGACGATTAAGAGCGCGGAGAACATCGCCGTTGTTGTGCTAAATTGGACACACGGGCATATTCTGAGCGCAATAACTCTGTCAGCTTCCAATCTTTCTGGCTGGAACGCGTCAATCCCGTAGGCAGTGATATGCTCTAGTAAAGTGTCAAAGCACATCAAATTATCTTAAGAATTGGCAAGGTTACGGCGGTGCAAAAATGCAGGTTGGGCATGTGTGACACGATTTTTTCAGATTTCGGTCGACCGCTGCGGGTACATGAGGCGAGTTAACGTCATGCAAACTCGCGGGCGAGTAAAGCACCGAAGGCATTTTACGATGACATGCTCGCAGCTCTCCAGATGGCTTAACTGCTTTAGCACAATCTGCCATTTTGGAGCCTCGGAAGCCGACGGCGAAGTTCTTTCCGCCCTTACTCGCCCATGTTCGAGTTCTCGATGGTACCACTCTGTTCAGCTCGTGAAGCTTTATCGAATGATGCTAATCTCGACCAATTCTGAGAATATCGATTTTTTGACAATTTCGCATCAAAGGCGAGGCGGCTCAAGGCCGCGGCAGAATGACAATGACGTCATCGAAAATCGATGTTTTGGAGCCGGGCCAAGTCTGATACCGTTCGATAGAGCTTTTGGTGGTGAATTGAATGATGTTAGTGCGAGCAGCAAGAACTGTAACCTGGACGATTAAGAGCGCGGAGAACATCGCCGTTGTTGTGCTAAATTGGACGCACGGGCATATTCTGAGCGCAATAACTCTATCGTTTAAATCTTTCCGGTCGCGACTTGTGGATTTTGTAAGCAGTAGAACGCTCAATCGGTGCCCTGAAACACAGCAACGTAGCTTATGACTGGACAAGGTTACAGCGGTGCGAAAATGCAGTTTAGCCTTGTGTGCCACGATTTTTTCCGATTTCAGTCGACCACTGTAGGAACACGCGATCAGCTAGCGGCCTACGAATGCGTAGGTTAGCAAATCAGCTAAGGTACTTTACGATGAAGTGCCTTTAGCTCTCCAGCTGCCTAAACTGCCTCCCAGCTGCCATTTTAGAGCTGCGGAGGGCAGCGGTGAAGATTCTTCCGCCTTTACTCGTCCACATTTGAGTTTTTGACACAACAGTTAGTACCGTTTTGTTCAACTCGAAAAGCTCTATCGAACGGTATTAATCTCGGACAATTCCGGGAAAATTGATTTTCTGACAATTCCCCTCGGGGACGAGGGTCTTCGCCGCGCCTGCCCGGACGATGACGTCATCGAAAATCGATAATTTCGAAATTGGCCAAAAGTTCTTGTCCAAACTTCATTCAAATTCATCTAGGGGTTATTTGGTGCGCTGATTACGAATCCGTTTTTGAAAATTTTACCGAGTTTAGCATGTTGCAGCCATTTGAGGTTGGTAGGGTCAGGATCACTGACCACCCACAGTTATCGGTTTGAGTGGTTTCCCGCCATAATCGGCCAAATGGACTTCGGCATCGTATTCGGCACCCTGAATAACCCCTGCCCTTAGAGGAAATTTGAGCAAAATCGGTGTTCCTGTCCCGACCACCTTCAGTTATCCAGAAGGGAAGCCAATACCTGTCGAAATCGGCGCAATTTTCAAAAACGGACATCGGAATCATAATCAGCGCACCAAATAAACCCTACATGATTTTGAAAATTGAAAACAACCTATACAACAAAAAAGATTCTTTCAATTTGAAAGTAAATAGGTTTCCACACGTAGACTCACAGATTTCAATCAGAATTAAACATATTGTCATTTACACAGAAACACTTAGAATAGCTACTGTCTGTTCAACACTTCAATATTTTTGCACTAAGATAAGAGAACTTCGCATTCACAGAATACTTACACATAATGGATGTAGCACAGAATTTATTGCCGAAAATATAAGAAAGTGTCTGAATAAAAACAGGCAAATACTATATAAGTACAGCATGTTAGACAACTATAATAAAGCAATGAACTTTATAAAAACACTCAAATAGTTCGAAGTAGTTTTCCATTTCCTTCCATTGATCTTATAAATTTATTCTGAATAAACAAATCAATAAATAAATAAATATCGTAATTGCGTTGAAAAAAGTAGTGATGTTCTAATAGAATCACTTGGAAGTAGCACCTCCATTCCGAGCGTGTGAAGAATGAAATGAACACCGTAATGATAACATGTATCACAATATCTATCCTGATACCGTACAATAGAGCACAGTATGAATTCCTTTATATAGAAAGAAGAAGGAATGTGGCCGTAGCAACAGAATTTTGCAAGTTTATTATTTTTCACTAACAATCTTTAGCAAAAAAGTTTTAAAATTGTTTTAAATTTAAACGAATTGTAATAAAATCTTTTCTAAAATTAAATATGTGTACAATTCAATAAATATCTTCCTTTTAACATTTTATATTAAAAAATAATGCGGTCAAAAAATTAGAATAAATAAATAAATAAATAGTAAAAAATATAAAAAATAAAAATACAAACTTATTATATCAACAATGATTAAATAAAGATTAAAATAAATTATAACACCTTTTTCTTCACTGATGAGCCACCGGGGAGGTGTTATAATTTACAAAATTCGACTGAAGGAAGGTGGCGAAACGAACCATAAAAGTTGTTGTCTTGGTTCTTCAAAATATTAAAATGTATTCGGATGCGTAGAACTAATAGGGTGAGTGTAGCGCATTCAGAGGAGGTGATGATACAGGTTCTTGGATCGGATTTCCCACGCAGACCAACCAAGCCTTGCATCCCTCTGTGACGAATTCTTTCTAGGACGCCTTCCATCGCTCTAGGATTAGGTGAATTGGTACGAGATTTGTCTGGGAAGGATACGGAGCGCTGGCTTGTTCATCGACTGGACACCGCAAGTCATTTTATGGCCAAAGATGCATTCAAAACAAAAGCAGTGCAAAGCTTCATGTCGGTATGGAACGAAGATAGTTCTACGCCGGAATTTCGAATTCTACCCAATGAGCTCCACCCAAAAGCATATCACATGTGATGCGAAATCTTTGAAATTTAAAACCAGAAAATAGTTCTCCGTAAACCTGTTTCCAAGATTCGCAACGTAAATTTCCAGACTAAAATTTCACATAGAACTTCTTGGAATCTGAGGGCTGTGTGCACTTTTGACCGAGTTGAGGGTGCCCTGAAGGCCTTATCTCGAAGGGGTCGAGGTGAGGCCAGAGTTATACATATTAATCGGCCTCTGCAAACCACCACTGCGACCTCCGTAAATGGGCCACATTGCGAATTTAATTTTTGTGAATATTTTTAAAATTCGTAAGTGAGTTCTCTATAGGAATTTGACTTGGAGACACGCACAACTATGTTTTTTTCTTTAAGTAAACGACATCCTCTAGAATGTATATCGACGAGGCAGTTCAATTATACGTGAAATTTAAGTCAAGAAATTTACCTTGTATGTCTTGGCACAGGTTCACGAAAAATTATTCTTCAGCTTCCAGTTTCGGAGGCAGTGTATGTCTTGGCACAGGTTCACGAAAAATTATTCTTCAGCTTCCAGTTTCGGAGGCAGTGTATGTCTTGGCACAGGTTCACGAAAAATTATTCTTCAGCTTCCAGTTTCGGAGGCAGCGGTATCTGTGATAAGACTGCGGTGGAGCTCATTAGGCAGAGGTCGAAATTCTGGCACGCAACCATGCTCGCTTCATTCCAGCACGAGCCTTTGCACTGGTTTTGCAAATCAGCTGTCACCACAGCGGGGTCTGCCGCGGTCCATCGCTCGCGCTGTCCCTGCGCGAGTGGAGAGGGCGAACAGGCGCTGGGCGGCGCAGGAATTGCCACCTGGACGCGCGTCCGTGGCGCCCACGATCAGCCCCACGACATCCTGTAGGAGTAGGATGCGTGGCGCATCCCAAGCGGCTTGAGTAACGGCGTCCTTTATCCTTTTTTATGAAGCCCGTGTTGTGCCAAAGAGCAGTTATCATTTGAGCTCCTGACAAATCTCCTCTAAACAATGAACAAATACCAGATGTATTTATGGACATTCTCTCAATAACCTGTCATATCCCGTTTCACCTCTTACGATAAGCCCTATACAGGATATAACAGAGTAGAGGAAAAGTAGGATAAGCATCACCAACATACTCCCGTAGGATCATCAGGAGCCGGAGTCATTAACAATTAAAGCCGTGGGTATGCGGGGTATAAGGGGTAGAGATAAGATAAGAGTCCGATAGAGATAAGGTAAGAGTCAGAGAAGCAGGCTTCATCGTGGGTATGCCTACCCCCTATACCCGCGGGTTAGTCGTTGATGAATCTGGCCCGGTAGGAGATTGAGTAGTGGCACAATCGAGCCCCATCGAGGGGTTTATATACCCGATCAGTAGGTCAGGTTACGGCGGAAAAAGGGTCAGTGATCAAGAGGAATAACAATGGGATAGAGGTGGTCATATGAGGGAGGTACCTAATACACGAAAGGAAATAGTTAAGTCCTTGGTAGAATTTATGGGACGCGCCATGAAAGAGCCGAACTCGTTGAACAGGAACGCTCTTCTCCTTAGAGAACAAACAGAAGGTGCTCAAATACAATGAGATTGCAGCTCTCTCCCTCCTTGTCTGATGGGTTCGTGACTATTTTACAGCTCATGAACTGCACGAGCATCAGTCAGTGGACAATGTGGTCGAAGTGGTCCTCGTGTGATCGAGCACATACTCAGCGAAGGCGACGTCGCTGCGAGAATCCGACAACGGCCGGTAAGAAGCACTGTTATATGATAATTCTAAGCAAACGCATGGAGTAGTTTATGTCATGGCCCACATTTTTTTGTGAAGAACGACAGCGCTGCACAGCCTTTTCCATTGTGGTATGTTCACCGGACGCAGGCGGCAGTCGGGAGCGGCGCCGACTTCCGCATCAGACAAGGTTCGCGCTTCGATTTCCGCCGCATCCCATCCAACCAAGTCTCCCATCCGTTCGGACTGGCATCGTACTACTCTGGAAAAGATAAGTCACTGACTAGTTCACCGGCCGCGCACCGCAATTCACGGTGTAGGCCTATGCATTCAAATACATCGCTTCCACGATACCTCATGGAAGTCGAATACATGGAGCAACGTACAAAGGATTGATTAACGCACATCATTGACGTTGTTCGCATTTGGTGTGCTCGTCATTCTCCCACTAAGAGTGGTAAATGCATCCGACGGACCGCAACATCTTCAAGAGTCGATTTTCGTTTGTAGATGGATGTGAGCAGCACCCAACATTGTAAGGCACTAAAGGATAGCGTCCGGATACAACCAGTGCCTGTTTGGGATGTGCAACGCTCTCTACTCGTTCGTGATATTCTAAGGCTGATGGAGTGCCTATGAGGATTGTATGAGGATTGAATTTGTGGCCAGTCGATGGGCAAGCCAAAGCCAGAAGACAACACTGGCACCAATTTGCTAACCCAGAGGGATATAGGGCGTGTCATTTATCGTTCGTGCCTAGGAAATATGCGATTTTCGTTGAAAATGAGAGATCTTAACGGTTGCGAAAAACGGTGGGAACCGATTAATGTACGTGTTCGAGAAATCTAAAGGTGAGTGAGATTCGTGACGCAGTGGTCTACAGACAAGGAGTCAACGACACGAAAGCTGTGATGTTGACCACTCACCAGCCGCTTAGAAATTCTCAAAAGTGATCTAAAGGGTCTGCCACCACTTGTCAAGCTACAGCGAAAGTGGAGTGATGCTCAAGACCGATCAGCTCTCGAGAATTGTCAGTCGGCGTTTCTGTCTCCTAACAACAGAGCGCATACTCATCACTGCAGTAATCGTGCAGCAACCGTGGCGGCAGGTGAGGGTGACCAGAAGCGATTTTTGGCAGCAGCACTGGGAGGCGCCTTTTTGCTGGCGGCGGACCAGTTGTATTGGCGGCAGCGAGCAGAGGAAAGACAAGCGATGATCCTCGCTGCGTCCTCCGTCGCATTTCTAGCCGTTGCTGAGACTGCAGACGTTCACGAGCACCTCTGATGTGAGCCCGTTTTCAGGTGGCGTCTGCGTTGGCGATAAGCTAGAGATAAGGAAATGCAGCTATGCAGAAGCTGGGCCGATCGTGAACAAGGGTCCTCTGCCGGAGTTCGCATGGGGCTCATGGAGCGAATGGAACGAGTGGGGAGTGTGCTCTTGTCCAGCCAACCAGCGGCAAAGGTAACTCATTTTAAAAGTAGTTCTGATTCGTTGCAGGGGCCCTTGAGTAGGCGAATCGAATGAACAGGGTGTCTTCACGAAAAGAGCGACAAGTGGCACGGCCGGCAGGATGCGCAGTATCTCAGAAAATCAGCCCAGGATTCAGGGCAGCTATGCATTCGATCCTTGCGTAGTCGGTGAATTGTTCCCAAGGGTCGGGTTCATCAACGACCTACAGCAATTTAACAGAGAAAATTATAGCCGAAATCCCTGATAGCAAGGCTTATCAAGCGATATAGTGAGCGATAAGACGCGTTATCCGGGTTTTCCGCTGTGAATTCTCTGTTAAAGTTATGTAAGTCGTTGATAAATCCGACCCCAGCACTGCTTAGTAGCAACTCCCCGGTAAGCGAACTGTTCGGCGACACTTACTAGTACATTGGCTTATATTCCTCGACGCCAAAACAGAATGTATACCTGCTTATGTGGGGTAGGTTAACGCCCTCAATTCTCCTTCCTTATTCTTATCAATCACGATAATGAGAGACGACCAGCGACTGCCATCTTCCCGAAGATTTTGCTGCATAGCACGCAACCTTGTGTTTCGAACCTAGGATCCTAACTAAACCGCAATCTCGAACTAATTGATCTAATAGATCGAAGCGCATTCGTAGATCTCAACCCCCAGAAGCTCACTTTCAGAATACGTCACTGCATTGGAAGGGAATGCTCCGGATGTGGAGTGGAATTCGGTGAGTGCGAGCGTCGTTGCGTCAACGAGAGATGGTGGAGTGACTGGAGCGAGTGGATGGAAGGTGGGCGGACCTCCCAATAGACCTCAAAGTTTCGGGGGGGGGGGGGGGAGTAGCTTTATCGTCCATTATCGTCGCGTCTGCGGCGATGGAAGCCGAGAAGCACGGCGGCGGGCGCGGGAGGACCGGCGTCCTCCGCCGCAGAGGTCGCGTCGGATGCCGCAGACGGGACGACGTTCTAATGGCGGCATGCACCCCTATGCCGACTCCACGGCGGTTGAGCCGTGGAGTCGGCATAGGGGTGCAATTTGAGACTCATGGCAGATTTAAGGATGCAATTCCATCATTTTGGTACGACATCGGACTCTCTCTCACACACACTGCCAGGAGAAAACAATTAACGTGTTCGTTTAGTTCTTTTTTTTTTTTGCTCGCTAAATAGCCGTCGGTCTCTTGAATTGATGAGGTCAGTCAGTTAACAAAAATTAGAAGTGATCCTTTTTTCAAGATCCGAACAGAAGGAGGACCCAACTCTTATCGCTTCCCTGGGATGTTGAAATTTAAGTGGAATATAGCTGCTGCTCAGCGTGAGATTCTGTGTGCAACTCCACCGGCACCAAGCCTATGCTTCCGTTCAGTTTATGCTCAACTCAAAAGGCATCCTCGCTAACCACTGAGCCATTGTTGTGTTCAAGTACGTCAAATTGGTGCGGCACTTTGTCTGTGGAAGAAGCACAACATTAGATGCGGAGCTAGCGCTTCTATCCTCTTGAAACAGTAACCAGACATCAGAAATGCATGTGAAAGTGCTGTCATTTTTTTCGATCTGCAGTGAAACGACGAGTTTGCTAATACAATACATACCTGAGACAATCGGCATTTCGGTAGCGCTTTAATATATGTTCAGACATCAAATCGTGTTAAGGAAGCATACCAAATTAGGTCAACACTTCCTCGATTTCTGCATTTAGAAATGCGTCCGTCCCTATTTGCCAGAACGTTTCTTCTCCCGTTCGTATCGGCTGGTCGTGGGCGTCGCGGCCGCGAGCCCAGGTGGCCATACCTGCGGCGTCATCCCCCTGCTCGCCGTCTCCACTCACACTGTGACACCCGTTGCGCGCGCGGCGGGCAACGCCCCGGTGGAGGTCGTCGTCGGCAGCCCCACGACGACGGCTCGACGGACGAACGGAGCGCACAGGTCGCCCAGATTTGCAGGGACTGGCGTCAATAGGATGTTCAAAGGGTTTACAAAACCAGTGTAAAGATGTCTGTTAGCGTGAAACAAACATAGCTCTACACCAGAATTTCAAGCTCAATCTAATAAGCTCTCCCTCATGCTTATCGATACCACCGTTGATGCGATATTCTTCAAATTTAAAACTGAAGTGTAATTCTTCGCAAACCTGCGATGAAGCTGTGAAAGGTATATTTCCAGGATAAGATTTCACACAGAATCCGACTACGTCGCCTAAACACCTTCTAGAAGAGCTAATTTTTGAAGAAGAAAAAAAATTGTGTCTATCACACGTTGGAGACAGGTCTCCAAGCCAACATTCTACGCAGAATTCAATCACGAAGAAAAGAACACGGCCGGGTGTTCTTTTCTTCTTTTGGCCCTCTTACTTTCATTTCATTCTCCGAAGTACATGTTCTACTAAGTCCTGAGGAACAGACTGTAAGAGTCTCAACCCAAAGTGTTTAATCTGCGGAAGCATAAATGAAACCAATGGGTGTCGGTAGACCGCTCGATACCGTTAACTGTCCGACAGCAGTCATGTTCCTCCGATAACTTTAACCATTCTCCTTACCCTCACTCTCAACCCCGCCAATACCCCTTACACTTGTGCCGAAGTGAAATAAAAAAATAATGGCGTAGTGAGAGTCAAGTACGCGCATACTTGTCGAACGAAGCCTTTAAAAAGTTATCTCACGAATGCTGTGCAAAGTATGATCTGTGGAACGACTTCTGGATCTGGACGCACGTTGTACGACGTCTAGGTAACGTGTTCTGAATCCGGACGCATGTTGATATCGTCTGTGATACATATGCTAAGCCCCAACGTACGTGTAATGACGTCAGCAGCACGTCTTCTGAAGCCTGATACGTTGGACGATACTGATGAAAAATCATGGTCCGCCCTTACTGGTCCCCTTCACTGGACCCCCTCCTTCAGTGGTCCCATTTTCACTGGTCCCCTTTACCGTCTCCTCCCCCCCCCCCCCCCCTTATACTGGTCCCCTCTTCACTGGGCCTCCTTCACCACTCGCCCCCTCGCCCCCCCCCCCGTTAGTGGTTCCACCTTTGCTGGTCTCCCCTTTTCTGGTCCCTTTTACTGATCCCCTCTTCACTGGTCCCTCCTCCCCCCGTTACCGGTCCCCCCCCCCACTGGACCCTCCCCTGCTGTGATCCCCTTTAGTGGTCCCCTCTTCACTGGTTCTCCTTCTTTCCACTCCCCCCCCCCCCATTGCTGGACCCTTCCCTGCAGTGGTCCCTCTTAGTGGTCCCGTCTTCACTTGTCCCTCCCTCCCTCCCCACCCGTTACCGGTCCCCCCCCTCACTGGACCCTCCCCTGAAGTGGTCCCCTTTAGTGGTCTCCTCTTCACTGGTCATCCTTCTCTCCATTCCCCCCCCCCCATTACTGGACCCTCCCCTGCTGTGATCCCCTTTAGTGGTCCCCTCTTCACTGGTTCTCCTTCTTTCCACTCCCCCCCCCCCATTGCTGGACCCTTCCCTGCAGTGGTCCCTCTTAGTGGTCCCGTCTTCACTTGTCCCTCCCTCCCTCCCCACCCGTTACCGGTCCCCCCCCCCTCACTGGACCCTCCCCTGAAGTGGTCCCCTTTAGTGGTCTCCTCTTCACTGGTCATCCTTCTCTCCATTCCCCCCCCCCCCCCATTACTGGACCCTCTCCTGCAGTGGTCTCCCTTAGTGGTCCCCTCTTCACTGGTCCTCCTTCTTTCCACTCCCCCCCCCCCCCATTGCTGGATCCTCCCATGCAGTGGTCTCCTTTAGTGGTCCCCTCTTCACTGGTCCTCCTTCTTTCCACTCTCTCCCCCCATTGCTGGATCCTCCCCTGCAGTGGTCCCCCTTAGTGGTCCCCCTTAGTGGTCCCCTCTTCACTGGTCCTCCTTCTTTCCGCTCCCCTCCACATTGCTGGACCTTCCCCCTGGAGTGCTCCCCCTTAGTGGTCCCCCTTAGTGGTCCCCTCTTCACTGATCCTCCTTCTTTTCACTCCCCCCCCCCATTTCTGGACCTTCCCCTGCAGTGGTCCCTCTTAGTGGTCCCCTCTTCACTGGTCCTCCTTCTTTCCACTCCCCCTTTCCCCATTACTGGACCCTCCTTTGCCGGCCCCCATTACTGATCCCCATCAGGGATGAGCGGATTAACCGTTATCCGTTATCCGTTATCCGGTTTCCGGTGGGTTTCGGCCTATCCGTTTTGTTGTTTGTTATCCGGGGATTTTTCGCCGGATAACGAACAACAAAATGTGGTAAGCTTGTGATTACTCAGTTGAATATAAGTACAATTTAAAAAAAAATCTCTTGTGTTTTTTTCCACTGGCAGTCGAGATAAGCTTGCAATGCCAATTTGGTGCCTTCTCAGAGTTCTCAATGCTATAATTATACTAAACTATCTAACTATCTGCTCATAGCAGATAGTTAGATAGTTTAGTATAGGATATAAGACGACGGTAGTGCCAGATGTGACACGCATTCTGTTTTTATTTGATGTGCTGAATGCATTTTGAATTTGGCCAGTACAATAACTTGCGGTGGTCACCCGATGGAGAATTCAGTGTATTATCCTGCCCGGACACGCCCTGGTACCAAATACATCGAGCCCAAAAAGATGGAAGGACCTGGAGGGGAAATCCGTACGAAGAACCATGAATAAGAAAGCATGCGCGGCACTTCCGACTGCACTACCACGTGCCTTGAAGAAAAGACATCAATAAAAATGTTAAAAGTGGCTTATTTGACATGTGACACGGACAGTATTACAATTACCGACCTATCATTGGAGAAAAAATGGTTTAAAATTGGTTTTAATTTTTGTTGTTTGTTCGTTATCCGTTTTTCCGTTATCCGGCCATTTTTGGGCAAAATTATCCGTTATCCGTTATCCGGATTTCAAAATTTTATTATCCGTTCATCCCTGATCCTCATTCACTGGTCATCCATCGGTGACATGTCGTCTGAACCGGGCACCCATTGAACGATATCGATGCTGAACCTTAACACCGACTGCGCGACATGGGTGACAACTCCTGAACCCGGACGCCTGTCGAGCGACGTCTGTAACACGTCTTTTCAACCTTTCGTCCTTTGCGCGACATCGGTGACACGTCGTCTGAATCCAGACACCACTTGGGTGACATCGGTGACACCTCTTCTGAACCTAGACACCCAGAGCGCGACATGGGTGACACAATTCCTGAACCCGCACGCCTGTTGAACGCCGACGGTGAGATGTCTTCTCAACCCAGACGCCCTTTGCGCGACATTGGCGACGCGTCTTCTGATGCACGCGACACGACGTGGGTCACACCTCGTCTCAACCCGGACGCCTGTCACTCGACGTCTATGAAAAGCTAGATGGACCGACGGAAGGACGGATGGACAGACGGACGGACAGACGGACGGACGGACAGACGGACGGACAGACGGACGGACAGACGGACGGACGGACAGACGGACGGACAGACGGACGGACAGACGGAAGGACAGACACAACCGCTTACTCTTTTATATATAGTAGGATAAAAGAGTTGTGTGTGTTTTGTTATGCCATTTAGCGGTCCGAAATTGCAGTCTGTAGGTAATCGAGATCGCTGAACACGAATCTAAAGCTCGTCTTTGAAGTTTCGATCACCATCAATCGATATTGATCAAATTAGCGATTCTCTGTAAATGTCATTCAAGAGGCCCGAAACTTCAGCCCTGGGGGTAACCGAGGTCGCTAAACACATATGTTTTTTCATTGCCCTCCCATAAGACCTCGACCCTCTGGAGGGGGGGGGGGAGGCAGACATAACTCCAACGCCGCGCGAACCACCCTCTGGCGTCACGCACGGTGCACGACGAAATTGGACGAGTTGTCGCAGTCCGACTGTTTCCGACAGAGATGGCTAGTGACTCGCGATAGAGCGCCAGATTGTGTGCCAGCGACTGTCGACCACATTTTTCGGGTAGAAAAAGAAGAGTAGTTGGGTGAGACACGTCTGATGTCTCCTGGTAGGGAATTCTATGCCCAGTTCCATGCGTACCTCGCTCGTACTAGTGTATTGTTAACCGGTAGCAAATGAGAGTGCATAGAATCCTAACGAAGTGAGCTGTTATATCTCCATTCATGTCTACTGCACGTGAAATTACGAGTAATAGGCCTTCTTGAAGATTCATTCTTGAAGTGGGAGCGTTTGCTAACAAATTGCGGGTGGAATGAGACTCAATATATTTCAATTGAGTGAAAGGAAATGGCCAAAGGCCTAGTGAGGAAAATTCGAAACAAAAACTGGGCCGGAATTATTAAGTAAAAGTTTTGGAAGCTTGTAAGCTGCTGAAATTTCAAACACCTTTGCTTTGAACAATTGGCCTTGTTATCAAGCGTTTAAAGTTTTCAGGGATTGCTGAGACGTGAGATAGGTTTTCCCTAAATTGTAACCTTGTTCTACACTCGACCGTCACCTTTTTCCAACTCACTTGCCATAGTTCAGGTGTAATGACATTGGCAAGCACGCTTCTTACAAGAAAATGTTCCCAACTCATGGTGAGCTTTTGCGATGCTATTTTGACAGGATGGAGAGCCCTGTGAGTGGGGTCTAACCAGGATACTATCTCAACGGTAAGTCGGAACGGCGCAAGTGTTGTATATGGGCAGAACCGCCTCTCCCTGGGAAGTAACAAACTGCAGGTATCTCGACCCCAGTACAACTCTGCGCAGAGTTAGGGGCGACGGAATTCGCCCGTTGGCGCCCTGTTGATTCACGTGCTCCACAGCTGACGGGCGCGCGCGGGGTGAGGGCTGCTATCGAGGGTCGGGGCAGTGCATAGGTGGCGTAGTAGGGAAGAGCTCGGGCTCGTGAGCGTGGGTCGAAGGTTTGGATCCCGCGGACTGCGCATGTTTTGCACATTAGCAAAATCCATGTTTATCATACAGGTAATCCACCTACGGTATTATAGTTTGTTATAGAGCATGTTTACATATAACATACCACCCATACCGTTAACAATGGTGGTCCAGGCAGGGTTACCGATTTCGCTGAAACTTCGTCTAGGGGGGTTACTTGGGGTACTGATCACGAATCTTATATCCACTCTTCACGATTCGGCTGGATAATATAAACACAGGAAGGCACAGGATTACATTCTTAAGGTTTTTGCCGTTGACAGCAGGTAGAGACAAAACCGTGAAAATTGGATGTCAGATTCGTGATCAGCACCCCAAACAACCCCCCTAGATAAAGCTTCAGCAAAATCGGTGACCCTGCCTGGACCACCCTTGTTAACGGATATGGGTGGTCTCCGACCAAATCGGGAAAAACGGATGTCAGATTCGTGATCAGCACCCCAAATAACCTCCCTAGACGAAGTTTCAGCAAAAAAATTTTTTTGATCGAAGTCTTGTTGGTGGAGTCGGAACTTTTAACCAGTGCCACAAAATATTTATCGTTATATAACGCTGACGCTGTATCTGACGATAAATATATAATATTTATCGTCAGATACAGCTCTACTCCCGTTATAGCGCGATTCCGAGAGAAGCTCTGCGGTCATAATGACTCTCGTTATAACGCTACAGCTTCACACAAAATAGGCTTAAAATAAGTGACACATACAGAAGTGAACATTTTAACTAATCTGTAGCTTGAAGCACATGTTATATGTAAGCATGCTCTATAACACCCAATAATACCGTAGGTGGATTACCTATATGATAAACATGGATTTTGCTAAAGTGCAAAACAAACGCAGTCTGCAGGATCCAAACCCCCGACCCCTTGCTCACGAGCCCGAGCTCTTCCCTACTACGCCACCTGTGCACTGCGCCGACCCTTGATAGCAGCCCTCATCCCGCGCGCGCCCCTCAGCTGTGGAGCACGTAAATCAAAAGGGCGCCAACAGGCGAGTTCCGTCGCCCCTAACTCTGCGCAGAGTTGTATTGGGGCCGAGATACCTGCAGTTTGTTATTTCCCAGGGAGAGGCGGTTCTGCCCATATACAACATTTGCGCCGTTCCGACTTACCGTTGAGATAGTATCCTGGTAAAACCACAGTTAGTTTTTGCTGAACGCTTCTTTAAAGACCTGAAAAGGAGGTCTGATAGCGTGCGCGCAACTATTATCAACCACTACGACACCCAACAAGATGTGTCTCGGTGGCGCAGCCGGTAACACTGCCGCCTTATAGGAGCACGCCGGCGGGCTTTTCAGTTCGAGTCCGAGTGTTGCCAATACTTTTTCGCGTATTAGTTTGTTGTTATTACGCTTCCTCATGATCACAGGAGGCAACTTTAGACCATCAATACTTACAACAAACCGAGGCTGTCTATTTGCTCCTTCATATGTGCTAGTTGTTCAAAAATTCATATCTGCACCATATCATTTTGGTACGGAGTGAAAAGTCTTGTATATTATTAAATTAAAAGTCCTATATTTATAATATCACTGTCAGTCAACAGCTAGGGTACAAAACAATAAAACAAGTAAAACACTAGCGCTTGTCACACCAGCAGCACCTTACAGAAGTCAGTGAGGAACAATCTTCTCCTTGGCAAGGAATGACCACTTCTTTTCCGTTGAACATGCAATCTGTGGGTGTAGGGAAGGGTCCTTGGTGGATGAACATCAACGTAACCAGCTGCCACCCACGCGTATTACAGACACGGCCGAAACAGTGGAGCGCAGAACTGTCGGTAGGTCTGGCTTATAATCTGCAATCAAAAGAAAAGAAGCGGGTGGTACCCTTTTTTGTATAATATTTTCCGCAACCTCTCCTCTCCTTGTCGGAGAAGTGAATCTATCTCCTTGTCGGAGAAGTGAAATCCGGTGTGAAGGTGGGAAGGAGTCGGCCGACAACACCTTCAAGTGAGAACGGTGAGAACGATATTTTTAGTGCACTTAAGTACCGACATGGCCCAAGTTCATAATACTCAGCAGTAAGATGAGCGTATTTGTGAGCAATTACGGTATCATTGGTGATACGGTATGATATGGCGGTGGTACGGCTATGTATAGTTGAAAAACTAGCACATATGAAGGCGCATAGAGAGAGCCTTGGGTTGTTGTATGCGTATATTTATTGTATATTTATTTATTTAATATTTGTATTTGTATATTTATTTAATATTTAATACATTATAATATTTAATTGTGACGTATAATATTCCGAGAAGTAAACAGTTGCAGTCAGGGCAGTTCATACTAATGGCTGCCTTGACTTGCTAACCACGAAAAACCCGTGATTTCAAGCACAAGGCAATCTCCATTGCTTCGCGAGCGTCTATCCCACCAACCAATGTCACGGCGACTCTAAAAGAAGTCGGGGAAGGTGAACGGCTTAATGAAGCTGGCAGAATCAGTAATGCTGCTGTAACAGAACTGGAGTGGCAGTAATATATAGGCATTATGGTAGCCAGACTGAAACCAAATTTATCTAAATGGTTGGATAAAACGCGTCAGAATAGGCCTCCTGAGCGATAATTGGCGTCTGTCGCGATCACGGCGGCGCCGCCGCGAACGGATCGTTATAATAGCTGCACACCTCAAAGTTTCATGACGGGCGAGAGAACGCCGCCGACGCATGCCCACCGCCAGCAGAGGGCCAGCGACAACTTATCGAGGTGCGCTATACGGCCCTGTCGGCGACGGGAATATAATGCCCGTTGATACTTCCATCGCCGGGCGACGCGATTCGAACGGAGTGATGCGTAATTGTGCACAGATTTCCAGGTCCACCTCGCTTCCTCACGTTGCCTCAGTATTCTCTTCTTTCTCGTTGTGTTTTTTCGTATTCATTGCTGACGAGTAAAAAACGTAACGAGAAGGTTAAAATAAGCAACATTTAACAGAAAATGCGAGGGATACCCACCTCTGGGCAGAAAGCCGGTTCGTCTGTTTCGAATCAGAACGCGAACGGCCCGAAACGAAGCTGAAATGGTCGTGGAGAAAGGAAAGAATGAAGAAAAGACATCGGGAAGGATAACTAAAAAACACACTGTATCTCAGTCCACCGCGATCAATCGCATCGCGCCGATTTCGAGAGCGGCGCGATTGGTCGAGGGTTCATTCCGACCGGCTGTGGCCGTATTCATGAACGTTCCCGGGTACGTTCACGGCTTCCCGCGGAAAGCGAGCAGGGCGGGAGGCAAAAATTCGTATTCACGAACCAGGCGGAAACCAACAGGAGGGTCCCGCGCGGGAGGCTCCTGACCTACCCGCACTCAATCGGTCGGGAACGCCGGGAAGCTGTCATATGAAGTGAACGGTGCAACTACACACAATACAATTTCCGTGGTGATTTTCGCATTGAAGAATCGCAAAATAGAAATAGTTACATCGTCCGGCAAGAATAAAACACAGATTCCTCCACCGTTCTACAGTAACACCACTAAACATTGAGCCAAATGACGTTTCCGACGCAAAAACGTGTTTATTTGCGTCGCATCATGACAACTTTTTTCATAGAGAATATTTCCGCCCAAAAATTTACAGCTGCTTTTAGCATTGCACGCGAATGCCATTTCAGAGTGGGCGGAAACATGAAAGCAATATTGAAATAAATGTAATAATACATAACATTGAAATAAATATAGTCAACATCGTTGACCAGCTGAGGTGGCCAGAGAACACGTTGGCTTGAGGGAAAACTTCATTTCCGGCCACTTGCGGCCAAAAGAGACGTTGAATCAATGTTTCACTACAGGGGTCGCCTTATATAGCCGACGGGTTAAGGTAGCGCGCCAGATCTCGTACGATCACGGGGCTCATGGTCCACAATACACGACGGCATCAGGCGATCGGGCGCTAGGCATCACTAATACAACGGACGAATAGAACTCAACTCAACGGGATCATGCCTTGACTATATTGATATTGAATAAATAAAAAAATAAATAATAATAATAAATAAATAATAATATATAGTGAATAAAAAAAATAAAATTAGGATGCCTTTTAATTACTTTGACCTACCCACTTGCGCCATCGAGTTTCGCTTATTTTATCCTACGGCACAATTAGCTTTTTCTAGCTGATTTTGAAAGTATTAAATTTAAAAGACAAAGCAATCTACCAGTTTCCCTAGATTCCCTGCGTTATGACCGATCCATATGAATTGCCTTCACGATATTCAGCAGAGGTAGAATGCGTGGCGCATCTTAGAGGATGTTGATCAGCACCGTATTTCATCTTCATATTTTATTATCCTACTATACATAAAAGAGGTGTGTGCGTATCTGTCCGTCACAGCTGAAGTAGGGGCACAGCGTATTGGCGATATCCAGTGATTGATGGCGAGACGAAGCTTTAGTCCTCTAGGTAATCGTGGTCGCTGAACACGAATCTGAAGCTTGTTTTTGAAATATCGATCGCCATCAATCGATATTATCGATTTTCTGTGAATGTCGTTCATTTTTTCTATTTCTTTCTAAATTGCCCCACTTTTGTGGCCCGGCACGATGCAGTTTCTCTACATCGTGTCTGGCCATATATCTACTTTAAATACTGATTTGCCTTCTAGAAAATAAAGTCTCTACGTGCAAAGTAGCCTTTGCAGACTGCTTTTCTTTAAATCTTGATGCAGTGCCTCTTTGAAAACTGGTTACTCTCTTCCCTTTGTCCCAGACTGACCTAGAAGTGGAAATTATAATGTATACTTTACCGTCGGGGAAACCAGCAAAATTCGGCTTTTTAACTAAAACGGTATGGTTGTAAATAAATAGCCAATATAGAAAAAATGCCAGTTCAAGTTGCAATGGAATGATGTAACTGGAACTATTTTGGGCAAATTTGGTATCAAATCGATCGCGATCGCAATGACGCGACTAAGCCTAAAATTAACATGAAACTCATTTTTAGAAGCGACTAATTTTTTAAAAATTCAACTGGCTAGGTTCATTTCTGCCAGTGGGCATAATTTAGTGAGACTCACTTGCAAATGTGGGTCAGGTCAGAGTAATTAAGAGCCTGCCTAATTTCGCTGAAGCTTCTCAGGGTTCCGACGATCTGTGAATGGCAGACGAATGCCAAATGATAGAATGGCGATACTGAAGCCCTCATAAATTCTTGTGAGGAAAAGTTCGCTTTGAAAAAAGTTATCGTGATGCGACGCAAAAAATGCGTTTTTGCGTCGCAAACGTCATTTGGTTGAAGATTTAGTGGTGGTACTGTACTGCAGCCCGCTTCTGAGCCACAATTCCGTGTGTTTGGATTCCTGCAAAACCAGAAATACTTGAATATCCAGGTGAAAAACGGTTATTTGAGAAATTAGATTTTGAAATCTTGCAATTCCTGCCTCCGCTGCGAACGCAACTCGCGCGTCGCGGTCGCCCCGCCTCCGAGTGTTCATGAATACCAACCGGGTTGCGGGAAGCGAGGATCGGGATGCGGCGGGAGCGGGACGGCATCGGCTACTTTCCCGCTCCCACGAGTTCATGAATACGCCCACGATCAATCAATTTCGCCTCAATGCGTGCCATCGTGTCGCACGGTGTCGAAGTATAAATGAGACATGAAGGCCGCCACACACTTCTGCGGCAACGGCGCTGACCTGTCCTTAATGGATTTGAGCTTTTCGACATTTTTTTGAAAGTCGAACAATCGAATAACTCGATTTCTTGAAATTTTCAAAAATGAACATTCGAATTCCTCGATTTTTTGAAATTTTCGAAAATCGTACAATAGAGTAACTCGATTTTTCGCCGTCTGCGAAAATCGAACAATCGAATAGCTCGATTTTTCGCCGTCTTCGAAGATCGAACAATCGAATAACTCGAATTTTTGCTGTTCTCAAAAACCGAACAATCGAACAACTCGATTTCGAAGGCACGTTCCGAAAGAGAACCGAAAGAGACAGAACAAAACCATAATTGTGGATAAAAAGTTGAATTTAGGAAGACAACTGAATAATCGTTTACAATCCAGTAGAAGACCGGAATAACTAGATACTTGGTCATTTCTTTCGCAAGTAGTGGACATTCCCTGGGTTGAGGTGCCACCAAAGGTAGCGATTTTCCTCACTTCTACGCGTAGTTTGCTATCTGCCACGTGTTCTTCATTTGCGAGTAGATGTCAACTTCTCGCATTATCCTATTACCAGCGTCCGTCGTCGGCTTCGTCGGCGCCGTGCGCTGGACATGCGAGCCACGCCAGGCTTGCCGGCTTCGCCTGCTTCGAATAGGGCGGGTATGCTGGGAACGTATCCCAAACCAAGCTAGGAATGCTTCCTTACCCAGCGTCCGTCGCCGGCTTCGCCGGTGCCGTACGCTGGATGTGCGGGCCACTCTAGGCTTGCCGGCTTCGGGTGTAGCATATTTCCTCCAGCACACGTATAAAGCCGCACGGTTTGCAAGGTAGCTTTTATCCTAATATGTTCAAGAGTTAGCTCTTTGCTCCTGTTCAGCTTTCTTTTTTTTTTCAAGCTCGGACAAGGAAAGGATACGGATAAAGTACGGCATTAGTTAATAAATTGGTGGAGGGGCCACCTCGTAGTCTGTGGTTTTCCATCTTCGTGAGAAGGCCCATGAATGTCGATTTATATCAAAAATGGAACAACAAAATTCAATGGAACAACAAGGGGTACGACACAGTAGTGTTGGATAACAGTTCCATTTTCGTGAAACACAAAATGCGTTATGGGGGTGCCTTACATGGTGACCCCCTCCTCCTTCGAGCCCATTTGCACAAATTTAACAAAAAAGCGTGCTTCTACGCATAGTCACTATACGCTGTATGAAATTCGCGCGTGGGTTGGTTTTGATAAGAATGACGACTTTGACGTTCATATAGCGCGTTTTGCGATGGCGACAATTCGTCCGCAGTTTTAATGCACTTTTAATTAGGAATTGCTCTGACCTGCACATGGTAAAGCAGAACATTTTCTAATGCACTACGACCGCGGCGGACGCGGCGCTGGGCAACGATCTCGACGAGCTTCCGTATGTTCAGAGGCGCGCCGGCCTACACAAATGCATGCTCTAGCATACGATTACAATACGCAATAATTACTGAAACCGACGAAGCAAAAGGATTGCTAGAATACGCAGGCACATAGACTCGTTGCAAATGGAACGCCATATTCCCATCGGAGCACGCAATAATAAAAAATAAGAAAGGGTTCTCAACGATCTCCAAACTGCTTGAAATGGTCCACGGAAATAGTTTAAGTTAGCATTTCACTGATACATGCATGCATATATTTTGTAATACATCATTACCTTTACAAAAAATTGTATTTTGTCGCTTGAAGACGTTTATCAGGCTTTTGTTTGTCAAAATCATAGTACTATCACTTATTATTATCAGTTGAAACAACCAGTACAGGATCAACTATACCACAACTATAGTTGTGCTCTCGAAAAATTTTCGAATATTGGAATGGTTTCAAATGCCCGCAAATTTCGAGTATTCGAATTCAAGCATAATCGAAAAGCGATTTTATGAAGATTAAAATTCGAATACATGTGAAAAACGCGATTTTTTAAACTTCGAGTTCAATATCGAAATTCGAATGAAAATCATTGGAATACCTGTTCGAATGGGTCATTCGAACAAAACTATACACAACACTAGGCATGAAGATGAGAGAGTACCCAAAGCCATGATATCGCCACCAGGATCGACTAGACAACAGTTTCGTGACGCTGCTCAATGCTCATGAGATTTTCAAGAATTCTCAGGGATTGTAATAACCTAGAAAAATCGGACTCCTACATCCTAGGTATGTTTAACAGCAACGAACAAAATATCGCATTACCTCTGCTTAACTGCCACCTCTATTTTCAAATTCGAAACCTTCAAATGAAACCGCAGATTCTTCTTCTTCTTCAGCGTTTGTCCCGCTTTCTTGCGGGGTCCGCTTTCCTGGAATACTGGCGCCACTTTTCCCGATCAAATGCCTGATCAGGGTGTAACCTAGCAATCTTCAAGTCCTGGTGCAGCGAATCAAGCCAGCGCTGCTTTGGTCTCCCTCGTGGCCGCTTTCCGGGCACCTCGAAGTTAAGGCCACTCTTTCGGACAGTGTCACCGCTTGCGCGAAGAACATGGCCATACCATCTCAGACGAGCTTCACGCAATTTCTCAACTATCGGGGTGACACCAAATCTTTGCCGAATGGTGTCGTTGCGCACACGGTCCATACGCGTAACTCCGGCCGTCCACCGCAGCATCTTCGTTTCCATTACGCTGAGGCGCCTTTCAATTTCTTTGGTAACCGGCCAGCACTCAGCTCCGTAAATAGCTTGAGGTCGAACGACTGCTCTGTAGATCTTCGATTTAAGCCGCTCTGGTATCTTCTTGTCGCAGAGCACTCCCGTCAGAGAGCGCCACTTAAACCACGCTGCACTCACGCGTGAATTGGCTTCAACGAGTAGACTACCATCGGACGCGATTGCTGATCCCAAGTACTTGAGTACCGAAGTACGTGGCAGCTCAATGCCGTTTACCTTAATGGAGCTGGACTCATCTTCGTCAGTCGTCAAATACTCGGTTTTTCTGACATTAAGTTTGAGTCCAAATCTCTCCAAGCGATCGCACCAAGCTTGTACCTGCTGCTGGAGTTCAACATTATCTTCGCAAGCGAGCATTACATCGTCAGCATAAAGCAACGTTCAAGGGGCTGGCCGCTGAAGATCACGTGATACGGCATCCATAACGACGATGAAGAGCAGTGGGGAGAGCGCAGAACCTTGATGTACTCCGACAGAGATGGGAAACTCCATCGACGTACCTGCTGGCGCTTGGACTCTACTCCTCGGACAAGAGTAGAGTAGCCGCACCCACTCGATAAGCTCTTCGGGAATATTATGCTGTCTTAAAGCATACCATATCACTTCACGCGGAACGCGATCGAAGGCCTTCTCCAAGTCGAGGAAGGCAAGATGCGCCGGCTTCTGTTTTTCGCGGTGTTTTTCTATAAGTAGACGAACGGCGAGTATGGCATCGATAGTGCCACACCCAGGTACAAAGCCACACTTGTTGGTAGAAAGCTGGACGACGTCACGAATGCGTCCATCAACAATTCGCTCAAAGATCTTCATGCTATGCGAAAGCAAACGAATTGGACGGTAGCTTGTGCAGTCTGCTCGACTGCCCTTCTTCTTCCAAATTGGAATCGTCGCGCTTATCTGCCAACTATCAAGTACTTTCTTCTCCGCAACCACCTGGTTGAAGAACATCGTCAGTCACTCAGCTGGGTACCAGGATTTGAACTTCCACAAATCGGCCGCCAGATCATCAGGACCCGTTGCCTTGCCTGGCTTCATCTTCCTTAAAGCCGCTTCTGTCTCCTCAACAGTGATGTTCTGAACGGGAACGTACACGGGAGGAGCAGAGGGAATGGCTGGATGGGCAAACTCTACCGTCGAGATCTCCTCGAAGTAGTTTCGCCATCGATTCAAGGCCATTTTGGGGTCCATTAGGAGATGGCCATTCTCATCGTTGATGCCAAAGAACTTTTCAACATCCTCGGTCTGGCGATGACGGAACTTGGCGAGGCGATAAAGAAATCGCTCTCCATCGCGCGACGCAAGTCTCTCGTTGACATCATCATAATAAGTGGCTCTTGCAACGGCCACTGCCCTCTTGGCCGATTTCTTCGCTTCCTGATACAAGCACCATTCTTCGGCTGTCTTGTCGCTGAGGAATGCATGGTATAACCTCTTCTTCTCACGGACTTTTTCCTTAACCTCGTTAGTCCACAGCCATGACTGCCTGTCGACCTGACGCCGTCCCGGTTTCGTAGTACCAAGTTCGGAGCGTGCAGCATCTAGCATGGCTTCAGTGGCACCCCGCCAGGTTTCTTCGACGGTCGTGACCGTCGGCAACCGAATACGAGATGTCACAGCTGCTTCATTCTCCTTCAATCGCCACCACTTAATTCTTGGTGGTCCGCAACGCTCGATCTGCCTAGTGCTCAGAGGAGCGATCTTCATAGTGCAGATCAGCGGTCGATGTTGCGTGGCGACCGTCTCATACGGCACGATCTTCGCATCAGTGACTAGCCCTTGGTCTCGATTTCTCACAAGGACAAAGTCGATTTGCGTTTTAGTGTTCCCGCTATAAAACGAGATGAGGTGGGAGGCACCTTTTCGAAACTTCGTGTTCACGATGATGAGATCGTGCGACTCTGCATACTCAAGTATGCGCTCACCATCGACGTTACGTGACCCGTATCCGAAACCATCATGAGAGCAGTAACCGTCTTTGGTTGCTCCAACGTGACCATTAAGATCACCTGCAACAATAATTATGTCCAGTGACGGAACTTCTGCTGTCTTCTCATCAAGCAGGCTCCAAAACTCATCCTTGTCTCTTTCGGAGCAACCAGTCTGCGGAGCATACGCAGAGAAGAGGTGATACATTCGCCGTTCAGCAGCGACAACGATCTTCATCAAGCGGTCGCTAAAACGTTCCACGCTTGAAATCGCGCCTCGGAAGCGTTCGGAGACGATTATACCAACACCCCTGGTGGTCCTGGGACTGCCACACAAAATGGCCGTAAAGCCTCGGCCTATGTCCCTTGACTTGCTGCAGGACCTCCTCGTCTGCTGCACCGCACAGAAATCAACTCTTCTTCGCTCCAGTGCTTCAACGAACTCGCACGAGCGGCCCGACAACGTACCCACATTCAGCGTTGCCACGCGGGTCTTTCCTCTTGCGGGACTTTTGGACTAACACAGTTGCCCCCGATGCCGTCCTCGCATCAGGGACCCTCGCATATTTCTCACACTCGCCAGGCTTGGCGAGTGCGCGTCGGCTCCCGCGTCGCGCGGTCAAAAAGGCGGTTTGCGACGAAAAAATCCGTCGCAAACCGTCGCATGCTCATAAATCCTTTAGTTTTGAGTTGTTTCAGAAACTGTTGGTACTATTCGATTCGTCTCCTCGAGTTCTATAAAACCATGTATAAAACTTTACCAGGCCACTGCGTTTTCGCTGTGGGTGGCCTAAAATAATAACTGCAGCAGGCTTTTGCGATTGGAGCACCTTATTTTCCAGGGCGTGCATGTGACTTGCAGTGCTTTCGGAGTATCTCAAGCATGGTTTTTGTTGTCAGTGCTCTGTCATGCCTGGAATATTCCTAGAGTGCGCCGTGCACAATGCATATAGTATCGAACCTATCAATCGAATGGGCAGAAGCATGCCCACTGGGTTCTATCTTCATTTAACGGAAAATGTAAAGTCTTCAAGACTATCTTGTACCGTTTGGAGAATTTTATATGAAATTCCCGGCCGTCCTACTTAGGATTTGCTCCAGGCAGTCCGACGACCCTTTGGAGTGTGCCGTACACAATGCACGTAGGATCGAGCCTATCAATCGAGTGAGCGGAAGCGGTTCAAATGTCGTGCTAAACAGCAACGCTTACCCTCTTTAGGTGATTTAGTGCACACACTGACAGCAGCTTATACAAATGAAGAGGTTTTAAGAAGTGAGAAGAGAGAGTGCGCCGTGCAAAATGCATATACGATAGGACCGTTTGAAATTATTACAGATTCGATTAGAAATTTCTGCCCGCCTACTCAGGAATTGCTGTATTCTGTCTCGGCGATACTTTAGAGTACGCTGTGAACAATGCATATAGTATAGAACCTATCAATCGAGTGGGGCTACCGCTCGCAAATGCACGCGCGGGCGAGTCCGTAGCTTCAATAACTCTATCAAGATCAAATCGTTTGGGCTGCAACTCGAGGACTTTGTAGGCAGTACAAGGTTCTTGACGTGTTCTAAAGCAGAACGGTTTAGCTCATGAATGGACTAAATTACAGCGCTCCGAAAATGCAGGTGAGGCTTGTGCGACCCAATTTTTTCCCATTTCGGTCGACCACTGCGCGAAGACACGACGAGCCAAGGGCATGCAAATGCGTAGGCGAGCGGAACACCTAAGGTGCTTTAAGACGATATGCTCGCAACTCCCCAGCTGCCTAAACTGCCTTAGCCCCATCTGCCATTTTAGGACGGCGGAATTGCGATTGAAGTTTCCTGCCCTCTTACTCGCCCACATTTGGGTTTTCGACACTACCAACAACACGATTTTGTTCAACACGAAAAGCTCTATCGAATGGTGTCACTCTCGACCAATTCCAAAGAAATCGATTTGTTGACAATTTCCCATCGAAGACGTTGGCGCTATTGGCCGAGCCGGCGCGGACAATGGCGTCATCGAAAACTGATATTTTCGAACTTGGCCAAATTTCCTCGTGCAAACTTCGTCCAAAATCATCTAGGCGGTTATTTGGGGAGCCGATTACGAATCCGACGTCCGTTTTTGAAAAGTCCGCCGATTTCAGCAGGTTATTTCCCGTTTGAAGGTGGTCGTGTCATCGGTATGGACGGTCTCCTACCGTAAGCGTCCGAATGAACTTCGGCATCGTGGTCGGCACCCCGAATAAGTCCTCGCCCCTACACGAAGTCTGAGCAAAATCGGTGATCCTGACCCGACCACCTCCAATTATCCTGAAAAATATCCAAAACCTACCGAAATCGGCGGAATTTTCAAAAACGGACGTCGGGTTGGTAATCAGCGCCCCAAATAACCCCTAGATGATTTTGGACGAGAAAGTTTGGCCAATTTCGAAAATATCGATTTTCGATGACGTCATCGTCCGCGCAGGCTCGGCCTGGAGCGCCCCCGTCCTTGATGGGAAATTGTCAAAAAATCGATGTTTCCAAAATCGGTCAAAATTGGTACCATTCGATAGCGCTTTCCATGTCGAACAGAACTGTAAAACTGCGAGTGTCGAACACTCAAACCTGGGCCAATAATGGCGCAGGAAGCTTCAACACTAAAACTCCGCCGCCCTAAAATGGAAGCTGGTGCTAAGGCAGTTTAATCAGCTAAGGAGTTGCGAGCATGCTATCGTAAAGAACCTTAAGCGTTCTGCTCGTCTGTGCATTTGTAGGCTATTAGCTCTCTGCGTCTTCCCGCAGGGGTCGACTGAATTTGGAAAAAATCGTGTCACACAAGGCTAACTTGCATTTTCGCACTGCTGTAACTTTGTCCAATCATAAGCTACATCGCTGTATTTTTGAGCTCTACTAGAACATTTTGCTGCATACAAATTTCACAAGCTGCTGCCGTATAGGTGCACAAATGACAGAGTTATTGCGCTCAGAACACGTCCGCGCGTGCAATTTAGCACAACAACGGTCGATGTTCTCCTCGCTCTTACTCTCTCAGAATACAGTTTTCTCTACTCTCAATAAAACAGTTCAATTCAGCATGAAAAGCTCTATCGAACGGTACCAGGCATGGCCCATTTCGAAAACATCGGTTTTCGATAACGTCATCGTCCGTCTGCAGCGGCCTCGAGCGGACTCGCCCTCGATGCGAATCTGCCAAAAAATCGATGTTTCCAAAATCGGTCAAAATTGGTACCATTCGATAGCGCTTTCCATGTCGAACAGAACGGTAAAACTGCGAGTGTCGAACACTCACATCTGGGTGAATAATGGCGCAGGAAACTTCAACGCTAAAACTCCGTCGCCCTAAAATGGCAGCTGGGGCTAAGGCAGTTTAAAAGGCTAGGAAGCTGTAAGCACGTCATCTTAAAGCAACTAAAGTGTTCTGTTGGTGTGCACATTTGTAGGTCATTAGCTCTCTGCGTCTTCGCGCACGGGTCGACTGAATTTGGAAAAAAATCGTGTCGCCCAAGGGTAACCTGCATTTTCGCACTGCTGTAACTTTGTAACTTTTTTCATAAGCTACATTGATGTATTTCAGTGCGCTACTAGAACATTTTACTGCCTACAAAACCGACAAGCTGCAACCGGAAAGGTTAACATATGAGAGTTCTCGTGCTCAGAACACGCCCGCGCGTGCAACTTGACACATCAACAGTCGATGTTTGAGCAGCCTCGCCTTTCATGCGAAATTGTCAAAAAACCGATATTCCCAGAATCGGTCGAAATTGACACCATTCGATAGCGCTTTTCATGCCGAACAGAACGGTGCCATTGTTCCTGTCGAACAATCAAACCTGGGCGAGTAAGAGCGCAAGAAACTCTAACCGCTATCTTCCGCCGCTTTAAACTTGCAGCTGAGGCTAAGAAAGTTTAGGAAGCTGAGGAGTTCTGAGCACGTCATAGTAAAGCACCTGAAGCTCTCTGTTCGTCTGCGCGTTTCAAGGCCGTTTGCTCGTCGGGTCTTCCCGCAGTGGTCCACCGAAATCGGAAAAAAATGCGTCACACAAGCCTCACCTGCCTTTCGCACCCCTGCAACATAGCCCTTTCTCAAGCTACACCGTTCTACTTTAGTGCGCTACTACAACGTTTTACTGCCTACAACACCCACGAGTTGCAGCCGAAACGATTTTAACTCGAAAGAGTTATTGCGCTCCGAACACGCCCGCGCGTGCAATCTATATGCATTGTTCACGACGCACTCTAAAGGCTAGACGGACAGCATTAGAGCAATTCCTTAGTAGGGCTGCTGAAAATTTATGATAGAATTCTGCAAACGCTCACTCTACCAGTTGTCGAACCCACTCGATTGATACAGATCTCTACACGCATTGCACACGGTGCACTCATAAGTCTCGCTGGGACAGATTGAAGCAATTCCCGAGTAGAGCGTCTGGACATTTCTGAAAAATTTTTCTAAACGTATCGATATATTCTTGAAGGCTTTACATTTTCCAGAAAGTGAAGATAGAGACCCAGTGAGCATACTTCCGCCCATTCGATTGGTAGGTTCGATCCTACATGCATTTTGCACGGCGCACTCTCGGAACATTCCAGGCATGACTGACAACGCACGTCATGCTTGAGATACTCCGAAAGCACTGCAAGTCACATGCACGTCCTGGAAAATAAGGTGCTCCAATCGCAAAAGCCTGCTGCAGTTATTATTTTAGGCCACCCACAGCGAAAACGCAGTGGCCTGGTAACGTTTTATACATGGTTTTATAGACCTCGAGGAAACGAATCGAATGTTACCAACTGTTTCTGAAACAACTCAAAATTAAAGGAGTTATGAGCATGCGACGGTTTGCGACGGATTTTTCCGTCGCAAACCGTCTTTTTGACCGCGCGACGCGGGCGGTATTGTAGCATTATCTCGCGATACATTGCGTCGCGCGGCGAAAGAAGTATGGCCTAACATGGCCCCTGCTATGCTGTTGGCGACGCCGCGTGTGACACTGTTGCGCGGGTTGCTACCTACACTAGCACCTGCTGAGCGCTGTCGCAGACGAACCACGGAAGTATAACATATACCTCATCTGAAGCCAACATCATTTAGGAGGCCGTGATGTCAGATTTCGCTCGAGGTGCTCTCTCAGAACTGACGGTCGCGCTCTTACCAGCGTTTTGGTGAACGAATCAAGGAGCTTAGATCACATTTCCGGTGAGCCGCTTCTTATTCTGGCTGCGTGAGTCGTTTTGAGATTGATCTAAGCGGGTGTTTTGTTGCAGTGTACAGCTTTCTATGCATTTCTTATCTATACATCTTCCTCGTAGGATGCTTCAAAAATACACACACGCACAATTTGCAGCCTTTGATTTCTACGTCTACTGCGCTGTACGCTCGATTGCTCTCAATTCATAGCACACACTTTTCTATATCCTCTATTTAGCCTACAGCTTTTATCGTCCGTTTGTTACGCAGTTTTCTAGGACGTTATGCGAGCTAGTCTCCATTTTCTGATGCAGTCCGACACTGGTGAAATTCCCTAATCATTTTTTTAATGAAATGCGCAGTTTTCTGAACTCTTTGGGTGTTTTAGAGACTGTTTACTCTGACGCCAAGCTTTAGGCAATAGGACAGCTGCGGAAGTATGAGCGACACGGAAGCTAGGCAGAGAATTGTATCAAGAAGTTAATCAGCAGTACCACGACAAATCTCATTGACAGTAGACATCATTTCCCATGCCTTGATGGAGCCAGATTTACTGAACTCTATGGTAAAATAACACCAAAAGAACTGGGCGTTTCAAAAGTATTAGGGTTGCGCAGAAATAATAACCTTTTTGAGGCAACTGCTTTGAAATATTATGACTTGATCCAAAGGAAAGCTTTTGAACCGTAATAGTAAGAGAGAAAAAAGAGTCCACACATTTCTTCTGCTAACAGGAAACTCAAAATATTTCAGCAGCGTAAAATTCTGAAGTTCTGGAGGCCGTGAAATCATTGAACGCTTTTTTGCATCGTTCTTCTTTTTTCCCGCGCAGGAAAATATAGGATAAAGGATAAAGGACGGCGTTACTCAATTCCTTCTGGGATGCGCCAGCGCATTCTACTTCTAGGGGATGTCGTGGAGGCGACATGAATGCGTATTTGGCCATACAGTGACTTGCGGTGGCCAGCCGATGAACAAGTCAGCGCTTTATCCTTCCCAGACAAGTCTGGTACCAATTCACCGACCCCGGAGGGATGGAAGGCTTTGTTGGCCTGGGCGGGAAATCCGAACCAGGAACCTGTTATCGGGTGCACGCGACAGTCGCGCCTCCTCCGACTGCGCTACACGCGCCCAGGAAAATATAGAGGTGCTTGAAAAAGCGATATTCTGTAGGAAATGGGTCTGACGAGTATGGAGATTGGTCGAGAGTTTCAGACCCCATTTCAGTTAGCCTTTTGTTATCACCAATGCAACGTGCAGTCGGGCATTGTCATGGTGTAGGATTACACCCCCCCCCATCCATGCCGGGTAAATTTGATGCAATTTTTGGTGCATTTTGTTGAGTTCCTCATAGTACTTCTCCGCTGTGTTGGCTCCGTCCGGAACATGGAACTGGGAACTCAAACCGGCTGCCAACCACCAAGCACTTACCTTCCTTTGGTGCAATGTCGGCTTTGGGAAGTGCTTCGGAGCTTCGTTGTGATCCAACCATTGACTTGAACGTCGTCGATTGTCGTAGGAAATTCGTTTTTCGTCACATGTCACAATACCTTCCGGAGAAGGATCGCTTTTATTGCTCAAAAGAAGAGACCACATACTTAGAGACGGCGAGATTGCTGATGTTCGGTCTACTCGTGCGCCTCCCACTTATCGAGTTTTCGTACCTTTCAAATCTTCTTCAAAAACCAATTGCGTGGTCAACGTTTAAGTCTTCAGCGATTTCTCCTGTAGATCGTTTTGGATTGGCATCTACCACTGCCTCCAATAACCTCCGATTGCCCACCTGCCTACCGCTTCCCTCTCGATCTTCGAGGTTGAATTCTCCAGCTCGGCATTTCTCGAGCCATGCACTACGCCAGATTGGTGTCCTCAACCCATGCGTTGGCGACATTTCCAGTTGCTTCTGCCGCACTGTGGCCTAGTTTGAACTCGTGAAACAAACAACGCGAATTTCTCGTTTTGAAGGCATTTTCGCAGGCGAATTGGTGATAGCGAAACGGTAACAATTCCGTCCCATAGCGGGAAAATGCGCTTTTTAACAATGTGTAACATGACTGCATCGGTTTAAGATTTTGTTTTATTATCAATGCTGAAACATAACAAGTACGAAAACGGCCATTATTTTTGCACCACCCTAATATTAGGGTGGGCCAAAAGTAGTGAGACAAATTCAACAAATTTCTTTATCTCTTCATAACTCAATTACAACTGAACGGTGCTGAGGGATGTATTCGCCATTAAGGTCAATGACCTTGCTGTCATCGATCAGTCATCTTCTTGATCCCATCCATCCAGAACTGCTTGGGCCTGGTGCTGATCCACTGCTCGTTAAGGTTGCCGAGGTCTGCTTTGGTCCTTGTGTCTCTTCCGACCATGAAGATCTATAAGCTTAAGAAGTAGTGCTACTCGCATGGAGAAATGTCCAGCGAATACGGTGGGTGAGACATGTGAACGTAGCCCAGCTGAGCAAGTTTATCCGTGGTCACTTTTGCCCGGTGGGGTGAGGCGTTGTGAAGAGGAAGAACTTCCTGAAGCGCTGACACCGAATAAGTGCGGGTCTCCGATTTATCTCTTCTATTTCGTTCACCATGGTCTTGGAGTCCATCGTCGTGCTTTTGGAAAACAGCCTCCAGTATACCGGGCCATGGGCGAAGACTCAAGAGCTCAGAAGGTGCCTCTCGCCGTGAACATCTCGTCGAACGAAGGTCAGTAACGGGTCAACAGGCCTCACCCAGACTGGCTGCTTGACAGGGTTAAGGTAGAAGACGTACTTCTCATCCTGCGTTAAGATTGAGTCCAGGCTGCTCGGGGTTGGGAATCGGGAGAGATTTGCGCGACACAGGTCGACTCGTCAGGCTGGGGTTTCGGCATGAGACAAACTGGGGTTTTGGCATGCTTCTGGAAAGGGCGGAAGTGGTAATTTCTCAGGTGGCCTTCAGTAGGTAGCAAACAAACATACAAATACGAGAAGCACAAAACCGGACTCCAGTCACGGCATATGTGGGCTCGGCATGGGGAGTCTCATTACTTTTGGCCCCTGATACTGCACTGTGATGGTGTTTTTGTTGTTTTGTTGTTGTTGTTTTTTTGTTGCTGCTGATGATGGTAATGAAATGCTTACATAAGGCGATCGAGGACCATGAGGAGAGGGGGCACCTTGGGGACCAGATGTCCACGAGAAGGGGAGAACGCTCTCATTCCACTGCCAGAATCAAGATTTAGGTCTTAACGCGAATTGCTATGTATTTTAATCTAGAACAAGCTCATGACGAAATAGAGGCGAATCTGAACATGGCAACGGAACTCCAAGCAGCAGAAAATACATGCTGCGTTCTTCTAATAGCGTCCTCTTTTCAACAGCCGCACCGATTTTTATGCCGAGGGTTGCTGGCTTCACCTGCCTTCACTGCAGTTGGGAATGAGCTCTCCTGTAGGTCTGGATGAAATCTTTAATAGCTTCGTACACCCCTTTTGTAGAGCAAATCTTGTCTCAGACAAGAAATGCTCAGTAAGGAGCGCCGCCCAGATGGGTTCTTAAGAAGCAGGAGCGTAAACCGTTTTGGAATAGGCCGCAGAAGACTGCGTAGTGTTTAGTCCAGGGGTCGGTCACTGCTCGGAAGAGAAAAGGACATTTTGAAATGTGGCTATAGTTTTCGTAACAGCATGGTTTCAGTAAACTGCAGATACGAAACTGTTCTCAACGCTCTCTTTATGATAGACTAAATTTGTGCAGGTATCTATGGCGCATCCTGTAGTACATAAAAAAGAACTAAAGGAGTTGCAAATTACAGCAAACGTCTTGTTACCACACAGAAAACCCAACCGTGGAGGCCTGAGGTTTTTGTTTCCGAGACCGCTCTGAAGAGAACCTTTGCCTTTTCCAATCTCGGCTCTCGTTGAACCTTAGGCACTTGTTCCAGTCAGTTAAATCAAAAGTTGTAGTACGATATAATGAAGCTCGTTGTTTCAAGAATGGCTAGAACTGCGGAAATATGGAATACTGTTTCTGGTATGGCACACACACACGTGTCTACAACAGTCCAACAGTTACATGCTTACTGCAAACCCTAACACGAAACAGAACAATCTCTTCCTTTTTTAAATTCTTGCCGCCATACGCAATAAGATCTTGCGATTCGAAGTATAGAACATCTTGAGCACTTAACGAACACCCTTGTGCATGACGAAAGTCTAGCAACTAGCAAACCTGTGTACAAGTGTCTTTCCCTGATACTTTTGTTACAATCGGCGTCTGATCGGTGCTCTTTTCAAGACGCCGTCGAACATTCGTAAAACTCACTCTACTCGCATTTCAGACGAGTGGAGCGACTGGAAAATCCGCCCCGGAGTAGCTTTTCGCTACCGACTACCTTCGAGTCGAGAGAGTAAGCCTGTCGATATTCAGTACCAGCTGCTGGGCAGTGCTTCAGCCACCCGCGTGACGCTGGCATTCTGTTTATATCTGAATGTGTTGACCCTGACGTCCGGTTTCGCGGCTCAGTGTATGATTTCTAAGCTGTTCGACAGCTGCCGCCCTGCAAAGGCGACACATCTGTAGCAAACGAGGAAAATTACTGTGTGACATTGTGGACAGACTACAGGTGAAGCATTTCATTTCCATGTACATAGGCATAATGAATGAGATCGAAGAAGAAGGCTATTTGTGTCGATTGATGTCGTCCCAATCCATGGTCATCATAATCGTGTCCGCGGTTCTGAATCCTATTTAGATACGCATCTGTTCTCATGAAATAAACAAGACTAGAAAGTAAGGAGTAGGGAGTAAGAGATGGCGTCAGCCAACCCTTGAAAAAGCACCGCATTACGCAACGTTACGCACATCGACTTAGAACCACCCAACATTTTTGACCGCCTGTTTGCTACAAACTGTGATTTTGGAGACCGGACTAACTCTGATCAGCTGTTGGTCCTTGCTAGCCACATCTGGTGAATGCAAGATGGGGGAACCTTCAGGGCACACATGCATATAGAGATGCAGATGGTGATTCGGACAGCACCTTTTCAGAACAGCACTAAAGCTAAAGTGAGCTGCAAAGAAGGCTTGATGTACCATGTCCACTCGTTGGCGAGAAGCCGAGGAATGCTGAGACTATAAGAAGATCTGGCACTCAGCTACGAAATCGACTCGAGATCCTCAACAACATAGAAATGGGCCACAGGAAGCGCGCCAAACAAAAGAGGGATTGCTCCAAGACAGCTGCCGAGTTAAGTGAAGAAAGCACTATTTACTCGGAGCTTGATCGACAAGCAGTAAGAAAGCTTCGACTACGCAGGAAGAAGCGGATGTCTACGCCGCAGCTCATCGCGGAGATTCAAAACGCTAAAATTGTACCAAATTGTAGCAGAGCTGACGGGAGCGCGACGTAACACGAGCGTTCCAATCCGAGACAAGAATAGAAAGCGTCTCCTACAGTGGATTGAGCAGAACGAGACGGGTCGAGTTCTTCCACGAAGTGTTTAACCCCCTTAACCTCCTACATACAACATGTGCCTTGGAAGCTGTAAACGATGCTCTCGACGATCTGGATGTAAACGCTGGCGACAACAGTGGGCAAGACAAAGGCAGCAAAAAGGGAAGGGGAAGGCAGTATCCGAAGCAGAATGCCCGAGGGCTTCACGAAATCTCAGTGGAACCGCTAAAGGCAGGAGCTACAATGCTAGCAGAGCAGCTAACGAAGCCGTGGTTGGCAACAGGCAATTGTTCCAAAAGACTGAGGAGAGCGCATATCTGCCAAACTGCCGAAGAGATGAAACCCGCCTGATTGTGGAAGTTGAAGAGGTGTCACTCTTATATCGGTACCAGAAAAAGCCTTCTATGTCATCTTGTCAAGAAGACTGAGACACCTTCGATACTCGACTAAAGTTGCGCCCTCGAAGTTTTTTTGAACATTCGAATAGTTTCGAAGACCTACTGATTTCGATTATTCGAATAGATTCGAAGAAAGCTTGTTGTGAATATTAGAATTCGAATACATTCGAGAAACGTGAATGTTGACTACCCAAATTCGAATGGAATTCATTCCAATATTTTTTTTAGGTCACTCAAGCACAACTAGGTATTCGAATAGAAGAGGAGGAGTCCGAATTCTAGAAGTGATAGACCGTGCTGGGAGTAAATTTTCTCTCTCCGCAAGATAACAGAGCAGTGCTTAGAACATCGAGATTCGCTCTTGATTACCTTCGTTGATTTTCGAAGGGCTTTCGGCAGCATGTAGCGTGATTGGCTATGAGAAATGCTTCGATTATGCTGTATTCCGGACGTCTTCGTCCTGATTTTCAGAAGTCTTCACTTCCACTCCTCGTGCTGCGTGAAGATAGAAGAGGGCGTACAAACTTCTCTGAGATCTCGACAGCTGGAGGCAGAGTGGCAAACCAAGTCCGAGAAAGCACCTCTAGGGCCATAGTCAGTTCCTACTGGAGTCGATTTACGGATGAGAGCACGCTTTCGGCAGAGCACTTGCCACATTTGCTAATTGCAAGAAATCAACAAACAATTAACGACATCGATGTGGAACTTAACCGCAACAATAACAGGGGAAGAACTGAACAACGTGGCCTCCACCTACCCTCTCAACTAGAACTACTGTACTGGACTGCTAGAATCAGCGAGCTCCTAAACTTCGCGTGAGCCAGTGATACATTTCCTTTAGCTCTAGTTATTCTGGAGAATGCCCTACTGATGCGAAGACGTGAAATGCGTTGGCGGACCGACCTTAGTACAGCGCTTTCCATCACCCCTATCGGCGTTCGAAGCTGATCGACAAGAAAGTGGCTGCCGTCTCCCTTCATCGCCACCAGCACTCCTTTTACAGTTGTCTTCTCGAGCATCGATATCGTGACCTGAACAACAGTTGGGTACGCTTGGGTAGGCTTTGAAAATGGTTCCCGGGAAATTCAACGGAGAAAACCTTGGGTTGCTCAAGGGTCTCAGAAAATCCTGTTTTCACCCTAAGCCTTTGGACATTTACAGGAACTGAAGACAAATTCTAAAACTTCATTGGTATTTACATGATAAAGCAGAGTGAAAACATAGGACTGCATTTTTCCATCTCAAACGACTTCCGCCAGCTCATGTTACATCTACTACTGTCATACATACAGGAAAAAGCTACTTGCGGCCGGATTTCTTTCTACAGTTGCCCCATCGCTTATGGGTACCACAAGTCCACCAATAATCCGTGGATGATCGCATGAAGAAGGAAACTGAACCCAGGTAGGGGCTGCTGAACAGTTTTCTCCAAAAATGGCTCAGTAGTAGGAAAAAGGACAAACAACAAAAAATAGGAGCAAGTTTTAGTCGTTCAGAAGCAAAACAGGAATCCTAGCGTTGGTGCGTTTAGCACTTTCACCAGTGTGTTCTTCGAAACATAACGAAGTCATACATTAACTAGGCTGGACGAGACTCTCTGGGACCTCGCTGAACAGTTGATAGGTGGAGATAGTTGTCGTGGGCTTCGACTTTACGTTTGATTCTTCCCCAGGTCAATCAAAACTTTAATTCTTTTGGGGTCGGTGGAGTGCTATCAAACTGATCTCACAGTGAGTGGGGTAAAGAGTAGCGTCTCCAACAGTCTATCACTATTAACCATTGCATAAACCGGACACGTATTCGAACTGTTCTAGCATATTCCGTAGAAGAACAATAACTAGCGCTTCTACGGAAGATATTTGTTAGCAAGATCCCTTATCTTCTATCCTCTCATCGACTTGTCAGCTGACATTGCGTTAGCTTGGTCCAAAAATAGTCTCTTGTTCTTTGCTTTTAGATTCCGAGTAATTGTTTACGAAGAGGAAGGGCCTAATAAACGCGACCTCCGTGACTTGGCAGACAAGCAGAACAGCACCAAAAGCGCCGAAATGGGAAAGGAATTCGTACTCATTCCATGCAACTTCAAGCAACAATACAGACGAAAAGCGGCGTTTTCCGCCTGCGTTGTTACTTGCTATCATAAACAGATCTACGATTATAAGAGCCGTTCTGTGGAATAGACAAGAGGTCATCAGGTATAGTTTTCAACGGCGATTACGTACACAAAAATTGTGGCGATCACTGTTTAAAGGAAATTCTTCGTTAGAGCAGCACAATTCCAGTGAAAGTGGTGGTCACGAGAAATAAAATGTTTCAGCGGTATGATCATGACCGTAGTCTCTTTAGAATCTCGACGAAGTAGGAGTGGAAAATCTTGTGCACCTGGCATATTCTGCAGTCCTCTCAAGACTTAACTTACGCAACCAAAAGTCTTCCAAATTTCTTACTGATAATGTAGATTAAACAGCAAGGCAATGACGAAGCCGACCTCCACAAATCCAACGACCCCAGAACTCTAAGCTTTTACTCCCACAAACAAGTGATCCAAGCGCATTATCAGTAAACGCATGCAGATTCGGCGATAGTTTTCACTTGGGCTAAAACGCTGGATCACGACCGGAGATATTTTAGTTTGATCGTGTCGACTCAAATTCATCATTGTTTTGGAAACAACCCAATATCTGGCATTCTCACATTAAGCTGGACACTTTTCGAAGCAAGCTAGACTCCTTTGAAACCAAAACGAAAATCCTCCAGATCAAAACGAGCGCCTTCCAGATTGAATCAAACAGCTTCTAGGGAGATTAAAATAACTTGCATACGGAAAAATTAGCCGTGACTCTCTTTGAGAAATGTCGATTGCTTTTTTTTGGGGGCAGGTAAGTGTGGAAATGTTATAGAACTTCTATTCTCGAAAACAAAATAACTGTTAGAAAAGTTGTGCGTAGTTACGCACTTGACAACTGTACAACAGAAACAACTGTAGAAGACACATGCATATATTCACTCCGGACTTCAAGTAAGCAGCGTTTACACTATCTATCAAATTAAAGACGCGGCTGAAAAGACCAATACATGGCGCGATCTTCTATTTCAATGAAAAATATCGCCTTTCTGCACTTTCAAATATGTTCTACATCATTATTTCTTCTTAAAAAGAAGATTTTCATAAAATTTCAAACAGAAATTGTCCCTTCAGGAAACAGCTTAATCTGAGTGTGGATGCTCCGTTTTCTCAATTTGTCTGCGTGAAATTTAATCAATTTCTCTTCTGCTTACAAAACTGCGATATTTTACTTTGCGATTCATATATTTTGAGAGCCTGTCACTAAGAGGCAACTGTCGTTCTTCTGCCACTTTCTCGCACTTCCTGTAGTGCTTCAAGACCAGTTCCCTTCCTTCAAAACCTAGTCTTGTGTTCGCCATGATGTGCTCTTGAAGATGTCAGGAGAAAACACCTGCAAGAGTACGTGCTCTGAGTACTGAGGGTGCGCGGACAGTCAATCATTCTTCTGAAGAGCGGTGAAGTTTTGTTCGCTTACGTAGCTCATGCCTAGAAACCTCTCGAATAGACGATCATGAGAAGACTAGCAATGAAATTGATAGTTGGCCCTTGACGCACGGTGGTCAACTGTATATCGGGAGCATTAGGTAACCGAATCTGGTATTGGAGTGGAAGGAGCGGTGGAGAAAGCTCATAGATGCCGTATATTGCACAACTACATTCCGATAGTGCTTATGTTACTATTTGAATGAAATGCGTGGCAAACTGGAGAAGTGCATCACGTGATCCCTCCGCATACCATGTCGCTTCCTCGCACTTTGGAATGCGCCATAAAGCTCTGGTATAGCCAAAATGGTAGGGAACTGATCACCATTCAAGCAGTGTAAACACATTTTGCAAGATTTTATATTTTAGGATGGAAATTAAGAAAAGTACATCGGTAAAACACGGAGCTAGAAATGTGTTTTGCAGCTTTAACGTCTTGAAGCTGTGATCCTTTGAGCATGTGGAGAAGGCAAATACGGGCGAAACTTGTCTCGAGTGGAACCCTAATACGGCTTTTTGCTTCTTGTGCTACTAGGCATACCACCAGACGTCTGCCGTCCGTCTTTCGATTAACATCATTTAGAAGTTGATACCTAGGGGTGTTAGAATTCCCAAAGTTGTGATATGCAGGAGCATCAGAACTAGAAATGAAACCGTTTTCGAACATCCTGTCATTTATCTGATTTTCAGTTGTGCGAAATTTGGGTCTGAGTTACCGAAGTATCCGGATTTTTCAGCACTGCAATAATTTGGATAAAGTCGAACAGATGAAAAGCCTTTTGCCGTGTATTCATTCTAGAGCGAGATCGCGCGCAGCACATGCAATACCGGCCGTGCCGCTTCGTCCAACCAGCACAAGCGGCGCGAAAGATGAAGAGCGGCGCAAAAGGGCGCCGGAGAACGCCGTTATCCGCTCGCCACGCGTCGCGTCTGAGGCACCCTCAACTTCTGGACGTTAGGCTGATGGAAGGAGCCTACCCACGCGTTTGGACGAGCATGGCCTACTGGTGGGACTAACTACCAGTATGGCGCGCGCTGTGAACAGTGCATATATGCCCGGCGGAATCAATCGAGCTGGTGCGAGAGAGCGGAGCGGACAATGCAGGTTAGGCATGTGCGACCCAATTTTTTCCGATTTCGGTGGAACACTGCGGGACGACGAGGCGAGCTAACGGCATGCAAATCAGTGTACGAGCAGAGCACTGAAAGCACTTTACATTGACATGCTCACAGCTCCCCAGCTGCCTAACCTACCTTAGCCCCATCTGCCATTTTAGAGCGGCAGACGGCAGTGGTGAGATTTCTTCCTCTCTTACTCGCCCATTTTTGAGTATTCCACATTCGTGATGGCACCGTTCTGTTCAGCTCTAAAAGCTCTATCGAACGGTATCAATCTCGACCAATTTTGGAAATATTGGGTTTTTCTTGGCCGAGCTTGCGCGGACGACGACGTCATCGAAATCGATGTTTTCGAAATTTGCCAAATTTTCTTGTCCATCATTCGTCCAAAGTCATCTAGGGAGTTATTTGGGGCGCTGGTTACCAATCTAACATCCGTTCTTGAAAATTCCGCCGATTTTGGCATGTTACGGCCATTTGAGGTTGTTAGGATCAGGATCACTCACCACCCTCAGTTATCGGTATGGGTGGTCAACTGCGCGAAGTGGACTTCCACATCGTGTTCACACTCCGAATAACCCCGCCCCCAGACGAAGTTTGGGCAAAATGGGTGATCCTGACCCGACCACCCTCAATTATCCTGAAAAAAATCCAAAACTTGCCGAAATCAGATTTTCAAAAACGACGTCGAATTCGCAATCAGCGCTCCAAATAACCCCAGACGATTTTGGACGAGTTTTGAATAAGAAATTTTGACAAATTTGGAAAACATCGATTTTCGATGACGTCATCGTCCGCATAGGCTCGGCCAAGAGCGCCCTCGTCCTGGATTGGAAATTGTCAGAAAATCAGATTTTCCTGAATTGGCCGAGATTTACACCGTTTGGTACAGCTTTTCGGCTTAACCGAATGGTGTCATTGTGAGTGTCGAAAACTCAAATATGGGCGAGTAAGGGCGACGAAAACTTCAACCGCTAAGTCCGCCGCCCTAAAATAGCAGCTAGGGTTGCGGCAGTTTAGGAAGCCGGCAAGTTATGAGAACGTCAGTACAAAGTACAATACCGCTCGCGCGGCACGGTCAAAAGTGGGCGAAAAAACGCAAAAATAGCGTCGCATGATCATAACTCCTTCAGTATTAGGTTTTTTGAAAAAAGGTTGGCACCACTCAATTCGTCTCTTCGAGGTCTACACAAATATGTGTAAAACTTTACCAGAGCACCCGTATTTTCGCCGTAGGTGATCCAAAATTGACTGGACGGGCGATTAGAGCAGCTTATTTCCCAGTATATGCGTGCTTTCGGAGTATCTCAAAGATGGCGTACGTCGCCAGTGCTCTGTCATGCCAGAAATGCCCCGAGAGTGCGCCGTGCACAATGCACACAGAACCTAACCTATCAATCGAGTGGGCGAGCGCATGTCCCCTGCGCTTCTATCTTCTCTTACTGGGAAATGCGAAATTCTCACGACTATTTCGAACCGTTTGGAGAAGGTTCTCAGAAATTTCTAGTCACCACACTCAGGATTAGCTCAACCTGTCCCAGCGAAATTTTGGTGTGCGCCGTGTACAATGTGGACAAAGAAGAACCTTTCAATCGAGGGGGTGGGGCAGGTTGTAAACTGAGCGTTTGGAGAGTTTTGTCAGAAATTTGCAGCCGCCCTACTCAGGAGTTGCTCTAAATCTGTCCAGAGAGCCTTTGGAGTGCGCCGTGAACAATGTATACAGATTCGAACCTTTCAATCGGTCGCAAATTGCACTCACGGGCGTGTTCGGAGCGCAATAGCTCTGTCAAGTTGGAACCTTTTATGTTGCAGCAAGTAGGTTTTGTAGGCAGTCGAGCGGTCTGTTAATACGCTAAAGTAGAATGGTTTAGCTTGGGAGTGGGCAATGTTATAGGGGTACGAAAATGCAGGTGAGGTTCTGTGAAGCATTTTTTCCGAGTTCGGTGGAACACTGCGAGAAGACGTGGCGAGCTGACGGCATCAGAATCCGTATGCGAACAGAGCACTTAAGGTACTTTACGGCGCCGGGATCAGAGCTTCTCAGCTGCCTAAACTGCCTTAGCCTCAGCTGCCGGTTTAGAGTGGCGAAAGCTAGCGGTTAGAGTTTCTTGCGCTGCTACTGCCCATATTTGGGTTTTCGACACTCCCCATAGCACCATTCTGTTCTGCTTGAAAATCGCTATCGAATGCTATCAATATCGACCGATTTTGGCAACATCAATTTTTTGACAATTTCGCATCGAGGACGAGGCCGCGGCGGAAGGACGACGACGTCATCGGAAAATCGATGTCTTCGAGTTGGGCCATGCTTGATATCATTCGATAGAGCTTTTCATGCTGAATTGAATGGTTTCATTTGGATTGGGAAAAACGGTAATCTGGGCGGTAATAGCGCGGAGAGCGTCAGCCGTTGTTGCGCTAAATTGCACGCGCGGACGTGTTCAGAGCACAATAACTCTGTCAAGTTCGAATCATTTCGGCTACAGCTTGTGAGTCTTGTAGGCAGTAGAACGGTCTATTGTAACGCTAAAGTAGAATGGCCTAGCTTAGGAGGGGGCAATGTCAGAGCGGTGCGAAAATGCAGGTGAGGCTTGCGTGACGCATTTTTTCCGATTTCGGTGGACCACTGCGAGAAGACGAGGGGAGCTAACGGCATCAGAATGCGTGTACGAACAGAGCACTTAAGGTACTTTGCGATGACTGGATCAGAACTTCTTACCTGCCTAAACTGCCTTAGACCCATCTGCCGTTTTAGGGCAGCGGACATAAGGCCCCCACAGAGGTGAGCGGCAACGCTGCTCGCCGCTATGGTTAGGACAGGGCAGGGACGCCGCCGGCGGCGAGCTCTGCGTCTCTGCCATATGGTTAAGCATAGGGCCGCGGCGCTACCGCAGAATTCTGTGGGGGCCTTTAGCGGTTGAAGTTTCCTGCCCTCTTGCTCACCCATATTTGGGTTTTCGACACTCCCAATAACACCTTTCTGTTCTGCTTGAACATCTCTATCGACTGCTATCAATTTCGACCGATTCTGGCAAGATCCATTTTTTGACAATATCCCATCGAGCTGCGCTTTGGGCGTGGGCGCGCTAGGCCGAGCTGCGCGGGTGATGACGTCATCGAAAACCGATATTTTCGAAATTGGCCAAATTTCCTCGTGCAAACTGCGTCCAAAATCGTCTAGGGGTTATTTGGGGCGCTGATTACGAATCCGTCGTCCGTTTTTGAAAATTCCGTCGACTTCGGTAGGTTTTGGATTTTTTCTGGATAACTGATGGTGGTCAGATCAGGGTCATCGATTTTGCTCGAAATTCGTACAGGGTCGGGGACTTATTCAGGGTGCCAAACACGATGCCGAAGTACATTTGGACGGTTACGGGAGGGGACCGCTCATACGGATAACTGAGGGTGATCGGTGTCCTGACCCGACCACCCTCAAACGGGAAGTGACCTGCTCAAGTTCGCGGAATTTTCAAAAACGAACGTCGGATTCGTAATCAGCGCCCCAAATAACCCCTAGATAATTTTGGACGAAGTTTGCACGAGGAAATTTGGCCAATTTCGAAAATGCCGGTTCTGATGACGTCATCGTCGGCGCAGGTCGTCCTAAAGCACCCACGTCCTCGATATTGCCGAAAAATCGATTTTTTTTTGAAATTGGTCGAGAGTGACACAATTCGATAGAGCTTTTCGCTATGAATAAAACGGTGTTACCGGGAGTGTCGGAAACCCAAATATGGGCAAGTAAGTGGGCAAGAAACTTCAACCGCTAAGTCCGCCGCCCTAAAACGGCAGATGGGGCTAAGGCAGTTTAGGCAGCTGAGAAGTTCTGATCCCGGCGCCGTAAAGTACCTTAAGTGCTCTGTTCGCATACGGATTCTGATGCCGTCAGCTCGCCACGTCTTCTCGCAGTGTTCCACCGAAATCGGAAAAAATGCTTCACAGAACCTCACCTGCATTTTCGCACCCCTATAACATTGCCCACTCCCAAGCTAAACCATTCTACTTTAGCGTATTAACAGACCGCTCGACTGCCTACAAAACCTACTTGCTGCAACATAAAAGGTTCCAACTTGACAGAGCTATTGCGCTCCGAACACGCCCGTGAGTGCAATTTGCGACCGATTGAAAGGTTCGAATCTGTATACATTGTTCACGGCGCACTCCAAAGGCTCTCTGGACAGATTTAGAGCAACTCCTGAGTAGGGCGGCTGCAAATTTCTGACAAAACTCTCCAAACGCTCAGTTTACAACCTGCCCCACCCCCTCGATTGAAAGGTTCTTCTTTGTCCACATTGTACACGGCGCACACCAAAATTTCGCTGGGACAGGTTGAGCTAATCCTGAGTGTGGTGACTAGAAATTTCTGAGAACCTTCTCCAAACGGTTCGAAATAGTCGTGAGAATTTCGCATTTCCCAGTAAGAGAAGATAGAAGCGCAGGGGACATGCGCTCGCCCACTCGATTGATAGGTTAGGTTCTGTGTGCATTGTGCACGGCGCACTCTCGGGGCATTTCTGGCATGACAGAGCACTGGCGACGTACGCCATCTTTGAGATACTCCGAAAGCACGCATATACTGGGAAATAAGCTGCTCTAATCGCCCGTCCAGTCAATTTTGGATCACCTACGGCGAAAATACGGGTGCTCTGGTAAAGTTTTACACATATTTGTGTAGACCTCGAAGAGACGAATTGAGTGGTGCCAACCTTTTTTCAAAAAACCTAATACTGAAGGAGTTATGATCATGCGACGCTATTTTTGCGTTTTTTCGCCCACTTTTGACCGTGCCGCGCGAGCGGTATTGTATCTTAACTGCTCTGCTCGCATACGCGTTTGTAGCCCGTTAGCTCTCCACGTCTTCGAGCAGAAGTCAACTGAAATCTGAAAAAATCGTGCCACACAAGCCTAACCTGTTCGCACCGCTGTTACGTTGTCCATATATAAACTATATCGTTGCGCTTTGGCGAACTGCGAGACCTTCTTACTGAATACAACATCCACTAGCTGCAGCGGGAAGAGGTGACCCTTGACAGAGTTATCCCGCTCCAAACACGCCCGCGCGTGCAACTTGACACATCAACAGTCGATGTTCTCCGCACCCTTACACGCTCAGATTACAGTTCTCGCTACTCTGAGTAACACCGCTCACTTCAGCTTCAAGCTCTATCAAATAGTACCCAACTTGACCAAATTCGAAAATATTGATTTTTGGTGAGGTGTCCTCGATGTGAAAAATTGATCTTTTCAGAATTGGTCGAGATTGATACGGTTCGATAGAGCTTTTCGAGCTGGAGAGAATGTCACCATCGAGAGTGTCGAAAACTCAAATGTGGGTGAGTAAGGGCGGAACAACGTTCATCACCGCCGTCCGTTCGCCGCTCTAAAACGGCAGCTGCGATTAAGGCAGTTTAGGGAATTGAGCAGGTCATCGTAAAGTGCCATCAGTGCTCTGCTCGTCCACGGATTTTCATGCCGTTAGCTCGTCTCGTCTTACCGCAGTGGTAGACCAAAATCGGAAAAAATTGGGTCGCACAAGCCCAATTTGTATTGGCCGACCCGCTCTCTCGCGTCCACTCGATTGATTCTGCCGGACCTATATGCATTGCTCTCAGCGCGCGCCATGCCGACAGCATGTTCCAAACAGTAGGCCATGCTCGTCCAAACGCGTGAATAGGCTCCTTCCATCAGCCTAACGTCCAGAAGTTGAGGGTGCCGCGCTCTAACGCGACTTGTCTCAGACGCGACGCGATGCGAGCGGAAAACGGCGCTCTCCGGCGCCCTTTTGCGCCGCTTCTCATCCTTCGCACAGCTTGTAGTGGTTGGAGGAAGCGGCACGGCTGGTACTGTACGAGCAAGCGCTAAGCATTACAAATTATAACCTATTTTTCAAACTAAATTGAATCTCGACCATGCTTCGCATGTCAGAACGATCATTGTCTGAAAACAAAATCACTCGTCTTCTCTTGCTTGATAACCACAAGTTATTAAGAATGTTTAATTAACATTCTTCTTACACGGTAAAGGAAAATGCGTGCAGGTAAAATTGTTAGAGTCGACCTCCGTACTTAATTTTTTTGTCCATTTCTTCCTCGTCGGTAAACAACTGGTAATAGATCTGTTGGGGCGGGAGTGGGGCGAGGGGTGGGGGAGGAAGTTGGAGACATCGTCGAGGTGAAGCGGTGCTGCAAAGAATGGTCTAAGGACAATCTGATCCACGCGTCTTCTGCATACGCTGGAGCTGTTAAATGCGCAGCTGAGAGGAACATGCTTGGACCTGCGCGTGATGCGTGCACAACGGAGGAGTGGTTGTGGCTAGTTTCGAGAAGGCGCTTGCCAAAATGGCTATGTGGCGTGACACAACACTACCGAAGAGTCCATTGCGCAATATACCACGCCGAAATGGTATTAAAAATACCCCTTGCCTTTCCTTCACTGCCAGTAATACCACTTGTGCTATACAGCGGAGCAGAACTCGGTCTCTGCCAGATGATGTTGTCTCTGCCAACATCATGAGTGACAACATCATCCGGCAAACATCGAGTTAGCCATGCTGCAGCAGTCCGAAATAGGCTCCACGATAGGGAGTGCAAACCAGGAAACCGTGTTGCATGCCCACAAAATAAGTCTGGAGATTGTGCTGAACTTGGTGCAGCATATCAACTAAGGACACATCGGAGAAACTGGATGGGTACTAGCTGCACGCATCGAAGAACATTTGGCTGCTAAAAGGCGCGGTATTTTAACTAGTCCTCTGACCAAGCACATGGTTGAAGGGCGATGCGGAGCCGACTTTGACGTGACATGCGCGATTATATCGTAAAAAATATAGTAGGATAAGACAGACGCTGCTTCTAGAAAAACATGGGAAGCGTTCTGGATTTTCGCAAAAATCCAGCAATGAATTCGATCTGAGTGTCCCCCGATCACTACTGACTTACTACGGTTCCATTCGCATTGTGGGCTATAAGACGACCGATAGATTGTAGGCTCTACAACTATGTGCCGAGCGATTTTTTGTTTGAATTTTGAAACACAACTACCGACTTAAAATATCAATGAAAACCATGGGAAGTCGAGACCTCAGCACCAAGAACAGGATGCAGGTCAGAAAAACAATTTGACTTCTACCACACGTCTCTTTGTAAACAGGGTTAACACTAGACTTCACATTCTCTCCAAGTTGTTTTTGCATGCAATATGTGATCTGCCGGCGTGTGGTAACACAGTTTGATGAACTAACTGTCATCTGAACCCTGTTCCAGGTTCTTGGTTCGGACTTTCTGCCCATCTCAACCAAGCCTTCCATCCATCCACGGTCGGCGAACGGCTGGCTACGCATATCATTGCACAGAGCAAATACGCATTGAAAAAAATAAAACATAAAAAATTGCATCACAACATCTGGAAGAAGTAGCATGACTGCTGCATCCCAAAATGGTCCGATTGCCGCCGTCCATTATTCTTTTAATACGAGATCTGCTGGGCTCGTTCGTATTACTGACAGTACGAAGCGATCGTGTATGTGGGAACGTTGGACTGCAGCTGAATCTTACGAAGACGATGTTCATGAGGAACGGATGGGTTTCTGATGCCCCATTCTCGCTCAACGGAAGGAACATCTCCGAATGCTCCAGCTATGTTTATCTGGGTCGCGAAGTCAACATGGCCAACGACCTAGCACCAGAGCTGAGCAGGAGGAAAAGAGCGGCTTGGGGAGCTTTCAAGAGCGTCGAAGAAGTCGCGAAGAAGACGAAGAACGTCCGACTCCGTGCCCACCTATTCGACTCCACTGTTCTTCCTGCCCTAACATACGCCTCAGAGACCTGGGTTATACGAAAGCAGGATGAACACGCGATCAGCGTCGCGCAGCGTGTAATCGAGAGGACGATGCTCGGAGTGACACGACTCACGCAAGTGAGAGAAGGCCTCCGGAGTTCCGAGCTTCGCCGACGTTCGAAGATCAGAGACGCTGTCGCGTGGGCCAAGTTGTCGAAAATTAGGTGGGCCGGCCACGTAATGCGCTTCGCAGACACCCGCTGGACGAGAGCCATCACCGACTGGATTCCGCGGAATGTCAAAAGAACACCAGGACGCCCACCAACGCGTTGGTCGGACTTCTTCTTTAAAGCCCTGAACGACCGATATGACGCTCTTCGTGTCCCTCGAGCGAGGAGGATCCATTGGACCACTCTGGCACGCGACAGGGACGAATGGAGACGCTGCTGGCACCCGCTCGAGCAATTCGATGATCAACGGGACGACAGGTGATACAGGTGATACGAAGCGCTTAACCGTTTTCGACCGATCGTGTTGCAAACTGAGTCCTCCTCTATGCAGCGCCTGGGCAGCTAGGGGTTGGAGCAAGGTGAAGCTTGAGATCGGAGTGTTGGAGGAGCAGAAAGTCGTACTCTGCCTTGGTTTTGGTTATTGTTAACAGAGTATTGTTTCGTATTTTTCAGATTTTTAAATGATTTTTGTATCTCTTAAAGCTGCTCTTTCCAGGTGTGGCCACGACGTTGTGGAGATTTGCCCACAGCTTTGTTCGCCGAAGAAGCCATGCTATGAACACAAAATTGAATCCTATGCTTTTTTAATGCTGATTACTCTAGGGATAAAAAATAAAAGTTCTCTACAGCAGTTTTTTAATCAATCAGTACAGGTCCAATTGCTTTGCCGATTTTAGGAGAATGCTCCTCTACGTGAACGGGCGAGATTTTGACCTGAAATAGTGCTCCATGGAACATTTATTTTACTTAATTATTTATAGAATTCTGATACAATTTATAAAATACTCCATAAATAGTGAAGCGCATTGTTAACAATAACTCCTCTTTGAAGATTTACAAGGTTTCTTTAGTGTACAGAGATGTTTTGAGCGCTCCTTGAATCACTCATGGAGTCCTAAGCGAAACCTTGACTTCTTGCGGAAATATAAAATGGAAATAGAAAGAATTCTTTTTTACCTAAAGGAGACATACTTTGGAAATGAAACTATATCTTATAAAATTTCGAACTTCACTTAATATTGTTTTACGGTGGCCGAAAGTTCTGGCGGTTTTGTGCAAGCGCATTTCGTTCGTTTATTAATACTATACAGTAGCGGACATGTCTTTTGGTGGCGATGTCCGTTCTTCCACGTGGTGCCACTGGAAGCTGCTTGCTTCTGCGAGCCGAGCCAAACACGGATATTCGAATGCAAGCGACAGGTCCTAGTGACAGGCCGGCCTACGAACATTTTGTCACATCATATGGTTGATGACGTTTAAGAGTTTTCGAGATAATGCTACGGCGTCTGCGAGAGCCGTCGCGCACTCGCAAATTCCGGCGAGTGTGAAAAGTGTGCGAGGGTCCCTGATACGAGGACGGCATCGGGGGGCAACTGAGCTAGTCCGAAAGTCCCGTAACGTAAGCAGGACCCGAGTGGCTACGCTGAATGTGGGTACTATACATTGGATCCGATCGAAAATTTTCGGATAATTGGATGATTCGGATAACGAAGATTTTGCGAACCCCGGATTTTTGGATGATTCGGATAACGACGATTTCGGGTACACCGGATTTTGGATGATTCGGATAAGGGCGATTTTGACGCTCTCGGATTTTTGGATGATTCGGATAACGACAATTCTGCGGACACCGGATTTTTGGATGATTCGGATCGGGTTATCCGAATCGGATATCCGAAAATGATTCATTCTATACAATGGATCCGATCGAAAATCCTCGGATAATTAGATGATTCGGAAAGCGGTGATTTTGCAAACCCCGGATTTTTGGATGATTCGGATAACGACAATTTCGCGGACCTCGGATTTTTGGATGATTCGGATAACGGGAATTTCGCGGACCCCGGATTTTTGGATGATTCGGATAACGACAATTTCGCGGGCACCGGATTTTTGGATGATTCGGATCGGGTTATCCGAATCGGATATCCGAAAATGATTCATTCGGATCCAATGTATAGTGGGTACGTTGACGGGCCGCTCGTGCGAGTTCGTTGAAGCACTGGAGCGAAGAAGAGTTGATTTCTGTGCGGTGCAGCAGACGAGGAGGTCCTGCTGCAAGTCGAGGGACATTGGCCGTGGCTTCAAGGCCGTTTTGTGCGGCAGTCCCAGGACCACCAGTGGTGTCGGTATGATTGTCTCCGAGCGCTTCCGTGACGCGCTTGCAAGCGTAAAACGTTTCGATGACCGCTTGATGAATATTGTTGTCGCCTTAGAGGAGCGACGATGGCAATTCTTTTCTGCGTATGCTCCGCAGACAGGCTGTTCCAAGCAAACCAGGGACGAGTTCTGGTCCCTGCTTGATGAGAAGACAGCGGAAGTGCCGTCAGAAGATATGATTGTTGTGGCAGGTGACCTTAATGGTCACGTCAGAGCAACGAAAGACGGCTACAGCTGTCATGGTGGTTTAGGATATGGGTCGCTCAACGCCGATGGTGAGCGTATACTTGAGTATGCAGACTCACATGACCTCACCATCGTGAATACCAAATTTCGAAAGCGTGACTCCCACCTCATCTCGTTTTATAGCGGGAACGCTAAAACGCAGATTGACTATGTCCTTGTTAAGCGTCGCGACCAAGGCCATGTCACAGACGCGAAGACCGTGCCGTATGAGACGGTTGCCACGCAACATCGTCCACTGATCTGCTCGCCGAAGATCACACCTTCGAGGTGTAAACATGCCGAGCGGTGCGTGTCGGCTAGAATCAAATGGTGGCGACTGAAAAAGAAGGAAGCGGCAGTTATTTCTCGCAGTCGGTTGCCGACGATGACAACTGTCGACGAAACCTGGAAGGATGCTACCGATGCGATAACCCGGGCTGCACGCCTCAAACTCGGCACAACGAAGCCTGGACGACGCTGGCTCGACAAGCAGGCATGACTGTGGACTGATGATGTCAGAGAGAAAGTCCGAGAAAAGAAACGGCTCTATCACGTATTCATCGGTGATAAAACAGTCAATAACTGGCGGAATTATCGAGAAGTGAAGAAAGAGACAAAGAAGGCAGTGGCCGCTGCTAAAGCCGCATATTACGCTGATGTAAGCGAAAAATTGGAAACGCGCGAAGGTGAGCGTTATCTTTGCCGACTCGCGAAAGCTCGCTGTTGCCAAGCAGAAGACATCGAGAAGTTCTTTGGCATTAACGACGACAACGAACGTCTTCTGATGAATCGTAGGAGGGCTTGAAGCGATGGCACGACTACATCGAGGGAATCTCGAATGCTGAATTTGACCATACTGCTATTCCTTCTGCATCTCCTGTATACGGTCCCGTTCAGAAGATCACAGTGAGCGAAACCGAAGCAGCCCTGAAGAAGATGAAGTCAGACAAAGCCACTGGTCCGTCCCGATGACCTGCCAGCCGACCTGTGGAAGTCAGTGCCCTGCTGACTGGCTGACAGAGTTTTTAATCAGGTTGTCGCTGAGAAGAAAGTGCCTGAATGTTGGCAGCAAAGCGTGACTATTTCGATTTGGAAGAAGAAGGGCAGTCCTGCAGACTGCGCTAGCTACCGTTCAATTCGCCTTTTTTCGCACACCATGAAAATCCTTGAGCGAATTGTCGATGGACTTATCCCGGATGCCGTCCAGCTTTCCACGAATCAGTGCCGTTTCGTCTCTGACTGTGGCACTGTTGATGTCATTCACGCTGTTCGTCTTTTTTGCTAGACAAGCACCGCGAGGAACAGAAACCAGGGCATTTTGCCTTCCTGGACTTGGAGAAGGCTTTCGACCGCGTTCCGCGAGATGTTATATGGTACGCGTTGCGAGAACATGGTATTCCTGAGGAGCTTATTGAGTGGGTGCGCGTTCTGTACTCCTGAGAGAGGAGTCGAGTGCGAGTGCCAGCGGGCACCTCGACGGAGTTTCCCATCTCCGAAGGGTGTATCAGGGATCTGCGCTATCCCCACTGCTCTTCGTCGTCGTGATGGATGCAATATCACGAGATCTTCAGATGGCGGTACCTTGGACATTGCTGTATGCGGACGACGTCATGCTTGCATGTGAGGATAAAACCGAACTCGAGCGACAGGCACAGGCGTGGTGCGATCGCTTGGCATTGTTCGGTCTCAAGCTAAACGTCAAAAAGACGGAATACTTGACGACGGATGTGAATGAGCACGGACCTAATAAGATCAATGGTACTGAGCTCTCACGAGTTACATCTTTCAAGTATCTCGGATCAATAGTCACGTCCAATGGCAGTCTAAAGTTGGAGATGAATGCGCGTGTGAGTGCAGCCTGGTTCAAATGGCGCTCTCTGACTGGGGTGTTTTGCGACAGGAGAATACCTGAGCACCTCAAATCGAAGGTTTATAGAACAGTCGTCCCCCCAGTAGCCACGTACGGTGCTGAGTGTTGGCGCGTGACGAAGGAAATTGAAAGCCGCCTCAGTGTAATGGAAACGAAAATGCTACAGTGGACGGCAGGAGTTACGCGTTTGACCGCGTTCGCAACGACGCCATACGACAGAGGTTCGGTGTCGCCCCGATAGCCGAGAAGCTGCGCGAAGCTCGATGGTACGGCCATGTCCTTCGCGCTAACGACGACACCGTCCGTAGGATTGGCCTGAATCTTGAGGTCCCTGGAAAGCCGCCCAGTGGACGCCCGAAGCAACGTTGGCTATATACGTTGCACGTGGACTTAAAGATGGCTGGTGTGCACCCTGATCAAGCATTTAATCGGGAGAATTGGTGTCACCACACCAGAAGAGCGGACTGCGCCATCAAGCGGGACAGGCGCTAATGAAAATGATGAGTACCGGACATGTCTTTTGGCCATTGGCCGGAAAGACCGCGTAGGTCGACATATGCCGCTCTGGAACGGTCCAAAGCGGCCTTTTCGAATAACTTCTTTAGAAATCATGTACTTGTGAAAATAGACACATATTTGAATTTAGCAGCTCGAGCACTATCTTTTGACAGATAAATCTCAATAGAGTTGAACAATGCATATAGGCCTGACAGAATCAATCGAGTGGGCGCGACATGTAGAGTGAGCGTTTGGGGAGTTTTATCGGAAGTTCCCAGCCGTCCTAATCAGGAATTGCTCTAAGACTGTCCAACTCGCATTTGGAGTGCGCCGTGAACAATGCATATAGAATCGCACCTATCAGTTGCGTGGATATGACAGCTTCTGGAGTGAGCGTTTGGTGAGTTTTATTAGGAATTCCCAGCCGCCCTACTAAGGAATTGCTCCATGACCGCCCAGCTTTCATTTGGAGTGCGTCGTGAACAATGCATACAGAATCGAACCTATCAGTCGAATGGACGCGACCGCTCACAAATTGCACGCACGGCGTGTTCGGAGTGCGATAACTCTGTCAAGTGCGAATCTTTCCGGCTGCAGCTCGAGATTTTGTAGGCAGCACAAGATTCTTGAGGCACAGTAAAGCACAACGGTGTAGCTCATGAATATACCAAGTTACAGCGGTTCGAAAATACAGGTGAGGCTTGTGCGACCCAATTTTTCCCGATTTCAGTCGACCACTACGGGAAGACGCGGCGAGCTGACGGCCTACGAACGCGTAGGAAAGCAGATCAGTTAAGGTAATTTACGTAGAAGCCCCCACAACTCCCCAGTGGCCTAACCTGCCCTAGTCCCAGCCGCCATTTTAGAGCGGCGGAGGGCAGCGGTGAAGTTTCTTCCGATCTTACTCGCCCACATCTGAGTTTCACCACTCGCAATGGTACGCAATGGTATTCTGTTCAACTCGAAAAGCTCTATCGAATGGTTTACCTCTCAATCAAATCTGAAAATATCGATTTTTTGACAATTTCCCATCGAGGGCGTTGACGCCCTAGCCCGAGCCTGCGCGGACAATGACGTCATCGAAAATCGATATTTTCGAATTTGGCCAAATTTCCTCGGCCAAAGCCATGTGGCTATTTGGTGCGCTGATTACAAATCCGACGTCCGTTTTTGAAAATTCCGCCGATTTCGGTAAGTTTTGAATTTTCTTCTGGACCAGCCGTCAGAGCGGCCTCTCGGCGACTTCAACTACTCCCAGGACTGACGTTTCGGAGCACTTGACCGACTTCCACCACCCTCGAACGGCAGCTAATCCATCAAAATCGGCGAAATTTTCAAAATCCGCGGAATTTTCGGAATCGGAATCAGCGCACCAAATTACCCCTAGATGATTTTAGACGAGGAAATTTAGCCAATTTCGAAAATATCGGTTTCCGATGACGTAATCGTCCGCGCAGGCTCGGCCTCACACGCCCTCGATGGGGAATTGTCAAAAAATCCATATTTCCAGAATTGATTAATTGTGAAACTATTCGATAGAGCTTTTCGAGTTGAACAGAACCGTACCATCTCGAGTGTCAAAAACTCAAATTTGGGCGAGTAAGGGAGGGGAAAAAACTTCGCGGCTGCCTTTCGCCGCTCTAAAATGGCGGCTGGGGCTAAGGCAGGTTAGGCAGCTGGAAATTTTTGAGCACTTCATCGTAAAGCACTTTAACTGTTTATTTGATTATGCATTTGTAGGCCGCCAGCTTCCTCCTACAGTGGTCGACTGAAATTGGAAAAAATCGTGTCACACAAAGCTAATCTGCATTTTGACACCGCTATAATTTCGCATGTTTGGAAGCTACGATGGTGTAGTTCCGCGCACCACTAAAGCTTTCCACTGCCGACAAAATCCGCGAGCCACAGCCGGAACGATTTGATCTCGACAGAGTTAATGCGCTCCGAACACGCCCGCGCGTGCAATTTACGAGCTGCCGCGCCCACTCGATTGATAGGTTCGATTCTGTATGCATTGTTCACGGCGCACTCCAAATGCAAGTGTCTTAGGTCAATTCCAGATTAGGACGGCTACGAACTTCCGATAAAACTCCCCAAACGCTCGCTCTACATGTCGCGCCCACTCGATTAATTCATCAACATATGCATTGCTTAACTCTACTGAGATTTATATTATATGTCAAAAGATAGAGCTCGAGCTGCTGAGTTCAAATATATATTTCTTTACACAAGTGCATGATTTCTAAATAAGTTATTCAAAAAGGCCGCTTTGGATCGTTCTAAAGCGGCCTATGTACGCGGTCTTTCCGACCAAAGACCAAAAGACATGTCCGGCACTGTGTTATACTCAACTTACTTCGTATTTTTATATAACATCAATACGGAATTCTTCGCTCCATCTGATGAAAATTTATGATTCACCTATCATCCTACTATATGTATACAAAGGAGTAGTGCGTGTGTGTGTGTGGTGTATGTGTGTGTGTGTGTGTGTGTGTGTGTGTGTGTGTGTGTGTGTGTGTGTGTGTGTGTGTGTGTGTGTGTGTGTGTGTGTGTGTGTGTGTGTGTGTGTGTGTGTGAGAGAGAATTTTGGCGATACTCAACGATTGACGGCTACCCGAAACTTTAGTTCTGGGGCAATCAATGTCGCTGAGCACGAATTTGAAGTTCGTTTTTGAAGTATCGATCGCCATCAATCGGTACTGACCAAATAATCGATGTCGTTCAGGCGGTCCGAAACTTCAACACTGGGGTCTGCGGGGCGTGAAAATAGCGGAAAACACCTAGACGTCTTCTGCTTCTAGGATTCAGAAGACGTGCCGAATATGTCGCCCAACGTGCCCTGGGATTCAGAAGGAGTGCCGAAGACGTCGTTCGCTAGGAGGGATCACTGAGGGAGAACAATAGCAGTAAAGGAAATTTGTCACGGTAAGGTGTCACAGATAGATTAGGCAATGGATATCAATCGATGTTGTCGTTTTTCTCTCAGGTTTAACTGATCAGAGTGGGAGTTAAGTGATTATGATCGTCGCTGCAGGTAAGAAGTTTCGATCGGGAGGCCAATATCGGTGGACTTTATCGATTTCCTCACCGGTGACTTCGGTTTGGGAGACACGTAGACATAATGACCGACGGAAGTGCTTCACAGCAGGTAGAAAGTTTCGATCAGAAGGCAAATATCGAGCCACATTGTTGATTGTAGCTTGAAAGTGGCGTTCCTTTGATTATCTGTGCGTGACGGTTAGGCAATTTGTTACTGCTGTAGCGGTCCAGCGTGGAAAAAAAATATATGTTCGACATATTAATAGCATTAGAAGCAGAGGGAATCCTCTGGCAAAAGTACTTTTCATCGTGCGACCAAAATCGAGCAGACACTCAGTACCTATCGAAGTGTTGATTTTTCAACGAGGCTGGCCGTTTGAGGATGAGGAGTGAAGGTGCCTGCAGTCAAGTTGCCGCTAGGGTGAAGTGGAGGACGTGCTATGGATATCAGGAGAGTTGTCCAAGAACGAGGGCGCTGACAAGCAATGGCATCACTGAACCGTATAGAGATGATACCGATGCTAGGCGTAGTGGTGGTGGGAGGAATTCTGGATGGCTTCATACCGCAAAACTACTCACCTGGGGCCAGACTCACCAATGATACCGCCGGTTTTATCTGACATCGTATTCACCATATCGGCCTGCGTAGTAAGTGATACAGAGAGGTACAGATGCGATAATCGATACACCGTTACCGGCCGGTAAGCGGATGATGAACCTAGCCTCTGATCTTAATGAAGGCAGAGCAAGGTTCGAACATAATAAGCTGCATAAGCACAGCAGCTAACTGGATGTGATTGTCCGTAGCTTAGTGATTCTGCAACATCGCGCAAAGCGCGCAAGTGCGAGGCACGCCGATAGGCGTGGCGGAGCACTTGTGCCTTATAATTGTGGTTCCTCGAAGTCTTAATAAACCATGTCGAGAGAGCAATTCCAAACGATAGTTCTTCTCTTTAACACATTTACTTAAGCCAGGAGCGGCTGGTAGAGAGGCTATATGTTGTTACAGGATGTTTTGTTGCGATCAAAACTCTCGCGCCAGGCGGAACTCGAACCCGCATCTTCTGCTTTCCGGGCAGCGATGTTCGCCTTACACCACCGGCGCTGTTTGACCGCACGTAACATCCGCGATATCCTCGAGGTCTGTCAGCACCCACCCGTGATACGGGATGCGGGTTCAAGTCCCGCCTGCCGCAAGAGTTTTGATCGCAACAAAAAATTCTGTAACAGGATATTTCATTTCAATTTCAAACTTACTAGCCGCCGTCGAAACAGCCCGGCAGATCAATCATGTGTGGGGCTGAATAGCGTTGGAGAAAAGGACCGTGCAACGGTGGTTCAAGAAATTTCGTTCGGGAAATTTCAACTTTGAAGAATCACCCGAAGCAGCGGACCTAAAGCTACCCAGGACGACGATTTGATGGCCTTTGTGGAAGCGAATCCATCGTAAGCAGTCCGCGAGATTGGGGAAGGTCTAGGAGTCAGCAAAACTAATGTTGCCTCGGAAAAGTGGAAAAGCTCGAAAGGTAGGTGGGTTGCTCACGATTTGAGTAATCGCCAGAAACAGTTGCGTTTCCAAAATCTGTTCCTCTTTACTTCCCCGGAAATAAGGACCCGTTTTTGGATTCAGTCGTCACATGTGATGAAAAGTGGTTTCTGTACGATAACCGAAGACGATCAGGGCAGTGGGTTGATGTCGACGAAACCCGCAGGCACTTCCCCAAGCCGAAATCCCAGGGGCAGGATTCATCAACGACTTACGTAACTTTAACGGAGAACTGTAAGCTTATCAAGCGATATGGTGAGCGATAAGCTGCGTTAGAAGCTCAGCTAAGGCCTATGGTATAGTCCCGCGGGAGTGCCCGCGGGACGTCCGCGGACAGTAGGTGCACCGCGGAAGGCGGTCGCCGACCAGTACGGTCGGCGGCCGACACTGAATGATAATCACATTGGAGCGCACTTATCAATCCGTGAACTAGGAACGTTCCAAGTTCACGGAATCGGTCGCTTTCGAATTGACCCACGTTTATTTTTTGATAACATTCTTGATAACACTGATCGACAACCTCCCGCGGTGCATTGCACCGCGGGAGGTTGTCGGTCGGCGGGGTCGGTCGGCGGACGGGAAGTATACCAGCCAGTCCACCGACCGTCACCGACAATCCGCGGAAAATGGGCGTTGCGGACTGCGGCTATTGGGCGCGCGTTGGGTCCTGGCTAGATTATTCCCGTTCCGCGGATACTTCCGCGGAACTATACCATAGGCCTAACGCGGCTTTTCGCTCACCATATCGCTTGATAAGCTTGCAATTCTCCGTTAAATTTACGTAATTCGTTGATAAATCCGGCCCCAGAAAGACGATGGTAACAGTATGGTGGTCGGCGACTGTCGTGTTTCATTACAACTTTCTGGAACCAGGCCAAACCATCACAGCAGAGTCCACCTCCAAGGAAATCGACGAGACGTGCCGAAAACTGCGTGGGCAGCAGTCGGCAACGGTCAACAGAAGGGGTCCCATTCTTCTGCCCGACAGCGCCGTCCCACATGTTTCGCAAATCACCATGCGAAAATTAAGTGAACCAGAAGTTGAAGGTCTGCCTCATTCGCCATTCTCACCAGACTTTGCGCCAACCGACTCAGACTTTCCTCGATGGAAGAAACTTTGCAAATCAGGGCCACGCAAAAGCAGCCTTTCCAGAATTTCTCGCGTCTCGATCAGCCAGTTTTCTCGAAGGTGGAATTTTTCAACAGGTATCGCGTTGGAAAAACAGTGCTGATTAGAATGGTGCTTACCTCAATTGAATCATATAAGCACGAAGAATGCTATGATCGCTTGAAGTAGACCAGTCAAAACAGTTAGAAATTTTCGGCCAACCTAATATACAGTTAAAAAAAAAACAAAGTCTTTCTGCAGCCATCTTCGATGTGATTAGGGGAGGTTGTCATGTTCAAAATCGTATTTTTTCATGAAAATAAAATTCCTTTCTACCTTAAGCAGACAACCATTCAGAGTGAAATTTCGCCACGTAAATTTTTAAGCCTTTTTCAATACTCAGCAAAAAAAACAGGCTTTTCCGTAACAATGTTTTCTACGATCAGGGAGCCCTATTTTGCGTTTGCTGAAAATAATCGATGCAGATTCAACCCCCCCCCCCCCATCATGCGGCTGTAAAAAACTCGATTTTTAATTGTAACAAGCTGTGCTCGAAACTTTGAATAGCACACTTTCAACTTTATATGATGTCTTCTTTATGTAGAGAAAGCTTTACTTCCGTGGCAACGCCGCCTTCGCAAAGGACCGACGAATTCAGCGAACGCAGTTGTCCGCACACAACTGGGAGAATTTTCAGAATTTCTTAAAAACTAAATCCGCGTTAGAAACTAGAAAAAAGGGTCAAGAAATAAACAGGTTCTAAAAGCAGCATCCCTACGTGGGCAAGGCGGTTCCACTTTTCGTCGATATTTTACTGCAAGCGATGCTAAATCGAGCCCCATGATCATACAGATCGTTACCGAAAAACTTGTTTTTACCTGTATATTAAACAAGGATTGAAATTTTATGGTGGAAAATTTGGGGGAGGGGGCAGACATAACTCCAACGCCGCGCGAACCCCCTCTGGCGTCGCGCACGGTGCGCGACGAAATTGGACGAGTTGTCGCGGTTCGACTGCTTCCGACAGCTTCGGCTAGCAGCGCTTCCGACAGGGACGGCTAGTGACTCGCGATAGAGCGCGAGAGTGTGTGCCGGCGACTGTCGACCACATTTTTCGTGGTTGGGTGAGACACGGCTGATGTCTCTTGGTAGGGAATTCTATGCCCAGTTCTATGCGTACCTCGCTTGTACTAGTGTATTGTTAACCGGTAGCAAACGAAAGGCATAGAATCCTAACGAAGTGAGCTGTTATATCTCCATACATGTCTACTGCATGTGAACTAACTATAATATGCCTTCTTGAAGTGGGAGCGCTTGCTAACAAAGTGCGGGTGGAATGAAATTCAATATTTTGTAGGACATTCGAAAAAATTTTAAAGGCAGAATTAGTGAAGTACATTGATACAAATGGGATTTTACCTGAGAACCAACATGGTTCAGAGTCAAACGGTCAACAGAGATATCAATGTTGTCTACCTTAAATGACTGGACCTAAGCACTTGATGCAAACAGTGATATTGATATCATCTACCTCGACTTTAGCAAGGCGTTTGACAAAGTACCGTTTGAAGAATTGGTTCAAAAACTTCAAAGTGTTGGAGTGCATCATCGAATTACTGCGTGGATAAAAAGTTTCACCACGGACAGAACTTTCCAAGTGAAAGTCAACGATTCCTTTTCGGATACGTATAGGGTGACCAGTGGAGTACCTCAGGGCGGGGTATTATCACCAGTTCTCTTTATTATCTTCACTTCTGACCTACCAGATCAAATAGGCAATTTCAACATGAAGTGTAGTATGTTTGCTAATGTTGGCGCCATTAAAGAGATCGCTGAGTGGTCTGACAAATGGAAACTACCTCTATCTGCTTCAAAAACAAAACTTCATCTTGGTAAATCGAAGTCAGCTAGATACAACTATGTGCTTGGTGGAACCCGTATAGTTAGTATAGATACGTTACGAGACCTGGGATTTATTATGGACAAAAACTCACTTTCACTGACCACTGTGAAGGCATCGCGAAGAAGGCTGAGAGAATTGTTTACAGCATATTTAAATCCTTGTTTATAAAATCAGCACCACACTTTTTGATAGTCTATAAATCATATGTTCGCCCTGTACTAGAATACGGTACCACGGTCTTTAGTCCCCACTTGAAGAGTAGTGTACAAAGGTTTGAAGCAGTTCAAAATGGTTTCACTAGAAAGCTCTGGATACGCTTATATGGGTATGATTACACCACCATACCTTCAGTCTCAAATCGCAACAAAATTTCCAACATCTCCAGTCTTGAGACTCATAGGAAACGGAATGATCTGCTCATGATTTTCAAAATGATTACTGAACTGGTACCACTAAACCTTGATGAGTTCTACATGCTACAAAATTCCAGCATGAGGTAGCTAGAGGAAAACCCATTTCTCCAAGGCCAAGAGCTCCATCCGTGCTTCCTTTTTTACCCAAAGGGCCTGCTCTGAGTTTTTAACATTCTCAAAAAATATGTGTTCCCTAATTCGTTAGCTCAGTTTAAGAGGCTCGTGGACAGGTATCTCCTAGAGTAACTAAGAGGTTACTATGCGTAGTGTTGCAGTGTTGTTTTTCTTGTTGTTGGTGTTTTGTGTTTTCACTGCGTGTAATTGTAACTATTTGCAAGTCTCAATAAATAAAGGATAAAGGATAAAGGACGGCGTTGCTCAATCCCTCCTGGGATGCGCATTCTACTTCTACGGGATGTCGTGGAGGCGACATGAATGCGTACTTGGTCATACAATTACTTGCGATGGCCAGCCGATGAACAGTCAGCGCTCTATCCTTCCCAAACAAGACTGGTACCAATTCACCGACCCCGGAGGGATGGAAGGCTTGGTTGACCTGGGCAGGAAATCCGAACCAGGAACCTGGTATCGGGTGCACGTGGCGGTCGCGCCTCCTCCGACTGCGCTACACGCGCCCCTCAATATATATATATATATATATATATATATATATATATATATTTCGAGAAGTTCTTTGGCATTAACGACGAGAACGGTCATCTTCTGATGGATCGTAAGAGGGCTGTGAAGAGATGGCGCGAATACTTCGAGGAAATCTCGAATGTAGAATTTGAACATCCTGCCGTTCCTTTTGCATCACCTGTATACGGTCCTGTTCAGAAGATCACAGTGAGCGAAACTGAAGCAGCCCTGAGGAAGATGAAGTCAGGCAAAGCCACTGGTCCCGATGACCTGCCAGCCGACCTGTGGAAGTCGAAGGGCTGGTGCCCTGCTGACTGGCTGACTGAGATTTTCAATCAGGTTGTCGCTGAGAAGAAAGTGTCTGAATGTTGGCAGCAAAGCATGACTATTTCGATTTGGAAGAAGAAGGGCAGTCCTGCAGACTGTGCTAGTTACCGTCCAATTCGCCTTCTTTCGCACACCATGAAAAACTTTGAGCGAATTGTCGATGGACGTATCCGGGATGTCGTCCAGCTTTCCAATAATCAGCGTGGTTTCGTTACCGGCTGTGGGACGGTTGATGCCATACACGCCGTTTGTCTTCTGCTAGAGAAGCACCGCGAGAAACAGAAACCGGTGCATTTCGCCTTCCTGGACTTGGAGAAGGCCTTCGACCGCGTTCCGCGGGAAGTGATATGGTACGCGTTGCGACGACATGGTATCCCTGAAGAGCTTATTGAGTGGGTGCGCATCCTATACTCGTGCCCAATAAGCCGAGTGCGAGCACCAGCGGGCACCTCGATGGAGTTTCCAATCTCTGTCGGAGTGCACCAGGGATCTGCGCTCTCCCCACTGCTCTTCGTGATCGTCATGGATGCAATTACACGCGATCTCCAAAGGGCAGCTCATTGGACGCTGCTGTATGCCGATGACGTCATGCTTGCATGCGAAGACAAAGCAGAGCTCGAGCGACAGGCGCAGGCGTGGTGCGATCGCTTAGCATTGTTCGGACTCAAGCTAAACGTCAAAAAGACGGAATACTTGACGACGGATGTGAATGAGCATGGATCCATTAAGATCAATGGTACTGAGCTCTCACGAGTTACATCTTTCAAGTATCTTGGATCAACAGTCACGTCCGATGGCAGTCTGAAGTTGGAGGTGAACGCACGTGTGAGTGCAGCCTGGTCCAAATGGCATTCGTTGACTGGGGTGCTTTGCGACAAGACAATTCCTGAGTACCTCAAGTCAAAGGTGTATAGAGCAGTCGTCCGCCCACTAGCGACGTACGGTGCTGAGTGCTGGCCCGTGACGAAGGAAATTGAAAGCCGCTTCAGTGTAAGGCCTATGGTATAGTCCCGCGGCAGTACCCGCGGGACGTCCGCGGACGGAAGGTGCACCGCGGAAGGCGGTCGCCGACCAGTACGGTCGGCGGCCGACACTGAACGATAATCGCATTGGAGCGCGCTTATCATTCCGTGAACTAGGAACGTTCCAAGTTCACGGAATCGGTCGCTTTCGAATTGGCCCACGTTTATTTTTTGATAACATTCTTGATAACACTGACCGACAACCTCCCGCAGTGCAATGCACCGCGGGAGGTTGTCGGTCGGCGGGGTCGGTCGGCGGACGGGAAGTATACCAGCCTGTCCACCGACCGCCACCGACAATCCGCGGAAAATGGGCGTTTCGGACAGCGGCTATTGGGCGCGCGTTGGGTCCTGGCTAGATTATTCCCGTTCCGCGGATACTTCCGCGGGACTATACCATAGGCCTAATGGAGGCGAAAATGCTACGGTGGACGGCTGGAGTAACGTGATTGGACCGCGTTCGCAATGAAACCATGCGACAAAGATTCGGTGTCGCCTCGATAGCTGACAAGTTGCGCGAAGCACGTCTACATGGTATGGCCACGTCCTTCGCGCTAACGACGACACCGTGTGTAAGATTGGCCTGAATCTTGATGCCCCTGGAAAACGGCCCAGAGGACGCCCGAAACAACGTTGGCTAGATACGTTGCATATGGACTTGAAGTTAGCTGGTGTCCATCCCGACCAAGCGTTTGATCGGGAGAAGTGGCGTCACCAGACCAGAAGAGCGGACCCCGCCACCAAGCGGGACAAACGCTATTGAAAATGATGATGATATATATGTATATATGTATATATGTATATATATATATATATATATATATATATATATCATACTCTATAATAACGGGCTAAGCGATTAGCCATGGAGCACGTCAAAAAATAGGGGCGGAAACATCAGGGGCGGAAACATCAAGGGCGGAAACATCAGGGGGCGGAAATATCAGGAGCGCGAAAATAGCAGAAAATACCCAAACGCCTTCTACGTGCCTGGCGATGCCGTAGATGTACCGAACACGTCGGCAAGCATGCCTGACGATGCCGTAGACGTGCCGAACACGTCGGCAACCCTGCATGGCGAGCCGTAGACGTGCCGAACACGTCGTCAACCCTGCACGGCGCGTCGTAGACGTGCCGAACACGTCGGCAACCGTGCTTAGCATTTAGATGACCATCGACGGGAGGCGTTCACAGCAGGGGGAGGCAATCGATATCGATCGATATTATCGACTTTTCTGCGGATGTCGTGCAAGCGCCCCGAAACATCAGCCCTGGGGTAATCGAGGTCGCTGAACACGAATCTGAGGTCGACCAATCGATATCGATCGATATTCTCGATTTTTTGCGGATGTCGCCTTGGCGATCGGAAATTTCAGTCCCAGAGGTACCGTGGTTGGTGAACGCGACTCTGGATCCCGTTATTGAAGTGTCGAGCGCCATCAATCCATTTCGGCCGTATTTACGATTTGTTTGTGGATGTCTTTCTTGCGGTCCGAAACTTCCCTCCCGGGGTAGTCTAGGTCGCTGCACGCGAGGGCGAAGCCCCTTTTTGAAGGTAATCGCCATCAATTCAGTTTGAGCCGTTTTATCAATTTGTTTGTGGATGTCGTTTTGGCGATCGGAGATTTCGGTCCCAGGGGTATCGTGGTTGGTGAATACGACTCTGAATCCCATTATTGAAGTGTCGAGTGCCTTCCTTCCATTTTGAGCCGCATTTACGATTTGTTTGTGGATGTCTTTCTTGCGGTCCGATATCCCCGCCCCTGGGCTAATCGACGTCACTGAACTCGAATCTGAAGTTCATTTTTGAAGTATCCGTCGCTATCAATCGATATCGACCCATATTATCGACTTTTGGTGGATATCTTTCTTGCGGTCCGAACTCCCCGCCCCTGGGCTAATCGACGTCACTGAACTCGAATCTGAAGTTCATTTTTGAAGTATCGGTCGCTATCAATCGACATCGACCGGTATTACCGTTTTTTGTGTACTAGGGAACTTTCTTGCGGTCCGGTACTTCCGTCCTAGGGTAGTCGATGTCGCTGAAGGCGAGCGTGAAGTCCACATTTGAGGTGTCCATCGCCGTCAATCCATTTGGGCCATATTATCGATTTTTGTGTGGATTTAGTCATAAAATAGTGGGCGGGGGAAATGGGGGGGGGGCACGAAAACACGAAAATAGCGAAAAATACCCAGACGTCTTCTCCCTGCCTGGGAACTTCAACCCTGAAGGTGGTCGAAGTCTCTAAACACAAATCTGAAATTCGCTTTTGAAGTATCGATCGCCATCTATGGATATTGATAAAGGTATAGATTTTTTGTGGATGTCGTCTAGGCGGTTTAAAACTTTAGCCCTGGAGGCAGTCGAGGTCACTCAACACGAATCTGAAATTCGTTTTTGAAGTATTGATTACCATCAATCGATACTGATCGAGTTACCGAGCGCGAAAATAGCGGAAAATATCCAGACGTCTTATACGTGCCAGGGATTTAGAAGACGTGCGGAATACGTCGCGTGACGTGCCTGGGACTCAAAGGACGTGCCAAAGGCTTCGCTCAGCGTGTTTGGGGATTCAGATAGACATGCCGAAAACGTCGTTCGCTGAGGATGGAGTGAGGAGGACCAGTAGCAGTAATGAGGGACCGTTTCATTAGGGGAAGACCAGTAGTGGGGAACCAATAGATCGCCCTATCACACCATATACTATACGTACTGCGAGCCTTTTGTACTTTTAGGTAGGGAAGAAAGCTGTGCAAGTAGAGCAGCTAACTTGATGTGATTCTCCTTAGTTTAGTGATAATGCAACATCGCGCGAAGCGCGCAAGTGCGAGGAACGCCGATAGGCGTGACGGAGCACTTGTATATATATTTCAATTGAGTGAAAGGAAACGGCCAAGGACCTGCTGAGGAAAATTCAAAACAAAAACTGTGCCGGAATTATTAAACCGGGAAGTGCCTCAGGCGTAGGTCTGGAAAGGGGGAAATGGATAGTACTGCGAGAATCTCCACCGTTCATGTAGTAAAAAAAACATGGTTCGTTTTTGCTGAGTCCTTGAATCAAGAGCTACAGGCCCTCGAAGGGGGGGGGGGTACAGTAGCGCACCGTCAGCACGTGCCCACGTGCATGCGTGCGCGCGCCGTTGTATGGGACGCGGCGAAAGGCTCCGCGGCAAGCGAATCGGTGGCTCAGCAGAAGGCGGGACTACTTCGCGGGTGCTAGGCTAGGTGTTCGACTCCCGTGCTATGCAGTATTTTTGCATTTTTCATGATTGCCGCCTTCTTTACCAATTTGCTTCCTACGCATCTCCTACATATTTATTTCACTCTACATTGTCAAGCAAGGATCAGATTCGTACTCAATGCGAAGTTTGGAAAAGAACAGTTACCATGACCTTACCATTAATCACATTTACCTACTGTAATTTAACAACTCCAGGGTAATACGGAAAACGGATGTCACATTCGTGATCACCATCCCAAATAATCCTCCTGGGAGAAGTTTAAGCAAAATCGGTGATTATGACCTCCATAGCCCTAGTCACCCGTACCTGCTGTGAGGTCATTGTTTAACATTCGCTGAAAAACACTAAACATTGTATAATTCAGAAACTGATAAAAGTGAATGAAGCACAGCTCACAGAAACCTTTATTTGGCAATTTAGAATGAAATAAATGTGTAGGAGATGTGTAGGAAGTAAGCTGATTTAGACTGCCATGTCGTGCCGACTTTCACGACACTACTTTCACGACTCCAAAGGTCGAGGAGACGTCGAAAAATTTTATTGCCCAAACCTCGCCCAGGGGGTTATTTGAGGTGCTGATCACGAATCTGACATCCGTTTTTCAAACTTTGGCCGATTACGGTAGGTTATGGTGGGTACGGGTGACGGTGCAATACTGTACCCCAATTCTGAGGGCCCGTAGCTCTTTCGATTCAAGGACTCAGCAAAAACGAAACATGTTTTTTACTACATGAACGGTGGAGATTCTCGCGGTACTATCCATTTCCACCATTCAGACCTACGCCTGAGACCCTTTCCTGGTAAGTAAAAGTTTCGGAAGCTTGCAAGTTCCTGAAATTTTTAACATCTTTGCTTTGAACAGTTGGCCTTGTTATCAAGCGTTCGAAGTTTTCAGGGATTGCTGAGACGGAGATAGTTCTTCCCTAAATTCTAACCTTGTTCTACACTTGACCGTCACCTTTCTCCAACTCACTTGTCATAGTTCAGGTGTAATGACATTGGCAAGCACCCTTCTTAGCAAACACTGAGAGCCTTCGTATTTCTCCATTCTACAAGCAGAAGCAGCGGCACTTTACTGCTTCCTTTTTCTTACAATCGCCTCCACCGAGGGAGTTCGTCTCCTTTATTTCATTTGGGGCTCCCTGTGGTAGCACTAGGAGGGGTTGAACGTGCAAGGCTAACGAAGGTGTCTGATGGAGTAGGCACTGGCAAAATATCGTGCTCCGCGGCTAACCACGCGTCAACGAGCACACGCCCACGTTTCAGCGCCGAGACGTCGCATGCAGCTAGCGCGCGACGTCGCGTTAGAGTTACGTCCTGGAGCCGGAAAATTTTCGCCTATAAAAGTCGTCTTCATCAAATACAAAAATATTTCTATGGAGAACGATGACTTTGAATTCGACTTTCCCTAACCATAACCGAAATCGCTACAAAAAGATTTGATTTTTTACCGTATCACAATCAGGGCCTGGTGTATTATGGAGTATCATTCTTTCCTATCCCTTTCCCCTTTAAGCAGAATCGAGTTTTTTTTCGTAACAAGGACTCTGTGACCGATTCAAGAAAAAATCTTTGTACACCGTGAAAACTTATAAACACAAAAACAGAAAGCCCTGAATTATTATTATCAATTAGTATCAATATACTGTGGGGCACAATTCTAGATCAAGATGTCATTTGTTCACGTAGAACTTGACGTGAGATGGCATTCCGCTAAAACCGACCAAAATTGAACATGTCTTGATTGATTCGAAAATTTCCGTAGAGAACCTTTATTTTTTAGTCATCCAGCAGTCAGTATTAGAAACTTTATGGGATTCAAATACGTGCCCATAGCATGTCTTCTTCAGTGAACAAAACTGCAATCGAATCCTACAATGTCAAAGGAACACCTGGAAAGAACAGCCTAAGAGGTACAAAGATCACCTAAAACGCCAGATAATAAAAGCAGATAAACCAAAAAACTGTGGTAGGGCAAGGAATCACCGCATCAGGTCGGATCCGAAATGGGGTCGCCTTTCGCGAGAGCGTACGAGAGCACAGAACACAGCAAAACCATTGTTTGCTTGCTTTATTTACATACGCTGCGTCTCGTTTCTTTCTCCACGTTACTGAATTTTTTTACGACCACAATCCCTCGTGCGCTGATTTGTCAACTATTACTAAATGACTTTGTTTTGACAAACATGGAGACCTTCGTAGACTGCCAATCCAACTGCTTCGAGACCTCCCTATCACAGCTACAAGCTGCCCTTCTATTTGTTGAAACCATTAAACTAACATTGCTTCCGGCAGCATTCCCAAGAAATCGAAGGTAGCGCTCCCTCGCTTCGGCCACTTCTTCGCAGTTTTCGCTCACAGCAGACATTCAGTAGGCGACCAGGTCAAGCTGAACATTCCCAACAGAAGTGGAACGACCTGGACTACTGCTCAACCGAACATACTAAGAGATACTCATGCGCTTCATGAGCAACGGAACAGGAACCTGCCCTCTGATTTAATACCTTTATTGGGACATCGCTACAATCTGACAAACATGATACATAACCGGATGCAATTATGACAGACCACTCATCTAAGGCAACTAGAAAACTCAACGAGGGTAATGTACTACGCGTAGTTACCACTGCTGGGCTACAGCATTCCAATAACCGTCAGAATGCAATTAGTAACTGTGTTTAGCAATGAACAAAGACTCAGCGGCCGCACCAGCAGCATCTTCGCCCTCATACTTGCCAAGAGATGCCATCCCGTTAGCCTGAACGAGTAGTTTTGAGCGAGAGGTATTGTGCTGGCAGCAACGATTCAACTCAGACAAAGAAGAAGGTTACCTGAGCTCTATGCAGAAGCACCTTCTGAGCGGCCTCGACGTTCTCGTCTTTTCCCTGCCACGCCTTCAAGACAGATGCTTGAAGAGCACGTCCATAAGAGAACGTCAGCTTCCACGGCTTCAGGAGTTTCACCTGAAAATCACCAAAATCATCACTTGCACAAATTTTAAGGTAATGCAAACGTACGGTGTTAATGGCATTGAGATTTGCCGTTGCGTCTAACTCGGACTGTCCACCAGAGAGGAACGTGATTCCGGGCACGGCCGCAGGCACTCCGCGTCGAAGTGCTGTAACTGTGGCGAGACCGATTTCCTCGTGGGTAGCCTGGAAAATACCACCTACGGATTATTGCCACGTCAAGATTTACTTGGGGTAAGGTAACACTCTTAAAGTCCTAAGCACCTTAGTTGGGCAGTCCTGTCCAGGAGTGACCATGTTCGGCTTCAGGAGGGTGCCTTCAAGGTAGACATGATGGTCAGCCAGCGCCTTATAGACATAGGCGAGCACCTGCTCGGTGACCTGAAATTGAGTATGGACACACTTTCCAGTTCCCGCCATGTGTTTTCTGCATTTTCTAATCCCAAATAATTACTTTTTCTAATTTCTAATGTTTTCGAATTCAGTAATGCTAGCTCTACGGACAGAATTGAATCCTTTGACTGATACAAACTCGAACCTTTTGAGCACGGTGAAGGTCGTGGTCTCCGTCACACAGAACTTCAGGCTCGACGATGGGGACGAGTCCATTCGCTTGGCAAATGGTTGCGTATCTGAAACAGAGATCAGTCGAATACTATTTCGCCACAATGACAGTGTGCTCGCATGCGAAGAAGTAATAAGTAACCGGGTGAAGGGACAGCCTGGCTACGAAGATTTTTCAGTTATTCCTGTCGCTGAGTGCCTCCGGATGGGTAGGTGGGTTCGAGTTGGAGGAGTAATCAATGTCAACCAACCTGGCTAAAACATTAGCGTTCTCCAGCATTCCGAGATGCGATGGCGTATGAGACCCAATGTTCAGCACACAGCGCCACTTGGCAAAGCCGCATCCTCCCTAAATCAAAGTCTTTTGCACTGTAGGGAAATCCGACAAGGTTTCAATGACCTCTAACCTTCTTAAAGGCAGCAGCTCTCTGTGCCAAGTTGTCGAGACCCTGAGTGGTACCCTCACCGATTGTTCCGGCAAGCGGGACAACACCCAAATCAAGCTTGATCCCTGGGACGATTCCCTGCTTGTTGAGAAGGTCGACGAACTTCTCCCCAGCGTCGGTTGACTGAAACATCGCACATGGTGCTGTGAAATGCCGCTGTGTAATGTTCCAACATGCGTTGAGTCACGACTGCCTCAAAAAACTCGAACGCATCCACGCGTTAGAACTGTGCACATCAACACTTTGACGGAAGGACATCTGCGAACGAGGAGCATTGTGTTGCGTGTGACAGAAATAGGGCAAGTGTAAAATGTAGTTCTACTCGCAGCTTCGCGTAGATAAGCCTTACTTCACAAAACGCAAGGCGACTTTATAAAACCCAGTAAAACGTTCTTAAGATATGTCAGGTCTGTCATAAGGGTGCAATCCCAAGGTGGGGGAGGACACTCCATAGTCACTTGTAAATATGTAGTATTTGAAGACAAACTCACACAACATGACATATAAAAGTGCTTATCTGATGCACTTCCGTGAAAACAGCGGGTCCCATCGCCGGAATATCGAAAACATTTTCATCAAACGACCAAACTGCGCCGGCGGTGTTGTAAAGGCGTAGAGCATTTCCGCCCGGTCAGAGAGAGGTGCGAGTTCCAGTCCCGCCTGGCGCTAGAAGTTTTGTTCGCAACAAAACACCGTGATGGGAAGAAAGGAGCAACCGTCAGTTTGAGGTCACTCCTGGCCCCAATAGGGGTAAGAGGGCGCTTCCTTCAACGCGCAAACATTTTCGTATACAATCTAAGACATGGTAACATGCTGCGCTTCGTTAGCGGCTATGGTCCCCTCACTAAGACTGAGCCACACTTGTGCATTCTAACAAAGAAAGTTTTTAAAAAAACTCGCTCTCATAGGAGTGTGCCCTCTTTAGCCGGTCTTACACACCCTTCTGTCTAGGATTTATCCTAATAGGCAACGAGAGTTAAATAATCCCACTTTGAATGGGAAAATTAGTTCAGATTTAACCCGACTAATGAAAAACGTTCACGTAAACATAGCAATAGTTTCACAGCACTGCAGAGGAATGCATAACTGCCGATTCAAACAGCAAAAGTTTTACAGCCCTACGGAGGAATACATAATTGCCGACTCGGCATTCAGATGCAAATACACCAATGAATACACCACTATTCGAATACACCATTGGAACTATTTTCTGGACCAACACTAAAACTTCAGCAAAAAGAGTCATGCTTTTGCTGGTTTTAGTGTTGGTTTTGTTTTCGTCTGACTTTCTAGCTTAACTACGTTAATTCTTGCATTTGCAATTGATCCTTTTAATATTAATGTTTGGGCACACCTTCGGTGTATTGAATAAATATAAATAAATAAATGGGCGCTAGTTAAATGTTCCGACTCCACCGACAAGACTTCGCTCAAAGAATTTTTTTCGCTGAAACTTTGCCTAGGGGGGTTATTTGGGGTGCTGATCACGAATCTGACATCCGTTTTTGAAATTGCGGCCGATTACGGTAGCTAAAGGTAACTAAGGCTGCCGAGGTCATAATCATCGATTTTGCCCAAGCTTCGCCTAGGGGGGGGGGGGTTATTTGGGGTGCTGATAACGAATCTGACATCCGTTTTTCGTTTTACGCCGGAGTTTGGGCGAAATCGGTGACCATTACCTTAGTCACCCGTACCTTCCGTAACCTACCGTACTCCAGCGTAAAACGAAAAACGGATGTCAGATTCGTGATCAGCAACCCAAATAACCCCCCCCCCCCCAGACGAAGTTTCATACCCTGCCTGGACCACCCATGTTAACGGTATGGGTGGTCTTCGACCGAATCGTGAAAACGGATATCAGATTCATGATCAGCACCCCAAATAACCATCCTAGATAAAGTTTCAGCCAAAAAATTTTTCGACCGAAGTCTTGTGGTGGAGACGGAACTTTTAACTAGTTCCAATAAATGTTTTAAGGCAATTCTTAATTCTTAACTTCACTGACAGCTAACACGTTTCATGAAGGCAGCTTCTTCGGTTTCTAGTTCATATACATCACTAAATGTTACTTTCATGCCATCGCTCTGTTTCATCGCCGTTAGAAGAATATTTTCGGTACTTAACAGGCTTCTTGTAGTGCAAATTAGGGTGAATTTGTATGTAGGAGGGTAGCCGATTTCACGTGCAGCCCAAATGTTCAGATCCCTCCTGGTGCAAAGAGCCGCACGTCACTCCGTGGAGTTCCCATACCGCGTCAGTGGAGGATGGCACAGAATCCAAGTATAAGGCTCTTATATTGCACTCCTTTCGCTCCGTCACCTAACAGCTACTGCGACTTTCGCTCAACACCGTTCAGTGGCGCTTTCGCTAACACCGCAACTCCTACGCCCCTACCTCGCGAGGCGATCAAAACTCGCCGGCGTCGAGCGCGAGCTCTACCCCTCGCCTCCTGGCCAGTCCAACCCTACACCCTGGGTTTGCTCGAGAGTCCAGTGGCTGCCTTAAGGCCCCCACAGACTTCTGCGGCGCCGACGAGCGGCGCCGCTCAGCGGCTTGACTCATCATCAGTAGGAGCGGTGACGGCGAGGTACTGTACTGTTTCTAGTCGGGACCGACTGGTGCTTAACAATAACGCGCCCCGATGACGATCGCGCGCCCGCATCGACCGTCTCCGCTCTGGATCCCGCCGGGAGAGGGCAGAGCGCAGAGCGCAGACAGACAGACGCTGGAGCGGCGCCGCCGGGTGGAATGATTCAGGTCATTTCCGCCAGCGACGCCGCCGGTGCCGCCGGCCGGCCAGCGGCGCCGCCCAGCGGCACCGCTGGCGGCGACCTCTTCGTCCCTGCCCTATGGTTAAGCATAGGGCAGCGGCGACGCCGCAGAAGTCTGTGGGGGCCTTAAGGCCTATGTTATACTTCGGCGACGCTGTGTTGCGCGGGCTGCTACGCACTGCGTGGCAGCCCACTTAACACTAATCTAATCAGGGTACGGTCTCCTCTGGTACCCTCACGAGCGCTACTGCCCTGATTGCCCGTCGATCCGTGGTTAGGCTCTGAAGAAGGCGATCCCGCCGAAACGTAAGCCTAATAAACGCCAACCTCGCCTAGAGTTCAAGGAACAACAACAACAACGAATCCGTCATCATGCCGAGGTGCATAGAGAATCGGACATGGCAACCACGTAACACTGTCGCCGACGTCGCTGAAAACAGCGTCGCCGAAGTGTAATATAGGCCTTAGAGGTCGTTTAGTGTGCGCGCGACGCGATGCCATGTGTAGTGGTCAAATTGATCGAGCGACGCGATTGATCAATTCGTCCACTACACAGGCATCGCGTGTGCGTTGCGCGTCGCGCGCACACTGAACGACCCCTTACGAAACAGTAGAAACGCAGACATTTGCCACGCCTCTGTTTAAAGGGCGTGGGGTAGAACGCCAGTCTGCAAAACACGATGGCTCTGTCTTCCCGCACAGAACCGCCAATCCTTCCCACTGCCCTTGTTAAACAAATGCTGACAATGTCATTGTTATAGTCTTTCTCAGGTTCCTAAATCTACACTATACAACCAAGGAGTGAGCTAGGAAGTGATCAGAACACAAGGAACTCCTTTCGTATTCAAGGCTACTCAATCACAGACGTGATATAGTCCCAAGTGAGCATCTCGAAAATACTGCAGTTCAAGAATTGCGTCAACCGCAGGAAAACGCTTGAAACAGAACACAGCTCCTCGAATAGATTACGCAGTCGAAACGTGATTAACCTTGTTTACGCGTCCATTGCATATCTTATCAATCGCTGCATGCGAACAGTGATTCTAGTCTCGTCACAAACACACGAAACAACGCCATGTACTATTTACATTGCCAAAACGTATATACCAAGGAGGGCTGCGTAGATCCGTTCGTAACGGGGCTACCAATTACATTACGTCATTGAGTAGTACTGCTCGGAAAGTGAAAGCAAACCTGATTGAATGTCTCCTCGAAAAGAATCACTCCGGAAATGTGTTGGTTGATGTTGGGTGTGGTGAAGAGCAGCTGTCTGCAACGTAGTAATCTGGCGAATTCCTTTCACTTGGTGAAGGATCACCGCGCAGAAACGCAACACACCTGTACTTCCGCCTGTTCGTCTCATTGTTCTCGAGGTTGATGGCGGAAAGGCGTTTTCCAATTGTTCCTGAAAAAAAAAGAAAGAAAGGATTACTTGAGGAGGCAGTTGAAGAGCGTCTTTGTGTCCAAAGCAATGACTAACTTCACCGCTCCCAGGCGATTGGACTCCTATCACTTCCTTGGGGTCTAAAGACGAATTTGAAGAATGAACTTATTGATGCTTGAGAATGCGGCCTCTTAGAGCAATAACTTTCTACTACTTCCCTGTAACGGGCACGATCCTAATGTGGGATGGGCTATCGTTGCTGGGAAGGCAAACATGTGATCTTATCGTAAACTGCATGTCGAAATATCCATGCCGGGGGGGGGGGGGGGGGGGGTTGTGCCATTCCTCAGACTAACCGATTGGCTCTTTGGACTTCTATTGGCCATAAGCAATCCAAATTCCACCCCTGCTTGACTTCAGATTACCCTAACACCGTGGAATAGAGCTGAGTCTGCAATCATCGAACACAGAAAACGTGCTTCTCATCATTGGAATGAGGGTGTCGTTTTATTTATCACGAGACCTTAAACACCGCCGTTGCAAACAAGGCGAGCGAACGTGCAGAGTTCACTTCTCACTGGCACACGAAGCGCCACTGCGAACAGCCGTCTCTCCCGTCACTCACCCGTTAGCTAGCCATTCTCGAAAGTGTTCTGTCCTGAGCGCCAGAGAAAAGCTGGTGAAGTGCTTGCACTGATTATGCACTTCAAGCCAACATTTGGTTCGAATCACTTGTCTTCAAAAATACGCGGAATTCCAAAACTTGATCGACCTCTACATTATATTGAAACACAACCATCTCCCGCTCATGCTAAAGCCACCTGTGTGGTTCATTGCTAACCAACCCTTATCCCACTTTAGAGACTTTGCAACTCACCCCAAATAATCTCAATCAACTTTCCAACCCCCAACACCACTCTCAGCTCCAGTTATCGCTCAACTGTCGCGTTCAGAATAGGCCTAAACAGCTGGTAATTCAATCCCCCATTCACAAAACTGAGACTGTCATCGTTTGCGAACTTCCGACTGCAGACGAAAACATCGTGAATGTCCACTGTTTTACTTTCTCACCATCGTAACTGCTCCTATTTTTCTTTCCCCTATCGACCTTGAAAAACACTCAAGATTAGGATTGTCTTCATATTTGACTCCGATCACAGTTCATCAGGAAACTACAGCTACATACCGGTCGACTCATCAGCGGCGAGAATTCCTTTGCCATCAGCAACGATCTTCTCAGCGATCGCTCGCAGCTCATCCTTCTGCTGCTGAAACGAGAAAGGGTTAGAAGGCTTCCGAAGAGACACCGGACAGGAGTAGACAGCAAGCGACGAACCTGTGTGAGAGAGTCTTTGTAGGAGCCGCCGACCTCTGCCATCGTGTGGGTAACACTGCAGCCAGCCAACGGGCACGTATCGGGGCAGTCGTCGCAACGGCGGCCATTGATTGATCGCAGCACAAGGGACGCAGACAGCAGCACCAACCAGATCATCGGGGGTTTCTCGACTGGCAGCCGCCGCACAGAGTGAAAGGGTGGTGGTCACTTGAAGGGTGTCGACGCCTGCGAGCGTCGTGCGGTACACGCCAAACAGCCAGGAGTGTCCCCCCGTTTGAACACAACAGTTGTATTGCGAAGCATGGTGCTGCTATAACCGCTAGAGACGAACGAAGAAAAAGCTGTGCGACTGAGGGCTTGCAAGTCTTATGCAACACGCTCGACGGATAACCCCAACCAAAACTCTGGAACAAAAAATTTTGCCTACAGACAATAACTGCGACGACGTTGTTGAAGGCACCTTAAGAGACTTCTGTCTTAAGGATAAAAATGTAGCAGTATTGCGGGAAACGTTATTCCCTCCCAAATACGTAAACTTGACTTCCAACAAAATTCAATGGCCAAGAGTTAAAAACAGCTTTTTCTGCAAACACTAAATGAGCGCTAGTTCTCACCGCGTATGTTTTATCTGGAACAGCACCACTTCAATCAACTTTCATTCTGGACACACCCTCTCCTTGGTAGAATTATGTTACGTGGAGAGAAATAAATGAATTTTCCCAGCAAAACCTTAATCTCCGATTATCACGCCAACGAACTGTTTTAGTGAAAGAGGTGCACCACTGTGACAGGCTCATTGCGAGAACTATGACAATGCGGTTTAAGTCCATCGATCCAAAACTGACCTTTACCCTCCAAAACACGCAAGCTGCATAGAAGTGTAACAATATAGTAGGTCGGGACAACAACTGCGCTCAGTACTGCTGCATGTGATGACATCTAATGAGAGACGTGAGCAATGAGAGCACTGCCCTTATTTCTACGTCAATCATGGGTCGTACCGAAAAGAATTCAGTATTTCCATCAATCACCTCGATTTCTCAACATAAAAATATTAAACCTTCATTCAAATAAGAGAACGACAACAAGATGCCAAGCCATAATCACCGGTTCCATGAAAAACAACTAAGCTAAATCCTATCGACAAAATAGACCCACTGACGCGACCTACCCATAGGTCGCTCTTAAGAACTACAGCTTAGACTTGTGTGTTACGACCGAGCAGTTACCGAATAGACTGCTTAAATCTCTACCAGTTTTCACATTCTTGTAACTACGCGTGGACTTTTCGTTTCACAACAAACGTGTACTTGCCACTTTGGCTTATTGTGTAGAAATGATCTGGATACGACACTGTGATCTGATTGAACTTGGTGCTCGGAGGAATGCTCGTGCTCGACACGCTAGTGATCTTCTCAACGACTGACATGGTTGACTCTCGGTTGCTCAGATCGCCATCGGACTAGAATCAAAAACCATTAACGCAACGTACCAACTGGTAAAAACAAGGATTATTCCAGTAAAAGGCTGTCGGTTTTTCATTTTTGATCCCAAAAGTTTCTAATGCAATGGATGACTACTTGGAATTGTGGCAAACCGAGCAAGTGCACAACATCCATCCTTCTGCACGATCTCTAAGTATTCAGACAAGTAATCAACCTGCAACTGACAACGGGGCCATGGGACTTTGAAATAGGATGCAAATCACTGGATGCGGCTTCAAACGCTGATTCCAAATATGTACTCCGTTTCTGCTGTGCGCTGCGCGTCTGTGAACGGAGTTATGGACCATCTTCAGCATGGCTAGCCCAACTAGCCTGGAAGCTCTACTGCCCTCCGAGCAGTGGCAGCGCAGGTAGTAAAGGATCGGCGTGGTGAGACGGACTGGTTTATGGTTCGAATCCCTGTGATGCAGGATTTTTGCACTTCCTAAAAAAGAACTGCCACAATCAACCAGAGCACTCTATGTCAAATCTCAACGGAAAACCACCCATACTTACATGAGGGTGATCAGTGCCTTAAATAGCGCCCCCCCCCCCCTGGCCGAATTTTTTTTTGAGACACGGAATCGGTAAGGACAATACTGCCAACTGAACTTCCAAACTAGATAAGTCGGCAGTATTGTGTGCTGGCATGTCTTTTGGAGGAATTCGGTCCTTCCGATACTTCTCGCTTTCCAAGAGAAGAAGATGGCCAGCAGTTTTGCATCCAACTTGCGAGATGAGCAATGCGGGAGCATCGAGGTAGAGGATGATGAAGGCATAAGTGTGCCTTGTTTTTTGTTTCACCATGTTTTTAGCAACATTTCATAATAAATTGGATCTCCGTACCAGCATGAACTTGTCAGTATGAAGATGAGTCCTTTCTGGTACGTTTTCCGTTGAGATTTAACATAGAGTGCTCTGGTTGATCGTGGCAGATCTTTTTAAGAAGTCAAAAATCCTGCATCATAGGGGATTCGAACCATAAACCATTCGGTCTCATCACGCCGCTCCTCTACCATCTTCGGCAAAACCGCTCGGACGGCAGAGCAGTTTCCAGGCTACATGAGCTCGTAGCCATTCTGAAAATGGTCCATAACTTCATTCACACATGCGCGCAAGAGAAACGGGACACATTTGGAATCAGCGTTCTATCCGCATATAGTACGTTTTATTTCAAAGTCCCCTGGTAACCTAGTATCCTTCCCTTGTGAGAAAGAAGTTGTCGATGCTATCCAATTTGCGCGCGATAAATCACGCACCGCATACTTATTGTTTTATACAGACGTGTGATTCACATGCGCTAGTTCGGGATGGATGTATTTTTTCTTTCGGTTAGCGGCAAAATCCAATATGAAACAAGTGATTTACTGATTTACCACATGCGCCCAATTTCTCTCATAGAAGCAAAAACAGTGTGAGCAATAAGAACAGCCAGGGCATGGGATGCATATTTGCTTGCCATAATGGGTAAAACGTTCACAAAACAGCTCCCAGAGAATTCAGTATTTCAGCCTCTTCAAATCGTTGTGGTAGCGTATCACCAATCCTGAAGAAGGCTGGCTTTGATTATATGAGAACAAGTGGCATGAATGGAAACAGTTCACAGGTGATTCACATTCCCCGGCAGGTGAACAATAAGGCGCAAGAACTGAGCAAATTTGAAAGTAGCAGTGTTACCCCAAAGGTTAGGCAGTAAAGCAGGGATACGGTATACTGCTTATTATAATGTGTTGGATAATTTACAGAACAGGTGCCCGAGAATTCGATGTTTGTTTCTATTATAGCCTTTTCAGATCGTTATGGGAGTAATCCTTGCCTTCTTCCTATTCTCGATCCTTGTCGTCATCCTATTCTTCTCACTTGCTATATAAAACAAACACCAAACCAGGGACTGGATTCATCAACGACTTACAGCAATTTAGCAAGAAAATACAGCCGGAATTCCTGATAGCGCGGCTTGTCAACAAGCATTATGGTGAAATGTTAGCGTTATCAGAAATTTGATCCGTTAAATTGCTGCAAGTCGATGATGAATCCGGCCCCAGGCGTTTGTCTTACCTAGCAAGCGAGAATTACAGGCGAGGTTCATAAGCGAAACAGGTATAATATTACTAATTTCTTTACATATTATAGAAAGACGGCAAATAACGTCACGCATAACTTGATGTGCACCAATAAAACTGTTTACTTACTTTAACGATTGCTCCATCAGCAAACACTATATAGCCACACTGATCGGGGATTTTGGACAAGAAAGCAAAATTCGCGTCCACGGTCATCTGAATTCCATCAAGTGAAGCATGACGCTAAACCATTTATGAAAATAAGGAATTTACGGTTCCACAACCGGTTGGTTGATCGCAGTAACTCAAAAAAAAAAAACAGAAAGGATTTATACAACTTCTTAGACTTCTTTCAATACAATACCTCATCAGAAAGCAAACCCATGGAAACCAATTATACATGCAGCAGTCAACAACAATATTCCCTAGTAACTCTATATCGTGACAGAAGCAGAGTTCTTATCTACACGCTCTAAAAGCGACTTGAGACCTTCTTCAAATTTGGAACACCTAAATGAGAAGTTACTATCCGAGCCTGACGGGAGAAACGTAGCCTTAACTTACCTGATCGGCATGTCAATCGCGTAAAACGGATTCTTCAGTGCGAAGTCGGCATAAAGTTCATATAATTTGTTGAGAAGAGATTCTATAGGGATAGCTGCAGTGGGGGCTGTTACCACGACGAATTTCACACCTGAAACAGCAGGTACTCGAACCAGCATTATCTAATGGATCGGACTTTTTTAGTAAAGACACCCATTAGTGGTGCAGTTGTTGAAGGGTTTCTTGCAGTCACAGAGCATCAGTTCACATTAAGAACAACAATTAGGCAGTTCAGAAAATGAGGAACAGGCACCGCAACTCTTCCCGTAGTCGATAACGCCAATCAAATCAAGCCATTTACATGATCCATCTATTTCATTGTTAAATGGTAAACGCCTAGATCTTAAGACTTCAGACACATAGAGCCCATCATACCATTACAAGAAAAATATGCTTACCAAATCTATTGCAAAAATTCACACCCTCCAATGAAAAACCTCGACGCGCTTTGCACCAATTACCAGCACGGCATCTTTGCACCAGCTTATCATCTAGCCGTTATTGTTTGCTTGATACATAAAAATAAGCTGATAAAAACTACGTTTTACCCGCGGTGTTGGAAGCTATTATAGCCTCGACCAAGCATGGGGTTCGATTTAGCCGAAAATTTACGATCCTCTTCCCTTCCAGAACATATTTGATCGACCCCCTTGTCTCCAACAAAGTTTTATTCTTCTTATCAATTTTCAATTTTTAGATTTTTAAGTAATTTTCGTATTTCTTAACAAGTTGCTCTTTCCAGATGTGGTCCCAACATTGTGGAGATTTAGCACACAGCATTGTCCATTAAAGGAATCATGTTGTGAGTACAGAACTGAATCTTGAAAAAATGTGCATGTAGATTCTTTGACATCTAAAATAAACATTCTCTGTACAATCATTTCTATCAAGTTCTAACACATTTGCTTAAGCCTGGAGCGGCTGGTAGAGAGGCTATATGTCTCTCTACCAGCCGCTCCAGGCTTAAGCAAATGTGGCTGGTGTTACGTGCGGTCAAACAGCGCCGGTGGTGTAAGGCGAACATCGCTGCCCGGAAAGCAGAAGATGCGGGTTCAAGTCCCGCCTGGCGCAAGAGTTTCGACCGCAACAAAATATTCTGTAACAACATTTCTATCAAGACCTACAGCTTAACTGGTTACATGCTGATATCAACGGCCGGCTCATCCCGATATACGGGTGAGTGCTGATGGGTCCCACGACGTGTGGACGTTATTTTCGATCAAACAACGCTGATGGTGTAATGGCGTAGAGCATTTCCGCCTGGTCAGAGGAAGGTGCGGGTTCGAGTCCCGCCTGAAGCTGGAAGCTTTGATCGCAACAAACAAAACATCGTTGTAACAGCTTACATTCTCTACACCAGTTCTCCAATAAATCAGGAAGAGTCCAATTTTTCCCGATTTTATCAGAATGTCATGAAACGTCACATTTTTCTACCTGGACGAGCGAGATCTTCATGTGAAATTGTCCTCTACAAAATTTCCATGTTACTTGATGATGATTTAAAATGATTTTATGAGGTTTTATATAATCCTCTTTTTACAGTGTACAAAGATTTTTTAGGCACTCATGCAATCGATCAGGGAGTCATTACCAAAGGCTTGACTTGCCATGGAATTTTTTCGCCCGGAAGGAGGCACGTAACATATTGAAATTGCACCCCATAAAATTTCAAGCCCTGTTTTATAGAGTAAAAAATCAATACTTTTGGCAGCGTTCTTCGACATGATTAGTCGGCCCTAATTGAATCACAATTTTCCATTAATATAGAATAAACTATCTGAACTATCTATTTGACGGCTTATAAGGGTGAAACCTTGCCAAATGAAATTTCAAGCCATTTCATATAGATGCAATTAGATGAATACAAATTCTGCAGAAAGTTACTAACACAAAATCGTCACATAAGCATACATCCATTTAGATACGTGGATGATCATACTCTATAATAACGCACTAACTGATGAGTCATAATATCGATCGGCGTCGCCGCAGAAATTACAAAATAGGGGAAAAATTCGGGGAAAAATAGGGGAAAACATTTATTTATTACATCTCTTTTATCGCACGGCACAAACAAGCATCTACGTGGTTCTTTTGTGAAGAGTTCAGCGTTCCAGTTCGGATTCCCTTCAATCAGAGCGGTCCAGTTTCTCATGGCTTCTTTTGTCCTTATCCCTCTGTATTTCGCGATGTCGTCCAGCCATCTTGTTCTTGATCTTCCTTTACTTGGTTTTTTTTTAAATCAGGAAACCAATCAGCTGCAATGCGTGCTCATGAACGTTAGTTTCTACAGAGCTTATGTGCGAACAGAAACTTCTTTCTGAGCGCACGGTGGATCCAATCCTTGAGTCCTGATCTGTGGCGAATAACTCTTGACCGTATTTTATCGCCCAAACGAACACCAAGAATTGATCTTTCAAGTCTTCGTTGTGCGTATCGTAGTCTTGTAGCAGTTTCTTTCCTCCATGACGTTTCGCAACCGTATAGGACAGCAGGGAGCACCCAAGAATTAATGAGCTTCTTCTTCAGCTGGACTTCGACGGTATTAGAGCGAAGAAACAGTCGATATTTAAAATAGACTTCTCCTCCTGCTTGAATCCTTCCCTGAATCTCTTTTAGTGGGTTGCGCGGCTTTGACAAGAGCTGTCCAAGGTAAATAAATTCGTTGACACCTTCTATAATTTCTCCGTTAATTAGTATTACATCCCCTTGCGTGTCGGTTGTTAGTCTACCAAGGTTCATCCACTTGGCCTTCGAGTAATTCATTTCTAATCCGACTCGACCTGAAATCTCTGCTGGATCTTCTACCATGCTTTGTAGTTCGTTGCAGTCATGAGCAAGCAACACGATATCATCAGCATATGCGAGGTATGAAAGCTTCTTGTCATTCATTCGGAAACCTCTATTTCGCCAGTTGACTGCATTCAGCACGTGTTAAGTGTTAGCACGAAAAGTAGCGGTGAAAAAGGATCTCCTTGTCGAACGCCTTTTTGAATGTTCAGCTCAAAATAACTTGATCCCACCTTCACAGCAGCACCTCCATTTGCAAGTTGAATAGCTTTGACCAAGTTATCCTCAACTTTAAAGTTTCAAAGCCGCCCACACTTCTGGTAGTTTGATTGTACAAAGGCTTTTTTAAAATCTATGAACACCGCACATCTAATGTTGAACTCGTAAGCCTTTTCTTGCAGGATGTTCAAAGTGTGGATGTGATGAACTGTGGAGAAATTTCTTCAATAGAATTAGTTGTAACTCTATGCATAAAATTCTTTAAATATTTACTATGTTATCATTTATTGAAATTAAATTGTCTTTTTTAAATTTTTTAAATGTATATATATATACATATACATATATATATCATCAACAACATGAAATACAATAATATAACAATCTTATTAAAAGGACAATCACATTCAAAACAACGAAACAAACTAATAAACTCCAAACTAACAACAATTCAAACATGTTTTGTTTCGCCTCTACCTTCATACAAAACATGTTTATAATTAGTCTCCCCGAGGCCCATCAGTGAAGAAGGTGACTAATTAATTTAGTTGTTAGTACTGTATTAGGAGATTGTGTTTATAGATTGTACTAACAACTAAATTGTACAAACGAAATCATAGCGAACACTTATGTTCTAACACAAGTGTACCATAATTCAAAACTATTAACACATTGTTACTAACAACTAAATAAATTTAATATAATTATGTATACACATACATACATATGTATATATATACACATGTATACATATATATGTACATACATGCACATTCTCACATTCATTTCTACATGCACACATTCTTGTACATACATACATACACACATACACATAAACATACACATATACAACAAATACATACCTACACAGATATATACAAACAAACAAACACATATACACATTAATGTATATACATTATTTAATTTTATAATTAATACTTATAATTTATATTGTTTTAATTATTGTTTTACATTCCTTGAAATTAAATTTTTATGATTTCAATTTCTTAGTAAAATTATTATATTATTAAAATTAAGTAAAATATTATTTAATTAATTCATTCATTTATTTAGAAAAGTTTTATTATATTTTATTATTATTTTTTAATCAATGTTTTAAAATATTTTTTAAAATTATTTTTTTAACATATTATTATTTTATTTTATTTTATTTTATTTCTTCAACATCCAGTTTGTTCTTCGGGAAGGATGTTGCAGTCATTGACAATCTTTCTCAGTCGTTCATTAAGAATTTTTGTCAAAATCTTGTATATCGTTGATAGTAGTGAGATTGGTCTGTAATTTGCAACATACAATGCGTCTCCTTTTTTATAGAGTAGGATGGTGTCGGAGAAGGCTAATTTTCTTGGCACGTTTTTTGTGGAGAGGATAGAGTTGAGGAAGTGGCACAGACGATTGGAGAGTATGCTCGAGAGACGGCATATTTTTCGCTATTTTCGTGTCGTAATCTCCCCAGCCTCCCCAGCCCCATTGAAGGGGGAAAATTACGACACGAAAATAGCGAAAAATACCCAGACGTCTCCTCCCTGCCTGGGAACTTCCGCCCTGGGCAATCGAGGTCGCTAAACGCGAATCTGAAGTTCGTTTTTGAAATATCGATCGCCATCAATCGATATTGATCAAATTACGGTGCAGGAAAATAGCGGAAAATACCCAGACATTTACTACCTGCCTGAAAACTCAGCCCTGGGGGTAGTCTAGGTCGCACAACACGAATTTGAAGTTGCAGTGTCGATCACCGTCAATCGATACTGATCAAATTACGAGGCGCGAAAATAGCGGAAAATATCCAGACGTCTTCTACGTGCCAGGGGATTCGGAAGACGTGCGTAATACGTCGCGTGACGTGCCTTGGACTCAGAAGACGTGCCAAAGACGTCGCTCAACGTGGATCAGGTAGACGTGTCGAAGGCGTCGTCCAATGTGCCTGGGGATTCAGAAGGTGTGCCGAAGACGTTGTCCGTTAAGGGTGGATCATTGAGGGGGACCAGTACCAGTAGTTGGGGACCGTTCGCTAAGGGAGGACCAGTAGTGAGGAACCAGTAGATCGCCCTATCATACTATACACTGTATGGACTGCAAGCCTTTTGTACTCCTAGGTAAGGAAAAAAGTAGAGCAGCTAGCTCAATGTGATTGTCCTTAACTTACAAGGGAACTCTGAACGGTACGCTGGAACGGCAAGAACGAGTACCATAGGTAAAATCCCCGTCCTCCGAATAGTAACAGAACATGCCTTCCGAATCCTTGAGGCAAACGAGTACGGGGGTGTAATGGTTGAGGATCCGCAGAGCGTACTCTTCACGGCAGCGCAAGAGCCCCCTGTCGTGGACTGGGTGGCGCAGTGGTAGAGGGCACGCCTCATGTTTGTGAAGTCTAGGGTTCGGTTCCCATGCTACGTCGCGTTTTTGCACTTTCACCATAACATCGGATTTCCATAGAGATTCCCATATCTGAACTTGTTTTGGCTTCACAGTTCCTGCCCAGTGGTACTCCGCTGCAGCCCAAGCCTGGAATCGCGATACAGTCCACTTTCCCCAGTTCTCAAACTTGTATAGTATAACAATTCTAGTATAGCCAAACCTTTTCCTCCGAAACGACCCGCCCTCCCGAAAACGTGATAGTCCCTTCACTGGTTAGTGGTGTCGTGACTCCGGCACAATCCTCTTCTGATTGAAACTCTTGGTCCCCTTCTTCCACTACCTCCAACTTCTCCACTTCGTCGATTTCCAGCTGTCGCAGTTCGAAATCCTGTAGGATACTTGCTATCCTTTCCGCCAGCTTCATTTCGTCTCTCGAAGGGACAGCATCCAGTGCAGATCCGCACTTCAGTGTCAATAGGTGAATGACCACTCGAGGGTTAGCAGACATTGTAGATTCAGTGCAGCTTGTTATAACAGCGCAACTTTGTAAGCATAACAGAGGCGAGAATATTGATTGAGGTGGTAGGTCAAGTTGAAGACCATGTTGAGGTCCAGTCCTACACTATGGCACTACACTGGTGGCACTCACCGACACTAATAAATTGCATTTGAAGAATTTTTCTGGCATTCGTCCGCTGTTTCATGTTGTTCCTGTGTCGAAGTTTCTTACATTGACAATGAGAACAATTTGTTGGAGTAAAAGTTTCATACAAAATCGCATTTGGCATATTTCGGACATTGTTGGTGAATTAAGAGATGTCGACAAATAATAAGTAATAAAAACATCGTACCGTAGCAAACTCCAAAAACAAGTTCAGATATGGAAATCTCTATGGAGATCCGATACTTTGGTAAAAGTGCAAAAACACCACGTAGCTTGGGAACCGAACCCTAGACAACACGAATATGAGGCAGCGCCTCTACCACTGCGCCACCCAGCCCACGGCACCCTCATCTGGCGCTGCCTTGGTAAACTCGCTCTGCGGACCCTTAACCATTACACCCTTGTACTCGTTTGCCTCAAAGATTCGGCAAAAACAAAACATGTTCTTTTACTTTGAAGGATGGGGATTCTCCCTATAGTGCTCGTTCTTGCCGTTCCGGCGTGGCCGACAGTTCCCTTGTTAGTGATACTGCAGCGAAGCGCGTAAGTACGAGGCACGCCGATAGGCGTGACGGAGCACTATATATATATATATATATATATATATATATATATATATATATATATATATATATATATATATATATATATATATATATATATATATATCACGTGCGGAGGTGCGGAGCACGCCCACGCACACGCTCGTTGCCTTTCAAAGTTCATCTGAAAATCTAGCAATGCTGCGCAGTCTGATCTGGACATACGTTGTACGACGTTCCTGTAACCTCTTCTGGATCCGGGCAAATGTTGCATAACGTCTGTGACATATTTGCTGACGCACGTGTCACAACATTGACACAACGTCTATGACCCTTCTTCTGCATCCCGACACACGTGGCACGACGTCTGTAGCTCGCATTCTGAAGCATTGGACTATACCGATAAAAATACTGGTCCGCCCTAATTGGTCCCTTTCACTGATCCACCTTCACGGTTCCCGCTTTATTGGTCCCCTTCCCTTTCACTGCCCCCCCCCCTTTTACTGCCTGCCCCTACACCTTACTGGTATCCATTATTGATCTCTCTTCACTGGACCCTCGCCCTCACTGGCTCCCATTAAAAGTCCCACCTTTACCCTTTCACTGCTCCCTTTGTGCGACATCGGTAACACGGCTTCTGAAGCTAGACGTCCTATCCGAATCATTGCGTTTTTCAAAACTCCGGATCTTCGGATGATTCAGATGAGGGCAATTTTGAAAACCCCGGATCTTCGGATGATTCAGATGAGGGCAATTTTGAAAACCCCGGATCAGGGGTGGGCGGAATTTCTGTTTTCTGTTTTCTGATTTTCTGGCCATTTTGGGCAAATTTTTTCTGTTTTCTGGGAAAATGGCCAAAAATTGACCAGAAAACAGAAAATAGAGCTGCGAACAAAATTATATAATAGAAATCCAACAAAGAGAATCCAAAAAGTATCATAGAATCATGAGTTTCGTCTCAAAATAATGTTTATAGTGTATTTTAAATTGCAAACACGTAGGTTTCCAGATCTGCTCGTGTAGAAATTGCGCCATACACTTAAAACTATGCCGCTTTGTTTGTTTGATTGTGACATGACGTGCTGCTGACATGTCCCTTCACAGGACATTTCTCCACTTTCATAATTTCGCTTTGTATTCTCTTAAAGTTCTGCAGTAGTTTAGACTATCTACGATTACTTAGAACTTTATGCAAAGGCTAGAAAACTAGTGCTCTGAGGGGCATTTCATTATAATATATGTTAACTAACCATGTGCCCTAGAGTAATTGTGGGTAGGATTATTCTCCACCTCCGGCTATTGAAAATTGTTGGCTGGTCTTTTCCAATGATCGTAAAGCAGAGCCTTTGACGGAGCTGCTTTTCTAACTCTTGTTCAGCTTTTGATTGTCAAACATTAGTGAGAGACTGAAACGTTTTAGTTACCCTTGACTTCACTGGTGTAGTGATAGAATAAAGGATAAAAGGATAAAGGACGGCGTTACTCAATCCCTTTTGGGATGCGCCAGCGCATTCTACTTCTACGGGATGTCGTGGAGGCGACATGAATGCGTATTTGGCCATACAATGACTTGCGGTGGCCAGCCGATGAACAAGTCAGCGTTTTATCCTTCCCAGACAAGTCTGGTACCAATTCACCGACCCCGGAGGGATGGAAGGCTTGGTTGGCCTGGGCGGGAAATCCGAACCAGGAACCTGGTATCGGGTGCACGCGACAGTCGCGCCTCCTCCGACTGCGCTACACGCGCCCAGTGATAGAATAGTGATACATAAAAATTTTAATTTAATACATCTATCATCTGTCGTCCCGGTGATCATCGAGTTATTCGAACGGGAACCAGCAACGTCTCCATTTGTCCTTGTCGCTTGACAGAGTGCTCCAATGGATCCTCCTCGCTGGACGGACACGAAGAGCGTCATATCGTTCGTTCAGGGCTTCCACGAAGAAGTCCGACCAGCGCGTTGGTGGGCATCCTGGTATTCTCTTGTCATCTCGCGGAATCCAGTCAGTGACGGCTCTCGTCCAGCGGGTGTCTGCGAATCGCATTACGTGGCCGGCCCACCTAATTTTCGACGACTTGGCCCATGTGACAGCGTCCCTGATCTTCGAACGTCGGCGAAGTCGTGTTACTCCAAGCATCGCGCTCTCCATTCCACGCTGCGCGTCGCTGATCACGTGTTCATCCCGCTTCCGTATAGCGCAGGTCTGAGGAGTATGTTAGGGCAGGAAGAGCAGTGGAATCGAATAGGTGGGCACGTAGTCGGACGTTCTTCGTCTTCTTCGCGACTTCTTCGACGCTCTTGAAAAGCTCCCCAAACAGCTCGTTTCCTCATACCCAGCTCCGGTGCTAGGCCGTTGCTCATGTTGACTTCGCGAACCAGATACACGTAGCTGGAGCACTAGGAGATGTTCGTTCCGTTGAGCGAGAATGCGTCCGTTTCTCATGAACGTCGTCTTCGTAAGATTCCGCTGCAGTCCAGAGTTCCCACATACACGATCGAAGTGGGTTAGCGTTCGCTCGGCCTGGCCATGCACGGTGTTATGATGTCATCAGCAAACCTAAGATGGTGCAGCTGCTGGCCGTCGACCTTCACTCCCATGTCTTCCCATTCTAGTTCGCGCATTACGTTTTCGAGGGTGGCGCTGAAGAGCTTTGGGGATATGGTATCTCCTTGCTGAACCCCTCTCTTCACGTCGATGATGAAGAGATCATTCCATGTTCGACTCTCGAAGAACCTTGGCATCTTTGATGTTGCAATAGTCGAGTAGTTTGTTTAGCGTAGCCAAGATTGGTACAAGGCTTTATTTCGGCTGACGTTTCGGCGTTGTCGCCTTCTTCAGAGCCTGGAAAAGTCGAAGTCATTTGAGAAACTACCCTCCCAAATGCCATTTCATTCTGCAGGAGCCCATCCAAAAGGCTAAGAGACCAAGAGAACGACAACGTATAAAGTCAGTAAAAGGCTAACCTTTATGAGTGGACAAATGAGCCACTGACATCCTAGCTGAACGGAAGATGGGTGAATGACATAGAGCCCTTGGGACCACATGCCTAAGGGACCCTAACGGGTCATTACCCAGAGGTCAAAACCCACACAGGGCGACGTACGGCGCCCTGTGTGGGTTTTGACCTCTGGGTCATGACCCGTTAGGTCCCTAAGGCATGTGGTCCCAAGGGCTCTATGTCATTCACCCATCTTCCGTTCAGCTAGGGTGTCAGTGGCTCATTTGTCCACTCATAAAGGTTAGCCTTTCACTGACTTTATACGTTGTCGTTCTCTTGGTCTCTTAGCCTTTTGGATGGGCTCCTGCAGAATGAAATGGCATTTGGGAGGGTAGTTTCTCAAATGACTTCGACTTTTCCAGGCTCTGAAGAAGATGAAGAGATCGTTGTGGAGTGCTGAGATCTTGGTCGTGAATCCACTTTGACTCTGATGTACTGAGTAGGAACATCCTGAGCGAACAGAGCTTCGATGACTGCCTCCGTTTCGACGGCGTCGAATCCTTCTTCAGGTTGATGAACGTAAGGCACAGCTGCTCGATGAGCTTCGTAATGATGTGTATGTGGTCGATCGTGCTGGATCCTCTCCGAAATCCTTCTTCGCATGGCCGTCCTTCGTCCAGCGTTCTGGTAACCCTATTCAGGAGGACTGGAGTGAACAGCTTGTAGACTACGGGCAGCAGGCAAATCGGGCGATAATTGCCAATGTCGGGCATGTCTCCCTCCCTAGCAAATCGAGATGTAATATGATATGAATGTATGATGAATAATAATAATATGATGGAAAGGGTATATGTTTGATCCTTATTAGATAATGTCTACGTATTTAAAGAAACACTTTCACCCAGAAGTTTTTGCGCTGACAGCCTCTTCAGTCGCACTCTCGTGTTGTTCTGTGAAATATCAAGCCAGTACCCAAACATCTTTGGTCCGTGTTTGGTGCTCTATAGGGCCAGTCTCTTACTAGTGGGACCCCTAATCTAGCGAATCGTCTGTTTTGAGATTACACCTACATTTGGACTGTGAGCCTTAAACCGCTGTATTTTAATATGAATGCAATAGGAAAAATTCATCGTTTATAAGCCATTTCTATAAACGCTTGCAAGATGAAACACTGGTCCACGACCACATTTCTAGTCGTGCAAAAAGCATTTGCTGCTGGACAAATAGATCTTCGGACTGAATAATTAGGTAGTACGATAACTGCGAAATTTTCTGTTTTCTGTTCTCTGATTTTTCTGTTTTCTGGCGTTTTTGGCTTTTCTGTTTTCTGACGAAAGCGATTTTCTGTTTTCTGGGAAAATTTTCAAAATTTCCGCCCATCCCTGCCCCGGATCTTCGGATGATTCAGATGAGGGCAATTTTCGGCCGAGCAGGATTTCGGATAATCCGAAACCGGATAAATCCGGTCGGATATCCGAAAATGCAAGATTCGGATCACATGTCTAGTCTGGTACCAATTCACCGACCCCGGAGGGATGGAAGGCTTGGTTGTCCCGGGCGGGAAATCCGAACCAGAAACCTGGTATCGGGTGCACGCAACAGTCGGCGCCTCCTCCGACTGCGCTACACGCGCCCTACTGAGAAGAAAGACCGTTAAAAAATCCGTTCAATTTCTGAAATTCCTGTTAAGTCGTTAAGCCAGAATTTAACGAAAATGCCGTTAATTCGTTAAATCGTTAGCTGTTAAATGTGCACCTCTGTGCACTATGACGCTCCTTTATATATCACAAAAAGTCTGCAGCTTAAAAATAACATAAAGGAAACAATACTCTAATTCTTCATATAAATCATGGTTCATTTGTAAAATACCGCGAGAATATAAAAATTAGCTGAACGCGCACCTGTTCTGCTTTGTAAACATGATAACCGGAATTGAGAAGTTTCCATTACCTGAAATTAACCACAGAAGGACAATGAAAAAGCTCTTTACTCCTAAACGCCTTTGCTGGAGAATGAGTAGATAAAAACGTAGTTATGAAGACGAGATCACATAACTTGCCCACGATCACAACGATGCCAAAGCTTTTAAAGTGTAAGAAACTGAAGAAAAAAGTCCAAATAATGCAGTGCAGGTTTCGAGCCATGAACACAGCCTGCTTACATAGTCGTTTTCGCTTTGCCTTTTAAACTATTATAACGAGAATGGGGATTAGTGAGGCAAACAAACTAATTCCAAGCCCCCCCCCCCCCCCCTCACCACCGAATAGTGTTCATCAGACATTGGCAAGTGGAGGCAACTGTCTATGGTTACTTATTAGGTTCTCGGTGAAAATGGATAAACTTTCCAAACAGAAACTGACAGAAGATGCCGTGGTGTTCTTCATTATGTGCCCATTGCTTAGAAGAAGACTGCTCTATAACGAGGTCATATGAAATTATAAATTGCAGAAAGGAACGAAGGGAAAAGAAAAGAAACACAATGCTGTTACCCCCACTTAGAAACATTTGTTTCTTCCTCTTCAGTGAAGAAGCGAAAAAATTAGGAGATAATTAAAGGCATAAGCAAAAAAGGAAAAAAGGAATGATACCTAGGGGACAGAACGGAGAGAAAGTGTAGCAGAGCGATCTCTCATGGAGGAATGAAAGCTAAGGAATCAAGTATCGTTACCTCGATTCCTGAACTTCGTGCGGCCGGGCTGAGTTGTACTGCAATAGTGAATAGGGAGTGGAACATGGAGGAGAGAATGATCTTCTCGTTCGTTGACACCGATGGTGGCGAAAACCGAATGCTGACCTAGAAAGAGGAGTACCTCAGGATATGAATATGGGACAACGAAGGGTAAAATCTCACTGGGAAATTCGATTCATCCTCCAAATACTTGAAAATATTTTGCTCTCCACTATCAATGGAGAACCTTGTGCCTGTCACCTTTGAGCCATTTATCCCAGTAACGTGATACCTCAAACATGAAAAACGAAGGTCCGTCAAAGCTATCAAGTCTAGTACGTCTAAGTCTCCAAAACAAAAACGGTACCTTAGCTTTATGCCGTCTCTTTCTCCAAACACAACGACAGCCTTCTGGTCGACTTCCTCCAGAATTATATCGAGCGGATACTCGCAGATGCGCTCCACTTCCACCTGAACGATTAGTGCACCTGTACCCACCTTGGAAAAGGACGAAATCGGATGCTACCTACCACATCAGTCTTAGCTTCCCAGTCGTATATTAAACTCCCTGCTCGGCTAATTACGAATACCTGCTGTATTGACATCAACAAGGCGCTGGAATGCGTGTGCATCCACACTAGATAAGGAAGGCCAGGCTAGACTACGTACTTGTAAGATGTAGTTCAGACAGAGATCAAACTCAATCGCAGAGGAGAACATGAGCATGCCTACGTTCGAATTTATTCATTTTAAAGGAAACACTAATAGACAATTTAATATCACGAGATCCATAAATATTTAAAATATATCACCAATTTATTTGTTTATGGGCTTGAGAGTGAATCCCCTACTCTCTAAATCCCTGGAAGATTTCGCTTTCAGCGCGTTATTCAGTTCATCTCTGATCTGCTTATTAACCAGAGAATGATCCTCTTCAGTCCTTTTCATTGAATCCTCGAGAATCTTGGCACTTTCTAAGGTGGAGAACTCCATCATCAGACTGTCTGTGAGTGCCATCCATGTAGTTGATTCCTAAATATCTCGATAAGCTAAAGGAACAATGAGCCACACCTTAGTGTGGATCACGAATAACTGGATGAACGAATAAAAATCAACAAAGGTGAAGTAATGACATCTAATATTTCACCTGTCGAGGATTTCTCAGAAGACGGGATGCTTCGCGAATCTTCTGCCTTCTAATGTCAAGCTCGAGCAACATCGCAGAGCTGTCCAGCACCCTTAAAACTAAATGTGCCCTCTAGCAGGCTAGAAATCCATAGCAATACGGTTGGTCAGAAGAGCTATAAATACACCCATTTCAAACTTATTATATAAGTGGACATGTGGCATGCGGTGGGTAATGGAAGAAGTCATTCAACTGCAGAGGGAGTGATCAAACTGAATACCGCTTCGTGGGGAAATTACATCATTATGGGAGTTGCACGTTAATGAAGAACACCTCCAGCTTGAGAGGGGCGGTCTTCATGTACGAATGGTCCCTGCGCGCGCGACGGCGACCGTCCGCCGCGGTCGTGCGAGTTGTCGCTCACGACCTGCTGCACACGTAGGTTTGAATTGTTAATATCCCTTTCCGTTATTGCAGGAGCTACGGGAAAACATCCTCTGCTTCAGAAGTTGAGTTCGAGTTACAGAACGAAGCAGCATTCGGCACTATTGTACTTAATGTACCGCACTAAATCTTGTTCAAAACAGGTCTACTAGGTGTAATCTGCCATGGGAAGAACGAATATCATAGGCGTTTTTTGCGGAAATGCCTTATAAGTCCGCTATATTAAGTTTGAATAGCCCAAGGCCTTGCGAAATAGCGCGCGCTGGTAAGAGACGCAGAGACTCAGCCCCCTACCAGCACGCATTCGCGGCCGTCTCCGAGGGGGGGGGGGGGGGGGCGAGTTACCACAGCATGCCGTGGCGTGCAGGCGTAGCACTAGATACACACAGCGAATGTAGATGTAGTCTTATCTCCTCTTTTCGATTACAGATTCGGGTCTTACTTTCTTCCGAATTGGGCAAGGCAGGGAACTCTAGGATGAAGGCAATTTTAACACGTGCTGGTGGGCCCACACCCCGGAGTCCCTTCCCCTGCCCAATCTTGTGCTCTACCCGCGTCAGCGGAGGACAGCACACAACAGCTTTCATGGCTTGTCGAGATTTCAAGGCTTCTGCCCCTGGCTAAGCTCTGCTGCAGACTAAAGACGGCGAAATAGTGCGCATCAGTAGGAGGCGCGCACTGTGCGTCTCTTCCTAGCGTGCGCTATTTCGCAAGGCCTTGGGCGATTCGAGCTTAATATAGCGGGCTTATACGGCATTTCCGCAAAAAACGCCTATGATATTCGTTCTTCTCCTGGCAGATTACCCCTAGTAGACCTATTTTGAACAAGATTTAGTGCGGTACACTAAGTACAATAGTACTCAGCATTCCAATGATTTCAAGATGATGCTTCTTCAGGAAAAGTTGAAAATGTGACACAATATCTCATTGAAACTGGCTTTTTATACACTTCCTAACACATGATGTGCAAGTTCTGATGCAAATCTGGATAGGAGCCGTTATTGTTTCTCCCACTAAACTGGCAGCTTTTCTTAAGCACACCAACTCTAAGTGAATTTCTACAGCAATAATATTTCTGTAGTCGTGCTTGACGTTCCATTTAAGAAAACTTCAAGAAAATTCCCCGGATGTTGGGAAAAGAGGGTGAACCTCTCGCTCTAGACTTGCTCCCAAGCTCAGGAAGATCATTCATTGATGCTAAACTGGCATGCTTTACTCTATTACATATGCCTTGTTGGAAATTGATACCTGCTGTAATGGTTTTATTAGGTGGAGAAGAAGCGGTAACATTTCCTTTTCCTGGTCCCCGTCACCATATAGAGGCATCGCATTGGTAACCGCTTCCCTTGGCTTGACAGCCTTATCCTGGGGCCGTATGCATACCTCGCCCCGGCGGGGCGGACTTCCCGCGCTCTCCCCCAGCAGAAACTTCCCGGCGGGAACGGGTGCCCCTTCCTGCAATCCTCGGGAAATGCAGGGTCGGGAAGCTTCCTAGCCGTACTGAAAGCGTTTCGTACACAGGCACAGAGGAAGTGTTGCAAATCACGGAGAAATTATCAGCTGTTTTCTGCTCCAGGTGAAGGGACGGCCGAGGAATGACGAAAGACGTGAGAGTATATTATCAATTGTGTACTGGATTTGCTATGAAGCTATTAAACGCTGTTATGTCACATTATATAAACTTGTGTTCTGTTCACTCGCCTACTTATTAATGCTCTCCTTTGTTTTTACGGGTTTTGCGAATCATCATGCAACAATGACCAATTGAGACCCATAGAGCTACTGAGTTAAACAAGTCATAGCTATGCGTCGAATGGCATAAGACAAAGTTTTGTTTGTTAATTAGATAAAAGCATATATGAACCAGTTGAACGAGGTGGAGCTGGGAGTAAACAAGCATTTGCAAACATTTTTTCTTCGGCTCCATTCGACAACTAACGATATGCCGTTTATGCCATTTTATTTGCTATCAGCAGGTCAGACAAGCCTTTCAAACAATTTGACATGTGTACTAGTTCTCAACATCGATGAAAATAGCATCTAGAAGCCGGGTACTAAGCGGGCTAGTCCTGCTGTACACCGGGAAGGTATGTTAAAACGGGTAGGATCAGCTACACCCCGGAATTTTTTAGTGTTCCGCGACCACGGTCTCATAATGGACGGGCACCAGCCCGCTTAGTACCAAAAGCCGTAACTGTACTGGGAGAATCCATATCTCTACGGGAAAAATTCAAGGACAAAACGTCCAACCAAGATTCAGCCTTGAAAGTATTAATTATTTAACCGAAGATTTTGGAATATGTAAATTTCAATAAATGAAAGCACTAACATAAAAACAACCTAGCTAAACTTTGTTATACCCGCATTAAATACACATATACATACAAGTGGTTCAATCATAGCCTCAGTAGGCGCTTCTTACACTCAACAACTAACGAAAATATAAAAAATCGGCGCAAATAGGGTCCGGGAGGGGCTCACCTTATGAAAAGTGTCACCAACACGAAAAAAACGAGACAAGGCACACTGATAGTAAAGAGAACAAACAAATAATGCTAACAAATAATGCTATAGATCTGTTCTGTGCTCTCCTCCGTTGATGCGGAGGAGAGCACAGATTTAGGCAGGGGAAGGGACTCCAGGGTGTGGCTCAAGTGACGCATCCGTGTTAGAAGCGCCTAAATCCTGGAGTTCCCTCCCTTGTCCAATTAGGAAGCACATAAGACGCGGATCTATAATCGAAACGAAGAGGTAAGACTGCATTAACATTCGCTGTATGTAGCTACTCTTCACGCTGGCCCACCGCACTATGCTGTGGTGCCCCCCCCCCCGGACCCTATTTGCGCCCAAAATAGTAAAAGAAGTAAGTAGAGCGGACCGAAACGCTCCCTCCGCAGTAGGTTTCCTGAAGAGTACCGCCAAACGTAATCAAATAAGCAAAACAGTTGGAATTAGATAGCACCATATTTTTCTTCGCAAGGCAGCGGTGGTGAGTGGTTTGGCAGCTAAAGGGCTTCTCGTAACAAATGCGTGAGCATGTCAAGAAAAATACTTTATACCTTTCCGACGCCAAACAGGAATCCTCCAAAGTGCGGAAGATGGAGCTAAGGTGATTGCTTTGTAAGCCTTCAAGACGAGCCATTCGCCCTGCCTGCAATGCAAAATATGCTTCCGATACAATCAAGGAAGAGGAAGTTCGAGCACTGAACGGGAACAACGGGCTACTATGTTTCGGGCACTTTGGATGGGCACTATTCGATATCACCGACTGCCGCGCTGCGACGTCGCAGCGCCCCTTAGCGATTTCGCCCCTGCTTTGGAGAGCGCAATTCTTTCCGGTACGG